>BSBK01000247.1:367500-782500 GCA_027943335.1 Chamaecyparis obtusa
TTCCTGGACGGTTCAATAAGATACATTGATAAGAGCAGAGAAGGTTTGAAGAACATAGGTCAGAAAAAAGTTAAGGACTTGAAGGCCTGGATGAGCGCTGCTCATATTTATCAGTATGATTGCAGTTCGGCTCTGAAATATGTGAATACTACAAAGGAAGTAGGGAATGCAATGGAGCAGCTGATAACGGTTCAATGGCTGACCAGCAATGCCCTTAGCATGCTGGACGCCCTAGACACATATGGAGAAAATATGGCCATATGGAAACCCCCCATCACAGAGAGATCAACAAGTCCCTCAAGAGACGCAAATTGGGGAAATTCAAATCTGAATTCAGTTGATTATTCTAATGACATTTGGGGTGTTTTGGCGGGCAAGGATGTTGTTCCCAATGTGGTTGTGTCCAAGGATGGGCCCTTAACGAGCATTCAGAAGGCTGTGGATTCTGCCCCTGATGATTCTGAGCAGATGTATGTGATTTCTATAAAGGGTGGGATTTATGAAGAGTATGTAAAGATTCCACCCAAGAAAGTGAATATTATGTTTGTGGGCGATGGCATCGATGAGACAGTGATTACTGGGTCTAAGTCCGTGCCCTCTCTGCCTGCTTCTATTACTACTTATGGCTCTGCAACTGTAGGTAATAAATCTGCGAGAAAACTTATTGTTTTAGATGATAAATTTAGTCTTGTTTTTGAGTGATTGTTTGTGTTGCCTCGCCTCGAGTCTTCTTGAAGAAACTGTGTAGTATTTAATTGGCCAATGTTTGGCGTGTCACTGCAGAACCCATCTTAAAATATAATTACCCTTCATCGGGGTAATGGCAGATGTTTTGGGTCTATCTGCAGGAAGATCCAAAACAGTGGACAATTTAAATTGCCTTCGAGTCTAGTAGACAAAATAAAATAGTTTGTCTGTGATTTTGAGTTGTACATGACTCTTTCGTTTCTGGAAACATGGGTATTGTTGTGGCTGTTTCTTTTTTGGGGCCACTTGATACTTTGTTTTCAGGCTTGGCTGGTTTGTTTAGTTTTAGAATGGGATGTTGTTCTGCTTATAATTTTTGAGGATAGACTGTGCTTTCTATATGTTTTCATTTCAAAAGAAGGCAAAATTATGAAGTCTTATTTTACCTGTTATAGTGTTTTTGTTGGGGTGTTTTATGGATAGATAGCATGTTCTCTTCTTATTCTTGTAATGACTTAAGTATTTGCCCCCATATCCACAGAAGCTATCAAATCTGGACTTTTTTTGGTATTATATTTAAACTTTGAGCTTGAGACCCATGCTTTGGTTTGATAAATGGTTAGTTCTCTTTTCATTCTTGAAAAGATGATGTAGTTATTGCCACACTGACAAAAGTTGTTAATCTCAGAAACTTATTTTGGATATTAATAACAATAATGAATAAACTCTAGTAATTTAAAACTTTGAGCTTGAAACCCAATTGGGCGGAACAAACTTCTTCACAGAGGTGAGATTATTTTGCTTTTAGCAATTGTAAAGTTAGGGAGGAACCAGCTGTGATCTAGGTTACCACTGTCTGGATCAGTACAGATAATCCATATTTGATGATGTGCAATGGTCAACCTCTGTGTCACCATGATAACTTAGAATGTAGTGATCTGAAGGTAATGTTACAACAGGAAAGCTTTAGAAGTGCAGGTTAGCATTTGAATCCCAAGCCTTTTCCAATCATAACTAAGGAGAAAATTAAAATAAATTTACAGCTCAATTCAAAACTTTTATGGGTTTCATAATAAATGGAACCATGGAACAAAATGTTCCTTCGGACAGGTTTTGGTTTGTTCCTAGAGGTAATAGGGAAAGTCTTGCCTAGGGTGGAGGGTACTATTGAAATTGGTGATGAAAGGATGGGAAGTCTGAAGAATCTTCTACTTCTGAGGATAATAATGATGAGGAACGGTGGTGTGTGGCAAAGAGAAAAGGTAGAAGAGACTCAAAGCTCCCCTGTGGTGAGATCACTACTAAATATAAGTGTGGGGAATCTGAAGGGAAGAAAGACAGATCCTAGCAAGTATAAGCAAGTGGCTAAGGAAGATATTGTAATAACCCTCATAGTACATTAGCTCCAATCCAGATAAATTTTTTTTTGTTTTGCAATCAACTTTAATTATATTCTTTTTGATCCCTAGATCCCAAAGTGGGCAAGGTGAGAGCAAATGGGCACAGAATGAGGACAGAGGTAAATGAATCGAAAAGTGTTTGTCGCAAGCCAACCAACTTACAATTAAAACAGAGTCATAGGATCGCTCTATCCAAACTGGTTGATAGTGAAGTTGCATCAATGCCAAAATGGCGGATCAATTCACTTGATTTTGATTTATGCCATGCAAGACTGATAATGAACTAAAACAAAATAGGATCTAGCAGTATTACCAAGGATCTATTATAATGAAAGTACTAAAAATGCAAGATTCCAACGGAATACCTTCCGGATTATTTCAATGATGAATTATTTTCATTTACCAACATATTCAAAACAAACTCAAATATTTTTTCATTCATTCTGAATATGAGCATTTCGTCAAAAACTTTGATACTAGCTGGAAATCATATGAAATAAATTAGAAGTGTACTTTTTCTTCCTGATTAGAATTGCCCGCAAATGAAGTAGATTAATTACCAAAGGCCAATAGAATGAGAAATGAAGAATATTCAATCATATTCAGATTGTATGCCAATAGAATGAGAAATGAAGAATATTCAATCATATTCAGATTGTATGACTTAGATAATGTATAGTCCAAGCATAGACAAAAGTGTATAGCAGTACTATGGCAAGGAAGAAGGTTAGTCTAGTTGGAAGGATTGGAGGTTGTTCTTATTTCTTGCTTTAATTTTTGGATGTCAATTCCTATTGTAAGATGTCCATGGAGGCCTCAAGGAGGCCACTAGGCCTTGAAATCAGCTTTTGAAGATATTGGCCTTAGGGAACTTAATCCTACTCTTCTATAATTTTCATAAACAATTGGGTTTCTCTATGTTAATTCTTGTGTCATGCTTCATTTTCATTCCATGTTTACTCTATTTTACCGTTAGTTATCTTCCTTAACGCTGTTTTATTCAAGACAAGTGCATTTCAAGTCTTTTTAAGACTGTTATTTGCAATTTTTACTTCTAGAATAGCAAGTATACAAGTCTCCTTTGGTTGCAATTTTTACTTCTAGTATAGCAAGTATACAAGTCCCCTTTGGTTGCAATTTTTCCTTCTAGAATAACTAGTATACAAGTCCCCAAGGGTAGTCTATAGCAATGATCCAATAGTGGTGGCTGGAAATGATCCTCATCTTCTGCACTAGTATCAATTACCATCTCCTGATAACTATGGTTGGCAGGTTAGTGGGTAGTAGATTTTTCTGTTGTAAGTTTTCAGATGTCAATTCCTGTTGTAAGATGTCCATGAAGGCTCAAGGAGGCAACCTTGAGGAGATTTGACACACTCTTCTTGAGGAGATTTGGCACACTCTTGTGGAGTTTTCATGTGTAAATTGGTTTCTGTCTCAATTATTGTGTTGTGCTTCATTTTATGTCATATTTACTCTCCTTTACTTTTAATTATCATTGTAGCAAAAATCTTTCTCAGAATTGACCCGGCAAACCAAAAGATAAAGATTGTTTCAAAATTGGGAAATTAAGAAATGCTATAAAATTTATAAAAGTAAAGTATGTTGTTTTTTGAATTTCATTTCAAATCAAGATTAAGTCTGATTTGTGATGCAATTAAATTGTGATTGTTTTGGTTGATTCTTCGATGCCTTGGATTTGTGCCCAAGAAGCCAAAAAAAATGGTGATCAATTCAGATCAGATTGCTGAACCTGGGGAGTGCCAATTACACATCGCAATCTTTTTGCAGATTTTTTGCTACTATTTTATTTACATGTCTTCCTTAATTCTGTTTTGTTCAAGATAGCTTAATTTTAAGACATTGAGGACCATTTTTTGCTAGTTTTATTTCTAATAATATATTAGTCCATTGATTGGAGTGCTTGAGATTAGTGTTGATAAATCAATATGGATCAGCTTTTTTATAGCTCACTCCCTTAATCCAGGATTATAACATGGCAAGGAAGAAGGTTAGTCTAGTTGGAAGGATTGGGGTTGTTCTTTTTTCTTGCTTTAAGTGTTTGGATGTCAATTCCTATTGTAAGATCCATGGAGGCCTCAAGGAGGGCAGTAGGCCTTGAAATCAGCTTTTGAAGATATTGGCCTTAGGGAACTTAATCCTACTTTTCTATAATTTTCATAAAAATTGGGTTTCTCTATGTTAATTCTTGTGTCTTGCTTCATTGTCATGCCATGTTTACTCTATTTACCGTTTGTTATCTTTCTTAACGCTGTTTTATTTAAGACAAGTGCATTTCAAGTCTTTTTAAGACTATTATTTGCAATTTTTACTTCTAGAATAGCAAGTATACAAGTCCCCATTGGTTGCACCACATTAAATTTGTTGATATAGCAAGGAGCAGAATATTGACCCTATTTATGAATCAGTTCTTCACAACTCACTTTTTTGAGCCAGGACTATTAAATGGCAAGGAAGAAAGGATGTGCAAACGTGTTAATTAAATGTTATGAGTATTACCTTTTGTTAAACAACTTAACTCTACAAAATTCCAAACTACATCATCTTGGTTTCCACATGCTCCAGCAGGAAACCCTCTAGCACACTGCTGGACCAAATACCCTTTGTTTCTAGCCCTGTAATTCCTTCAGCTCCACAAAAATGATGGAAACCCTTGCAAAATTGTGACACTAGCTGATAGATGATCCTTTCAAGACAGTTTACAAACTTCAATTCTTAATTATTAGGTTGTAGGCTCTAATCCAAGTCTCAAAGCTCAAGTTCCATGGGATAGTGGTAGAAAGGCAAAAGGTGCCAACACTGAGACAGATCTTCAACTTAGTAGATGGACAACTGGTGAAGTAGTGCACATGTGATAATTTGGTTTGTATCAAGGAGTAATGGGCATCCCATTACCCAACTCATCATATAATGGTCCTTTATTGATCCTTCTATGGGCCTTCTGGTTTTCCAATTTGTTGGACATGCATAATTGAATTGATTTGATTGTAATATTCACTTCAAACTTCCAATTCTCAACAGTGCATTAATACACGTGAACCACAGAGTCATCCCTAGTCTGTTTACCATGCTGAAGAACTATTTCTTTAGGCCAGAAAATTTAGGTCTATGTTACCGGGTTCCTTGGAAAAGGCCCGGGTTCTGGTCCGGGTTCAGTCCGATTCCAGTTCTGAGCCGGTTCTGCTTGGCTTCCACCTGGGTCCTTCCTAGGAGCCCAGGTTCCCTGTGGGTTCTGCAGGGTTCTACCCAGGTCCTTCCTAGGAGCTCAGGTTCTCTATGGGTTTTGAACCCATGGGAACCCACAGGGACCCATGGCTGTGGGTGCTAAAAAATGTGCCCCACATGCCATAAAATATATTTTTTATACCTAAAAAGTCAACAAACACCCTAATTTCAACCTCTAAAGCATGCCTTTACACGTTTTATGTTATTTCATTCTTTTCTCAAGCATTTTCCACTATTTTTGCTTTGCTCTACAGCTGTAGCATTTTTCTCAAGGTGAACACTACGGAGGACTTTGACATGCATTTAAAGGCTTAGGAATCGTTTATTTAAATTTGAATTATTTAATGTTACGATTATCATGCTTTTAATTTCTTATTTTTATTATATGTTTGAAGTTTTGAACCAATGATGAATGAATTGAACATGTATGAATCTATATATATATATATATATGCTGAACCAGAACCCAAGAAAAAAAAACTTTTTCTGAACCCGCATACTCGAACCTGAACTGGAGCCCAAGTCAAATTTTTTTTTTGCTGAATCTGCGTACCCGAACCCTAACCTGAACCTTCATCAGAACCAGGATTGGTAACTTAGCTGAACACCATTCCTGATGGAAGGGGCACATAATTGAAGTATTACACATGTTTACAGTTGTAGCTTCAAGGTAGACTGTCGAACCAAAAACCAAGTCCTCAAGAGAAAATGCATTTGACAAGAACTAGGAGTCAACTGTAAGAAGACTAATACTAGCAATGAAAAGGCAGTCATATTGTGCCTACATAAATGTTTGTTTTAATAGTTGTTCAAAACATATCGGCATCAGAAAACTGATGCTGCCTGTTAAATGATACAAAAGTTGAGAGTCCTCAATTTTGAAGTACCAGGTAGTAGCCTCGAAGTCTCATGGTTAAAGCTCCCTGGGAAATCCTGTAACAGAGTAGCAAAAGATGCAAACAATGAGATCTCACCTTCTATTTGCTAGATGGGCAAGTTGCAATTGGTGCAGATAAGCAGAGTTTCATTTTATCAAGAGGAGCCAGTAAACATCCTATAATCCAGTCGATCGTATCTCTGTCCCCCTTCCCGCTGTTTGAGCCTGGCATACATTTTTGTAGAATTTGATTGTAACATTTATTTCAACCTTCCAATACCACTAAAAATAAAATTTAAATTTAACACTCACAAACAACAGCATTCTAGTCCAATTTTTGTGCCCAAAGTACCATGCCTTTTAGTTCAAAAAAACCTATACTAACTAAATATCATTCCTGACAGAAATGGGGGCATAGTTGGAGTATTGCAGATGGTAATACTTACCATAAAATAATCTACAGGGTAAATTCACATTCATTTCCTCACGAAATAAAATGAATGTAGAAAAATTTCCTCGGGACTTAATAAAGTTTTGTGCTTTTAAACTATTGAATACACATATGATGTAGAAACTATACTTTAGTAGATTGAATTTGTCAATTACTTCTTTGACTCCAATTGATTTTGTTAACATTTTTGTCAAATTATAATTAATTTGGTCTGCATTTGTTAATGCAGCTGTAAATGCTGACGGTTTCATGGCACGGGACATTACATTTCAAAACTCAGCAGGAGCAGGGAAAAATCAAGCGGTGGCCCTAAGAGTAAGTGGTGATCTCTCTGCGTTCCACAACTGTGTCATTCTGGGTAACCAGGACACACTCTACACTCACTCTCTTCGTCAATTCTACAAGAACTGCAGAATAGAGGGCACTAATGACTTCATATTTGGAAACTCAGCAGCCATCTTCGAGAACTGTTTGATTCTGGTTCGTCCTCGTTTAAAAATAGGATGGACAAATCCTGTAACTGCACAGGGCCGGACAGATCCAGCTCAGTCAACAGGGTTGGTATTTCAAAACTGCAGCATTAATGGAACTGAAGAATATATGAGAGATTTCCATGAAAATCCAAAAAAATGTAAAGCTTATTTGGGTAGGCCATGGAAGATGTATTCCCGAACAGTTTTCATGAATTCGGTCTTGGGAGAGATCATTAACGCTGAAGGGTGGTTGCCCTGGAATGGCAAGTTCGCCCTTGACACACTTTACTATGGAGAATACCACAATTATGGCCCTGGAGCTGATCTTTCTGGAAGAGTGCCATGGTCAAATCAGGTTCCTGAAAAGAATGTGGGAATCTATTCTGTACAAAGCTTTATACAAGGTGATGAATGGCCAGCAGCTACATCTAATTAACCCACAACCAAATAGCAATAAGTTTTTTTTCCCTTAAGCACGGTCTTCAGTTCTCTTTGTCTGTCTGTGTAGTTATTACTTAAATCAAGACTAGGATTTTGTTTATTTGCATTTAAAACTTCTCTAGTTTCTAGTGGAAGTATATCACAAAGATGTACATAACATGGACCTGCATTGAAAATATATCAAATGAAAAACATCTTGCCAGCGATATACTTCTGTCTGATTGGCCTCATACACAGTCTAAGCAACTTTGAACATTAACATCCTCTGAAAATTTGTTTACTTTATTAAACTTATAAAACATTCAAATACCAAATCATTCAGAAAATTTCTGTCCTTGAACATGTAAAATTGGAGAAAACGGAGTTGAGCAAATTGAGATAAATGCACTACGAAGTCTGACTCTAATCCACCATCTCACTTCATCTTTTAGAGCTTGCATCGAGGCCTAGGCTGCTAGCCTTTTGTACTGGTAACTTCAATGAGGCCATTCCACTGCATTTGTCATTGGATAGTGTTTGTTTTGTCTATCGACTTTCATTATTATTGGAGATAATTTTGAAATCTGGTGCAGGGGTAAATTGAGTTGGTCTTATGCCGTAAACTCTATCTTGTAAAATGGATCAGGAGTATTATTTGCAACCTTCAACTCAATGCTAAACCTTTTTGTCTATAACTTTCTCAATTCATAGTGGATTGTTGATGCTTAAATGGATATGGATCAAGATAACGCATTGAACGACTGTTTGGAGCAGTTAGCCATGGTTTTGGTCTTATAAAAGCAGTTGATTTGCAAGGACAAAAAGAGTAGTTCTGGGCATCAAAACTTAAATATTCCAACTTCAAATTTCTTCTGGAAAAATTATGCACTCCAAAAAATGATGTCTTGTTTCTAGTCTATATGCAAAAGTTGTGGCTTCTAGAAGATGGAAGGCAAATTGAGCAGTGAACGGATGAATTTGTTTGTGATGGGTGTCAGTTTTGTTGGAATCATTTGCCATTGCACCAAAAGTTCGAACTGCCAATGTCCAATACAAATGTCAGATTTAACTCGACCCACAGGAGGTGGTTAAACCATGTCACGTATCTCAAAGTAGGTGTTGACCACCAAGTCAACAATCTCCCCCTCAACACCAACTGAGCCTTTAGCACCCACTGAAGAGAGACTCGAACCCGTGACCCTGATACTAATTGTTGGAATCATTTTTTGTTGCACCAAAAGCTCGAACTGTCAATGCCCGATACAAATGTCAGATTTAACCCAGCCCACAAGAGGAGGTTAAGCCATGCCACAAATCTCCAAGAAGGCGTTGACCACCAAGTCAACAAGTTTCATTTATCTCAAGGCTGGTTTTGTAATTGACAGTATAAGGTCCCTAGCATTAAATTATACGAAGAAATAAAATAAATGTTAAAATTTACATTTAATATGGAAATGAAATAAAATAATTCAATATATATGGAAAATGTCAAATTATTTTGCATATGTAGTAGTGCTTAATCCACATATTAGCAAATGAAATGAGTTAGATTTATAATACAATTTATGCTCCCACACCATGTAATCAATTCAATACAAATAATGTACAATTCAAGTAATATACAAGAAATGATATTTAAAATATAGTCAAAATGAATGTTTGGCCACCACCAATCCAACAGTTATCGTCAAATCCTAAAGATGAGAACATGGCTCAGGTATTTTTTCACCCAACCACGAAGCTTGTGCTTTCTCAAAATTCTTCATGACAAAAAGAATACTTGGGCCTACACAAAAGCTTGACAACAAAGAAACAATATGCAAAAGGGAACTCTAGTTCAACCTAACATATCTACATGTATTTATAATCTTGAACATGCAAATATCCAGCTATCAAGATATGACAAAAAAATATATCAATATAATTTGGCTAGGCTACATTCATTTAAATTTTATTTCAATGAAAACATGGCTCTAGCCAAAACACTTGAAAACATCTAGTAGAACTCAAAAAGAGGATCAACCTTCTTTGTTGACCCATATTTATCTCCCAACTTAGAAGGTAAACCTAGAAAAGTAAACTATTTTCTTTAATAAAAAATCATTTTAGGCTAGTATACATATACTCTTAGAATTATCTTTTTCTTTTCATGCAAACGATAACATTATAAAATTGCATGCATTCATTTCCTACTACGAACCCAGATTTGTATGTACTAAGCTTGGCTTCTTCGGAAGTAGAGGGGGTTAAAATCATAATACCCTTTACTCGCTCGATCGACTACAGCCCGCCCCCCCTGCCATGGCCTCGGCTTCCTTGACTTACCTAAAGGTGCGGGCTTTCTCTCTCTTTTACTTTCTCAAGATTCTAAATATTTCTCCATGTAAAGTAACTCTTTATGCATATTTATTGTTTGATATGAATTTCATCAATGTATAATTTGTATTTCTAATCATAACCATTTTTTTGTAACAAGAAATAAGAGAGTTCGGTCATAAAGAGAAAAATGTGTATTTGTCTGCGCGGGGTATTTCAAAAGAAAAACTAGCTTAATGATTTCATGTTCATAAACTTAAGGTGACTTCATACTATATTCATAATAAGATTAAAAAAGAGATTTAAAAGGATCATGCTTGTCATTCAATTACATATTGTTAAATACACATTTCTATACATATACATACACATATACATGCAGACATATTTATTTTTATATATTGCTGATTTAAAAATCAAATCAATAGAAATGCCAAACTCATAATTTCCATCATAAACAAGATGCAAATCATCAAGTTCTTGCTTATAGCATTTTTTTGTCTGAAGTGCTTACACGACAAGAAGACAAATTTATGATTGAAGGAACAAGGTCAACATCGAGATGTTTAAATGCATTAGCAGGATGCATTAATGATTATTAAGATATATTATAACCTGTAAAGAGAATATTGATTGTAAGGCAAGCATTTAAGATTTGAGAAATAAGATAAGCATACAATGAGTGGTGTTAAAGTGTGAAAGTTTTAGCGGATATAGTTTGAAGAGACTATTGATTATGTTTGAAGAGACTACAGTGTTATATTTATGGTTGAATATTTCAATAAATTGAAGTGTTAGATTTATCATGTTTATGTTTGTAATTAAATTAGTGCAAAAATTTATAATATAATGATGTCATTTATAAGTGAAATAAATGGGTGACATTTGTTTTGATTGTGATGGAGGCATTAACGATTTGAGAGATAAGCATATGGTGAGTGCTATTGAAGTCTAAAGAGTTTGGCATATATAGTTTGAAGAGACTATTGATTATGTTTGAATTTTTACAGACCATTCTAGAAGTTTCTGTTGGGAGTTATTGCCTTCTTTTTGGAAGATGATGTTTGGGTTGCTCTAGGAGGTCGAGTTTTCATAATCTTTCTCTGCATGATGCAAAGCTCAAACTACCATTCCCCTTGTATGTACTTCACAGTGAAATACATAGAAGAAGATTTGAATAGGATGGGAAGTTAGGAAACTAAAGATGCTCTTATATGGATGGTCCCAATTTGTGTTTACAATATTAATTGCATAATAAAGGCAAATGCAATAAGGGTTGTGGTGGTTGGAGGATATAAATTGCATTTGAGTAAATATTGGTATGATTTTTAATTTGTTTATTTGGTAGGTTTGCTAAGAAGAAAAGGATATGAGGGTTTTGCATTTGGAGATTGAAATATTGAAATTAACATTGAATGATTGTTAGTGGCGTTGATTTAATTACATTGTGTGATTTATCTATGACATCTTAGAATTTGTAGTGGGGGCCGAAAGAAGGCATCCATTGTTCATATGGTGAAATATTAACTTTTTTGGATTAGAGTGTAGTTCTTGGGTTTTGACTATAGAAATTATATGTGAATAATAGTTGTCATTTAAACTATTGTAATACAATTTGGAGTCTTTGAGGGAAATATTGGTGGACAATGACAGTTTGGACTATTTTAAGTCAGTTTGCTTATGGGTTCTTGCTCTTTTAGTTTTGTCAAAGGAAAGAAGCAAATGAACAAAATAGAAATAATAACAGATGTTGTTGTGGCCCATGCATTAATTTCACCAGGATAATCACAAACAGAAGCTCCTAGCAATTGTTGTGATATAATCTTGAAATCTCTATACCATTGAGCATTTGTGTTGATTATGTCCAACTTTGTGTTGATTGGTTATGATTGAATTGAAGATGCAATATTTTGATAGAATTGTAGGATGGTGATTAGATTTGCGATAAAGAATAAAGTTGTATTTTTTTTTGAATTTTTTAAAAATGTAGTGATGGAGAAAGATTATAAGACTTATGGTTTAAATTGAAATCTATATATCTCAATATACGAAATATCTATTAATATTGTGCAAATAGTGTATGTAAGAGATTAGTGTTTTTTGTTCGAAAAGCATCATTGAAGAAGGTTATTATAGTTGTATGCATATAGTGGTTTAAATATGCTTAAGTATGATACATTTACACATAAAACTTTGATAATTATGTTTGACCTTTTCATAAAAATTGTATGATGTTTGGACCAAGGGTAAATAATGTGCCAAAACTAATGTTATATCCTTTCAATATAGATGTTTATTTTGAGAATTGGTATGATGTAATGAAAGTGTGAAGAAAACTTATACACCATTAAAAAAATCAATGTTGATTCAAACTTACATAAAGCTATTACAAGTGCATATAATGTTTAATTAATTGGAATTAATGTAAGACAATGTTATGAAAGTTGAATTTATATTCCTATTGGGGGATAGTTTATTATTATGTAGTTTCATATGTATGTAATTGTATGAATTGAGGGGAGTGTTTAGATTGTAAATCTAGTAATATCTTTTGTAGTTGTGCTAATTCACTTATTGAATGAAGTCAATGTATATGTCATTATGTAATGAAAACATTGTTAAGTAGATATGTTAAAAAGTCATATAAAATCAAGTATTTTCAATGATTCATGTGTTGCAAACCTCTAGTGTAAAGACATAACAAAGTTTATATCTACTCATTAAGAACTTATATGAAAGGGTTTATATTATCATATTGTCATAAAACATGAGGTCATTACTTTATTTTCAATCACATAGCTGTAAGCTTAAAAGGAGAATAGATTGCTATAAATATTATGAGGTAAGAAACAAAACAACCTAATCTAGAGAGAAGACTTATACAAAGTAGGTAATAGCATAATGACCTTTGAATCAATATGGAGTGAGGAAATTAAGAGTGCATAGATCATTTAATGATCAAGTGTATCATGTTTATGTTTAGTATAGCATTTAAAAATATTTGTGATTGATTTAGCATTCAAAGTCTCAAAAGTTAACAAATAGATATGCAAAGATTGTGCTATTACTTGCTTATAAGGAAATGCTTAAATCCATTGTCATTCAATTCATGTATTCATTCATACGTAGTAATGTGATGTATAGTTGAAGCATATATTTGTCAATGGTATACTGCCATTCTCATATGTAAAAAGAAATACAATACTTAATATTAATTTAACAATACAATATAAACCAGTGGAGCAATTGAATCATATTGTTGACTACTTTTGCATTTTTGTAAACCTCTTTGTATTAGCACAAAACCATTTATAAAAACCTAGAAAACTCTCACTGAAATATTTTCTAGGTTTAACAAGGCAATACATTGAATTTGTTATCATGCAAATTAATAGCATGTGGTTTTTTTGTCTTGAATTATGGCATAAGCAATAGGTCATGTACAGAGGTCTCATGTATCAATAGAGTGCTCTAAAGATTTTAGACAAGAAACTTGTGTGAAGAAACAAAAGTAATGAGCTCAAACCTTATTCTTTATAGTGTCAAATTAGCATTGAAGGTAGTGGAATAGGAGAATGCAAGAGAGTTCTTGTATACCTTCAACAGTAGATTTTTTGCATCTCGTTGTCAGCTAGAGGTATGATGGACTAAAGAGGACATGATGAAGAGAAGACATACACAAAGAATGGATTTGAGAATTCACACCATGACATATTATATATAAATGTTGGCTTAGACATTTGCATAACTCTTTGAATCTACTTATGCTATTCGAACGTAATCAATAAAAACATGGATATTTCTTGAAGATTAGGAAAAGTCACAAAAGTCTAAAGAATTAACAAATAAAATAAAATATTAAAAAATTACAATGTTGACAACAATACATGTGAATTACATAGAGTGCAATGCTTTAACAATGCCAATGAAGGGTTTCCCTAATGCTACTTGTCAAGTTTTCAAAGCTAGTTGCAACTACATGCAACTAGAGTTGTGCTCAAATGAGCCTTTTGGTTAGTATCAAATTTTCAATAACACTTATTGGAAATATTGAACAAGAAAACTAGAAGCACTTACATGAGGTCAATGTTGTTGAGTCTATAGAACACAATATATCAACAATACAATGCAAGGGTCGCGTTAATGCTAGTTGTGAAAAAATTGAGAGCTTTCTTGCAACTACACCCAATACCATTACTTTTTAATAAACATTTTTGGGAATTATAGAAAGTCAGAAAGGTGAATTGATATAAAATGAAGTACTGAGTGGAGGCATTGTAACAAATGGCTTGTAAATTATCTGAATGCATTTATAGAACATAGTAATTTAAGAATGCAAAGTGAGTTTTATGAAAGCAATATTTCATTTTTCTCAGGCTATATTGGTGAAATTTGTAGCTCGTGTGGTGAAATGCATTATGTTAATGCACTGTTTTGGAAACTTGGATAAGATTTATGCAAGAGAAAATAAAATTAGTGAGTGTAAAGAGAGATCTGAAATTAGGAAAGAATATGTCAAATAAATGTAGCCCTTAAGCTTACCATTGCACTATGCACATAAATTTTTGAAGATGATGGCTAAAAACCATTGAACAATGTTGATAGTGTTGCAAGTGCAATATGAATATGTTGTGAGTAGAAGTTTACATGTGTAAATTTAGGAATGACGGTTGAAGACAGTAAAATAGAAGAAGAGAAATGAGAGGTTATGTACCTTGAATTATAGATCTGTAGTACATTATTTTTGTTTGAAGTTATGACAGGTGAACAAGAAGAAAGTTATATATAACTCAACAAGTTGTATTGTAAACATGGAAGTAAACATTGTCAATGGAAATAGCTATGTGGAAAATATTTTTTTCAAGTAACTCGGACGAGAAGACATATCATTGAATGCAATTTCTTTGAAATGTGGGTCCATTGAGCATATAGAGTGTTGTAAACATAGATATATGTTCAAGACAGATCTGAGATTTGTGTCTAAATGCATATGATCTTAAACTCGTTACTAATTGTATGTCAGATTGTGTTTGAATTTTGTGATGTGCATGATATAATTAGTCATGAGTCAAATATCACATGCAAGCTTTTTATTTGTGTTTCTTCTAATTGTGACAACATCAAATGTTTAAGAATTAGAGAATACATGTGTCTTTATGTGGAGATATGCAAAATATTATTTATGTTTAAAATAATTTCATATTGACAAAAAACATTAGCTGAAAATGGCTCATTTGAGTACAGTTTGAGTGCAGTCACACTCAAGATTTTTGAATATGATATGTTGTATTAAGGCATCTCTTGGTTACACAATGTTCTTGAAAATGCAACTAGCCCTTTTGCTTTTTCTAATTTTCAATCTTCACAAAGATTTCACATGACATATCTAGCTCTCTATTCATATGTCTTTGAATTCCATGGCTTATCAATTTATATATACATATACATGCACACATTGACATATATACATGTGAATATAAATATATATGTCTTATGTCTCTCTCTATGTGTGTGTATGCCTCGTAGCCACAAGACTTGGCATTCACAAACCTCTGCATAGGCTACTGAAGGTGACCCCTTAAATCTCCAAAAGCTTGAAAACTAGATAAACCCAAACCAACCTTCACCAAAATTAGAATGAGAAGCAAAAAAGATATTTTGAAATGGAGGAACACAAGAAAAACTACATATATGTAAATCCACAATTTTAGGTTTTTAATAACATGAAAAATACCTTTCCCATCTAAACAAATCCTTCCAACTACAGGCACTTACATTAGCTCAATGTTGTTGCATTCAACACAATGCAAATTTTGGGAGTCACAAGCCTCTATCCTCAAGTTTGAACAACGCACCTGGAATTACTGTGTATTTCTAATGAAAAGACAAAAGCTTATCAAAATTACAGACAAAGGGACACACAACCTCTCTAATTCCTAGACATTTAACACACTCATACAAGATTATCAATAAATGGTAAATAAGTTTCTACCCATCGGTCGTTGTGAAAGATTTTATTTTTTGGAAATTTTAGTATCCATATTCAAATTTTATCCTTTCTCTTTTCCATCCCTACCAATAGAGATAAAGATAAGTGGTTTTTTATTCAAATTTTAAAATATCCAAAAAATTTAAAACTATAACACATACTTATATGCTCAAAAAACTATCGAACCTAATTGGTGGAAATAAATGCTAGTTTGCATCAAACAAATGCAATAGTATGCCTACCACAAGAAGGAGATGGATATTCAGAACAAACAGAAAAACCTCATGTGAAGTAGAGAAAGCCTACAACAAATGTAAATAAGTTAGGTTAACTAGATAGAAGAAAAATACAAAGAAAATGGAAAACCTATCATATGATGTAAGTTGTAAAGAATGAAAACAATGAAACACAATAATTGTATGTGATTCTACAAGGTTTGCAAATACCCATAAACGACTAAAGATTTTATAGATAAAATGAAGCACCTAGATATTGCAATGCACAAGATATATTTAGTAATGGAGGAGCACAAGCTGAACTAGAATATATGTGTCAATCGTTGATTTCAAATTTTCAATAATGGAAAGAGGGAAAAACCTTGTATGACAAAACAAATCCTTTGAACAATAGACACTTACATTATCTCAATGTTGTTGTGATGCAGGAGCATCCTGGGTGTAAGAGCAATCTTGCATCACCCAAAAATATTTCTGTTTTTATATTCAATCAGGGCTATTTTGTGCAGAGCTGCTATTTATGGAAAGTTACTATTTTTGGTAATTTTCATATGTGCTCAGAATGATCTGATTTCTTTCTTGGAGGTTCATTTTGGTCATATAAATCTGCCAGTAAAGTTTCATTGCCAGATCAAGTGTATATTGGAAGATATTGAAGATTTTCGGTATTGGCAGCAGGGTACAAAAACTTCGAACTCAGTTTTGAAGGCTTTAGAGGCCCCGGATGAGGTCAAAAATTTGGGTGACGGGCACTTGCGTGGGTCAAGCCTGTAGAGCGCTTCGTGGCATTTCTGAAATGGGGTTATAATAGCCGAGCGGGTCAACTGGTGATGACTTATGATCTTCGGAAGTCGGGTCACCTGAAATGGTGGAAAATAATTTTCCTTCAAAATTTCTGTTCGGGTTTCAAAAGTTATTTTGAGCCGACTTTGATGTAATAAATTGAAAAATAAAATAATTCTAAGTTTGGTTGGCCCTTATGGCTAAATTTCTGGAACCTTCTCGGGCGGTGGAAATTGCCTATATAAGGAAGGCTGTATTATTGTCTTAGGCAATTCAGAATAGTTCTGGGTAATAGTTCGAGGCTTTGTCCTACAGAATATTGTAAGGGAATGCCCATGTGGTTTTGCATGTTGTAATTCTAAAAAATTTTAATTCCACATTTGTGGAGATAATAAGAAGACAATTTTCTCTTTTTGCATATTATTGTTGTTGTTTCTCTATGTCTGTTATGTGTTTGTGGTATTAAGGGGAGAACCCTTCATCAAGTGGTATGAGAGCAGGGGTTCTTGAGTGTGTAAACAGATCGCCGACTGTGAGGCAGTTTGCACCAGGACCGTGGTTAGGGTTTCAGCGCGCATCGCGAAAATGCCTCCACGAAGAGAACGTGGCGGAAGACCTGGTGTTGTGACACCTGAGGTTAGAGAGTTGCAGAGACAAGTGCGAGCATTGCAAGAAGAGATTCGTAGAGGAATGAATCTTAATGTCAGAGACGAAAGTGAGGATGAAGCCGAAGAAGAATATCAAGAAGGAGAAGTTGAAATTGTGAACCAGGAGGAAGAAAGACTTTTTCGGGCGATTTCCAAGATTGGGAAAAGACCTCAGATTGAGGTTCCTACATTTTCTGGAAATCTTAACCCAGAGGAATTGATCGACTGGATCAATGAATGTGAGGAATATTTTGAGTATGAAGATGTTGAAGATCCTGATAGGGTCAAATTTGCGAAGGCCAGATTGAAAGGTCATGCGAAGATCTGGTGGCAAGAAATTCAATTGGAGCGAAATAGAAGAGGGAAAGATAAAATCACAAGATGGGATCGGATGGTGGATAAATTGAAGCGACAGTTCATTCCTGTTGATTACGAGCTTGACCTATTGAAAAAAATGCAAAGTTTGAAGCAAGCAGGAAGATCTGTTCAGGAGTATACAGAGGAGTTCTATCGACTTCTCATCAGAACAGGCCATGCAGAAGCTGATAAAGAGAAAGTTGCCCGATACCTTAATGGGTTAAGGCCAAGCATTCAGGAGGAGCTGAATCTGGTTCGAATGAACAGTATTGAAGAGGCATACCAGTTTGCCCTAAAAGTAGAGGAAAAGCTGAACAAGAAGTTTGAGAGCAGACAAAACGGAAGAGGTCGCGGTGGACGATCTGGTGGACGGTCATATGGTGGCTGAAATGAAGATCCAAAAAAGAAGGATGAGGCCAGTAGCAGTCAGAATCAGAGAGGAAATAGTTTCAATCGCTTCCAGGATCAGAATAATAGAGATCAAAGAGGAAGGGGAAGAGGACAAGGATCTGGAAGAGGTGGCTTCCGTGGAACATGTTTTCACTGTGGAGAAGAAGGTCATAGGGCATTTGAATGTCCTCAGCGCCAAGGCAGAACAGACAGGAGAAATGAAGGCCAGGCCAGAGTTGCACATGTAGATGAAGATGTCAGATCATCAAATTTTGAAGATGCTGAAAGAGGAGAAATGTTGATTAACAGAAGAGTCCTGTTGAGTGGTGAGAATGAACCTGAGCAAAGGAGGAGCTTGTTTCGCACCAGGTGCAAGTGTGAAGGTAAATGTTGTGATGTGATTATCGATAGTGGAAGCACTGACAATTTGGTGTCAGAAGAGATAGTGACAAAGTTGAAGCTCAAGAGACAGAAACACCCACATCCATATCGGATTGCCTGGGTACAGGATGACCACAAGGTCATGGTCAATGAACAATGCCTGGTGAAGTTCAAGATTGGTGGATACCAAGATGAGGTACTGTGTGATGTCATATCTATCGATGCATGTCATATGTTGTTGGGTAGACCATGGCAGTTTGACAGATGTGCTGTACATGATGGTCGTGCGAATACCTATTCCCTAACAAAGGATGGAGTGCGACATAAGCTAAAACCATTGAAGGAGACTGAAGAAAAGGTATGTGGTAATGCAAGGATAACTTTTGTTGATGGAAGAAGTTTCCTAGATGGTATGAGGCATGAGCATGTATGTTTTGCTTTAATTCGAAAAGTTGGTAAAGAGGAAGTAGAAGATGTTCCTGTAGAAGTTGCAGATTTGTTGAATGAGTTTCAGGATATTGTATCCGATAACGTGCCTGATGGATTACCACCAGTCAGGAAGATCAGTCATCAGATGGACTTGATCCCAGGAGCGAGTTTTCCAAATAAGGCAGCACACAGAATGACACCTGCAGAAAGTGAGGCGTTGAACATACAAGTACATGAACTGTTACAGAAAGGATTGATCCGTGAGAGTCTGAGTCCCTGTGCTGTACCAGCAGTATTAGCACCAAAGAAGAATGGAGAATGGAGGATGTGTACAGATTCTAGGGCAATAAACAAGATCACAATCAAGTACAGGTTTCCATTGCCACGAATGGATGATATTATGGACTGTTTGAGTGGAGCTGTGTATTTCTCAAAGATAGATCTGAAAAGTGGATATCATCAGATTCGGAACAGAGAAGGAGATGAATGGAAGACTGCCTTCAAGACAAAGGAAGGACTGTATGAGTGGTTAGTCATGCCTTTTGGGCTAACCAATGCACCGAGCACTTTCATGCGGCTCATGAACGAGGTTCTGAAAGAATTTCTGGGTAAGTTTGTCATCGTTTACCTAGATGATATTTTAATTTTTAGCAAGACATTGGAGGAACATATGATGCATATTCATATGGTGTTTGAGAAGTTGAGAGATGAGAAATTGTTGATTAATTTGAAGAAGTGCAGTTTTGTGAAGAAAGAGTTAGTGTATTTGGGATTTGTAGTTTCAGCAGAAGGTCTAAAAATGGACCCAGAGAAGGTACAGGCTATCCTTGAATGGCCTACTCCAAGGAGTGCTACTGAGGTAAGATTTTTTCATGGTCTAGCTAGCTTTTACAGAAAATTTATCAGAAATTTTAGCAGTATTTGTGGACCCTTGACTGAAACAATGAGAGGGGATAGAAAAGAGTTTAAGTGGACTAATGGGGCAGAAAAGAGTTTTCAATTGTTGAAACAAAAAGTTACAGAACAACCTGTTTTAGCACTTCCGGATTTTAATAAGGTGTTTCAAGTAGATTGTGATGCTAGTGGTACTGCAATAGGAGCTGTTATGAGCCAAGAAGGTAAACCTGTTACTTATTTCAGTGAGAAGTTAAATGATGCCAAGAGGAAGTATTATGTTTATGATCAGGAATTTTATGCTATAGTTCAGGCATTAAAGAAGTGGAGACATTATCTACTTCCTAAGGAGTTTGTTTTGTATACTGATCATCAAGCTTTGCAATATTTGAATAGTCAGGGAAAATTGAATCAAAGGCATTTGAAATGGGTTGAGTTTTTGCAGAGTTATACATTTGTTTTGAAATACAGGAGTGGAAAGTCTAATAGGGTTGCAGACGCTCTTAGCAGAAGGCAACTATTGCTGACAGAAATGCAGATTGAAGTGGTTGGGTTCAAGGAACTCAAGAATTTGTATCCAGAGGATCCTGATTTTGGTGAAGCTTGGAAAGCTTGTACAGAACATGTTACTCTAGACAGGACGAAATGGTTGGATTTCATCATCCAGGATGATATGCTATTCAGAGGGAGTCAGCTGTGCATTCCACGAAGTTCTATGAGGGAGAATCTCATCAAGGAGAAGCATAGCAGAGGATTGGCTGGACATTTTGGTCGTGATAAAACCCTTGGTTTGGTTAGTGAGAATTATTATTGGCCACAGTTGCAGCAAGATGTGAAGAAGTTTGTACAGCGTTGCAGAGTATGTCAGATGGCGAAAGGAGTGAAGCAGAATACAGGATTGTATCAACCATTACCTGTACCAGAGAAGCCTTGGGAGGATATCAGCATGGACATTGTTCTTGGTTTACCGAGGACTCAGCGGGGACATGATTCAATTTTTGTGGTGGTTGACAAATTTTCAAAGATGGCACATTTCATTCCCTGCAAGAAGACTAATGATGTTGTTCATGTAGCGGAATTGTTTTTCAGAGAAGTAGTGAGACTTCATGGTTTGCCAAAGACCATAGTTTCAGATCGGGACACTAAGTTTGTTGGATATTTCTGGCGTACATTGTGGAAGAAGTTGAAGACAGATTTGAAGTTCAGTTCATCACATCATCCACAGACTGATGGACAGACAGAGGTGGTGAATAGAAGTTTGGGAAATTTGCTGAGATGTTTGGTTGGAGATAAGCCAGCAGGATGAGATTTGATTTTACCACAGGCAGAATTTGCATATAATAATTCTATCAATAGGAGCACTGGTAAATCACCATTCCAGATTGTATATGGAAGTAGTCCAAGAAATGCATCTGAATTGAGGAAGATAGATAAAGGAGAAATAAGTAGTGCTGAAGCTGAGGATTTTGCAGAACACTTGAAGAACATCCATGGGGAGGTGAGAAAGCATATTACCAAGATGAACGCACAGTATAAGGCTAAGGCAGATGAGAAAAGGAGGTATAAGGAATTTCAGGTTGGTGATGAAGTCATGGTTCATTTGCGGAAGGAGCGGTTTCCAGTTGGTACATATAACAAGCTGAAAATGAAGAAGTTTGGACCATGTAGGATACTGAAGAAACATGATTCAGAAAACGCATATGAGGTAGAATTACCTACTGAGCTAAATATTTCGCCAGTGTTTAACATTTCAGATCTGACAGAGTATCATGAGGGAGGTGTTGAAGATGAGATCACAACAGCACAGTGGAGTATTCCAGCAACTAGTTCAGACACTAAGGAGATCGAAGATATACTGGACAGTCGTGTTGGCAGAAGCACAAGGAACAGGACATATGAAGAATATCTGGTCAAGTGGAAAGGATGACCCGTTGAAGATTCATCATGGCTGCCAAAGGAGGAGGTTAGCCATCTTGGTTTTCCTCTGCACACCTGAGTCGTGACAGGGTCACTTCTCAAATTACCCCGGGTGTCTGATGCAGGAGCATCCTGGGTGTAAGAGCAATCTTGCATCACCCAAAAATATTTCTATTTTTATATTCAATAAGGGCTATTTTGTGCAGAGCTGCTATTTATGGAAAGTTACTATTTTTGGTAATTTTCATATGTGCTCAGAATGATCTGATTTCTTTCTTGGAGGTTCATTTTGGTCATATAAATCTGCCAGTAAAGTTTCATTGCCAGATCAAGTGTATATTGGAAGATATTGAAGATTTTCGGTATTCGCAGCAGGGTACAGAAACTTCGAACTCAGTTTTGAAGGCTTTAGAGGCCTCGGATGAGGTTGAAAATTTGGGTGATGGGTGTTTGGACGGGTCAAGCCTATAAAGCGCTTCGTGGCATTTCCGAAATGGGGTTATAATAGCCGAGCGGGTCAACTGGTGATGACTTATGATCTTCGGAAGTCGGGTCACCTGAAATGGCGGAAAATAATTTTCCTTCAAAATTTCTGTTCGGGTTTCAAAAGTTATTTTGAGCCGACTTTGATGTAATAAATTGAAAAATAAAATAATTCTAAGTTTGGTCGGCCCTTAGGGCTAAATTTCTGGAACCTTCTCGGGCGGTGGAAATTGCCTATATAAGGAAGGCTGTATTATTGTCTTAGGCAGTTCAGAATAGTTCTGGGTAATAGTTCGAGGCTTTGTCCTACAGAATATTGTAAGGGAATGCCCATGTGGCTTTGCATGTTGTAATTCTAAAAATTTATAATTCCACATTTGTGGAGATAATAAGAAGCCAATTTTCTGTTCTTGCATATTATTGTTGTTGTTTCTCTATGTCTGTTATGTGTTTATGGTATTAAGGGGAGCACCCTTCATCAAGTGGTATGAGAGCAGGGGTTCTTGAGTGTGTAAACAGATCGCCGACTGTGAGGCAGTTTGCACCAGGACCGTGGTTAGGGTTTTAGCGCGCATCGTGAAAATGCCTCCACGAAGAGAACGTGACGGAAGACCTGGTGTTGTGACACCTGAGGTTAGAGAGTTGCAGAGACAAGTGCGAGCATTGCAAGAAGAGATTCGTAGAGGAATGAATCTTAATGTCAGAGACGAAAGTGAGGATGAAGCCGAAGAAGAATATCAAGAAGGAGAAGTTGAAATTTTGAACCAGGAGGAAGAAAGACTTTTTCGGGCGATTTCCAAGATTGGGAAAAGACCTAAGATTGAGGTTCCTACATTTTATGAAAATCTTAACCCAGAGGAATTGATCGACTGGATCAATGAATGTGAGGAATATTTTGAGTATGAAGATGTTGAAGATCTTGATAGGGTCAAATTTGCGAAGGCCAGATTGAAAGGTGATGCGAAGATCTGGTGGCAAGAAATTCAATTGGAGCGAAATAGAAGAGGGAAAGATAAAATCACAAGATGGCATCGGATGGTGGATAAATTGAAGCGACAGTTCATTCCTGTTGATTACGAACTTGACCTATTGAAAAAAATGCAAAGTTTGAAGCAAGCAGGAAGATCTGTTCAGGAGTATACAGAGGAGTTCTATCGACTTCTCATCAGAACAGGCCATGTAGAAGCTGATAAAGAGAAAGTTGCCCGATACCTTAATGGGTTAAGGCCAAGCATTCAGGAGGAGCTGAATCTGGTTCGAATGAACAGTATTGAAGAGGCATACCAGTTTGCCCTAAAAGTAGAGGAAAAGCTGAACAAGAAGTTTGAGAGTAGACAAAACGGAAGAGGTCCCGGTGGACAATCTGGTGGACGGTCATATGGTAGCCGAAATGAAGATCCGAAAAAAAAGGATGAGGCCAGTAGCAGTCAGAATTAGAGAGGAAATAGTTTCAATCACTTCCAGGATCAGAATAATAGAGATCAAAGAGGAAGGGGAAGAGGACAAGGATCTGGAAGAGGTGGCTTCCGTGGAACATATTTTCACTGTGGAGAAGAAGGTCATAGGGCATTTGAATGTCCTCAGCGCCAAGGCAGAATAGACAGGAGAAATGAAGGCCAGGCCAGAGTTGCACATGTAGATGAAGATGTCAGATCATCAAATTCTGAAGATGCTGAAAGAGGAGAAACGTTGATTAACAGAAGAGTCCTGTTGAGTGGTGAGAATGAACCTGAGCAAAGGAGGAGCTTGTTTCGCACCAGGTGCAAGTGTGAAGGTAAATGTTGTGATGTGATTATCGATAGTGGAAGCACTGACAATTTGGTGTCAGAAGAGATGGTGACAAAGTTGAAGCTCAAGAGACAGAAACACCCACATCCATATCGGATTGCCTGGGTACAGGATGACCACAAGGTCGTGGTCAATGAACAATGCCTGGTGAAGTTCAAGATTGGTGGATACCAAGATGAGGTACTGTGTGATGTCATATCTATGGATGCATGTCATATGTTGTTGGGTAGACCATGGCAGTTTGACAGATATGCTGTACATGATGGTCGTGCGAATACCTATTCCCTGACAAAGGACGGAGTGCGACATAAGCTAAAACTATTGAAGGAGACTGAAGAAAAGGTATGTGGTAATGCAAGGATAACTTTTGTTGATGGAAAAAGTTTCCTAGATGGTATGAGGCATGAGCATGTATGTTTTGCTTTAATTCCAAAAGTTGGTAAAGAGGAAGTAGAAGATGTTCCTGTAGAAGTTGCAGATTTGTTGAATGAGTTTCAGGATATTGTATCCGATAACGTGCCTGATGGATTACCACCAGTCAGGAAGATCAGTCATCAGATGGACTTGATCCCAGGAGCGAGTTTGCCAAATAAGGCAACACACAGAATGACACCTGCAGAAAGTGAGGCGTTGAACAGACAAGTACATGAACTGTTACAGAAAGGATTGATCCGTGAGAGTCTGAGTCCCTGTGCTGTACCAGCAGTATTAGCACCAAAGAAGAATGGAGAATGGAGGATGTGTACAGATTCTAGGGCAATAAACAAGATCACAATCAAGTACAAGTTTCCATTGCCACGAATGGATGATATTATGGACTGTTTGAGTGGAGCTGTGTATTTCTCAAAGATAGATCTGAAAAGTGGATATCATCAGATTCGGAACAGAGAAGGAGATGAATGGAAGACTGCCTTCAAAACAAAGGAAGGACTGTATGAGTGGTTAGTCATGCCTTTTGGGCTAACCAATGCACCGAGCACTTTCGTGCGGCTCATGAACGAGGTTCTGAAAGAATTTCTGGGTAAGTTTGTCATCGTTTACCTAGATGATATTTTAATTTTTAGCAAGACATTGGAGGAACATATGATGCATATTCATATGGTGTTTGAGAAGTTGAGAGATGAGAAATTGTTGATTAATTTGAAGAAGTGCAGTTTTGTGAAGAAAGAGTTAGTGTATTTGGGATTTGTAGTTTCAGCAGAAGGTCTAAAAATGGACCCAGAGAAGGTACAGGCTATCCTTGAATGGCCTACTCCAAGGAGTGCTACTGAGGAAAGATCTTTTCATGGTCTAGCTAGCTTTTACAGAAAGTTTATCAAAAATTTTAGCAGTATTTGTGGACCCTTGACTGAAACAATGAGAGGGGATAGAAAAGAGTTTAAGTGGACTAATGGGGCAGAAAAGAGTTTTCAATTGTTGAAACAAAAAGTTACAGAACAACCTGTTTTAGCACTTCCAGATTTTAATAAGGTGTTTCAAGTAGATTGTGATGCTAGTGGTACTGCAATAGGAGCTGTTATGAGCCAAGAAGGTAAACCTGTTGCTTACTTCAGTGAGAAGTTAAATGATGCCAAGAGGAAGTATTCTGTTTATGATCAGGAATTTTATGCTATAGTTCAGGCATTAAAGAAGTGGAGACATTATCTACTTCCTAAGGAGTTTGTTTTGTATACTGATCATCAAGCTTTGCAATATTTGAATAGTCAAGAAAAATTGAATCAAAGGCATTTGAAATGGGTTGAGTTTTTGTAGAGTTATACATTTGTTTTGAAACACAGGAGTGGAAAGTCTAATAGGGTTGCAGACGCTCTTAGCAGAAGGCAACTATTGCTGACAGAAATGCAGATTGAAGTGGTTGGGTTCAAGGAACTCAAGAATTTGTATCCAGAGGATCCTGATTTTGGTGAAGCTTGGAAAGCTTGTACAGAACCTGTTACTCTAGACATGATGAAATGGTTGGATTTCATCATCCAGGATGATATGCTATTCAGAAGGAGTCAGCTGTGCATTTCACGAAGTTCTATGAGGGAGAATCTCATCAAGGAGAAGCATAGCGGAGGATTGGCTGGACATTTTGGTCGTGATAAAACCCTTGGTTTGGTTAGTGAGAATTATTATTGGCCACAGTTGCAGCAAGATGTGAAAAAGTTTGTACAGCGTTGCAGAGTATGTCAGATGGCAAAAGGAGTGAAGCAGAATACAGGATTGTATCAACCATTACCTGTACCAGAGAAGCCTTGGGAGGATATCAGCATGGACTTTGTTCTTGGTTTACCGAGGACTCAGCGGGGACATGATTCAATTTTTGTGGTGGTTGACAGATTTTCAAAGATGGCACATTTCATTCCCTGCAAGAAGACTAATGATGTTGTTCATGTAGCGAAATTGTTTTTCAGAGAAGTAGTGAGACTTCATGGTTTGCTAAAGACTATAGTTTCAGATCGGGACACTAAGTTTGTTGGATATTTCTGGCGTACATTGTGGAAGAAGTTGAAGACAGATTTGAAGTTCAGTTCATCACATCATCCACAGACTGATGGACAGACAGAGGTGGTGAATAGAAGTTCGGGAAATTTGCTGAGATGTTTGGTTGGAGATAAGCCAGCAGGATGGGATTTGATTTTACCATAGGCAGAATTTGCATATAATAATTCTATCAATAGGAGCACTGGTAAATCACCATTCCAGATTGTATATGGAAGTAGTCCAAGAAATGCATCTGAATTAAGGAAGATAGATAAAGGAGAAATAAGTAGTGCTGAAGCTGAAGATTTTGCAGAACACTTGAAGAACATCCATGGGGAGGTGAGAAAGCATATTACCAAGATGAACGCACAGTATAAGGCTAAGGCAGATGAGAAAAGGAGGTATAAGGAATTTCAGGTTGGTGATGAAGTCATGGTTCATTTGCGGAAGGAGCGGTTTCCAGTTGGTACATATAACAAGCTGAAAATGAAGAAGTTTGGACCATGTAGGATACTGAAGAAACATGATTCAGAAAACGCATATGAGGTAGAATTACCTACTGAGCTAAATATTTCGCCAGTGTTTAACATTTCAGATCTGACAGAGTATCATGAGGGAGGTGTTGAAGATGAGATCACAACAGCACAGTGGAGTATTCTAGCAACTAGTTCAGACACTAAGGAGATCGAAGATATACTGGACAGTCGTGTTGGCAGAAGCACAAGGAACAGGACATATGAAGAATATCTGGTCAAGTGGAAAGGACGACCCGTTGAAGATTCATCATGACTGCCAAAGGAGGAGGTTAGCCATCTTGGTTTTCCTCTGCACACCTGAGTCGTGACAGGGTCACTTCTCAAATTACCCCGGGTGTCTGATGCAGGAGCATCCTGGGTGTAAGAGCAATCTTGCATCACCCAAAAATATTTCTATTTTTATATTCAATAAGGGCTATTTTGTGCAGAGCTGCTATTTATGGAAAGTTACTATTTTTGGTAATTTTCATATGTGCTCAGAATGATCTGATTTCTTTCTTGGAGGTTCATTTTGGTCATATAAATCTGCCAGTAAAGTTTCATTGCCAGATCAAGTGTATATTGGAAGATATTGAAGATTTTCGGTATTGGCAGCAGGGTACAAAAACTTCGAACTCAGTTTTGAAGGCTTTAGAGGCCTCGGATGAGGTTGAAAATTTGGGTGACGGGCGCTTGCACGGGTCAAGCCTGTAGAGCACTTCGTGGCATTTCCGAAATGGGGTTATAATAGCCGAGTGGGTCAACTAGTGATGTCTTATGATCTTCGGAAGTCGGGTCACCTGAAATGGCAGAAAATAATTTTCTTTCAAAATTTCTGTTCGGGTTTCAAAAGTTATTTTGAGCCGACTTTGATGTAATAAATTGAAAAATAAAATAATTCTAAGTTTGGTCGGCCCTTAGGGCTAAATTTCTGGAACCTTCTCGGGCGATGGAAATTGCCTATATAAGGAAGGCTGTATTATTGTCTTAGGCAGTTCAGAATAGTTCTGGGTAATAGTTCGAGGCTTTGTCCTACAGAATATTGTAAGGGAATGCCCATGTGGCTTTGCATGTTGTAATTCTAAAAATTTATAATTCCACATTTGTGGAGATAATAAGAAGCCAATTTTTTGTTCTTGCATATTATTGTTGTTGTTTCTCTATGTCTGTTATGTGTTTGTGGTATTAAGGGGAGCACCCTTCATCAAGTGGTATGAGAGCAGGGGTTCTTGAGTGTGTAAACAGATCACCGACTGTGAGGCAGTTTGCACCAGGACCGTGGTTAGGGTTTCAGCGCGCATCGTGAAAATGCCTCCACGAAGAGAACGTGACGGAAGACCTGGTGTTGTGACACCTGAGGTTAGAGAGTTGCAGATACAAGTGCGAGCATTGCAAGAAGAGATTCGTAGAGGAATGAATCTTAATGTCAGAGACGAAAGTGAGGATGAAGCCGAAGAACAATATCAAGAAGGAGAAGTTGAAATTTTGAACCAGGAGGAAGAAAGACTTTTTCGGGCGATTTTCAAGATTGGGAAAAGACCTAAGATTGAGGTTCCTACATTTTATGAAAATCTTAACCCAGAGGAATTGATCGACTGGATCAATGAATGTGAGGAATATTTTGAGTATGAAGATGTTGAAGATCCTGATAGGGTCAAATTTGCGAAGGCCAGATTGAAAGGTCATGCGAAGATCTGGTGGCAAGAAATTTAATTAGAGCGAAATAGAAGAGGGAAAAATAAAATCACAAGATGGGATCGGATGGTGGATAAATTGAAGCGACAGTTCATTCCTGTTGATTACGAGCTTGACCTATTGAAAAAAATGCAAAGTTTGAAGCAAGCAGGAAGATCTGTTCATGAGTATACAGAGGAGTTCTATCGACTTCTCATCAGAACAGGCCATGCAGAAGCTGATAAAGAGAAAGTTGCCCGATACCTTAATGGGTTAAGGCCAAGCATTCAGGAGGAGCTGAATCTGGTTCGAATGAACAGTATTGAAGAGACATACCAGTTTGCCCTAAAAGTAGAGGAAAAGCTGAACAAGAAGTTTGAGAGCAGACAAAACGGAAGAGGTCGCGGTGGACGATCTGGTGGACGGTCATATGGTGGCCGAAATGAAGATCCAAAAAAGAAGGATGAGGCCAGTAGCAGTCAGAATTAGAAAGGAAATAGTTTCAATCGCTTCCAGGATCAGAATAATAGAGATCAAAGAGGAAGGGGAAGAGGACAAGGATCTGGAAGAGGTGGCTTCCGTGGAACATATTTTCACTGTGGAGAAGAAGGTCATAGGGCATTTGAATGTCCTCAGCGCCAAGGCAGAACAGACAGGAGAAATGAAAGCCAGGCCAGAGTTGCACATGTAGATGAAGATGTCAGATCATCAAATTCTGAAGATGCTGAAAGAGGAGAAACGTTGATTAACAGAAGAGTCCTGTTGAGTGGTGAGAATGAACCTGAGCAAAGGAGGAGCTTGTTTCGCACCAGGTGCAAGTGTGAAGGTAAATGTTGTGATGTGATTATCGATAGTGGAAGCACTAACAATTTGGTGTTAGAAGAGATGGTGACAAAGTTGAAGCTCAAGAGACAAAAACACCCACATCCATATCGGATTGCCTGGGTACAGGATGACCACAAGGTCATGGTCAATGAACAATGCCTGGTGAAGTTCAAGATTGGTGGATACCAAGATGAGGTACTGTGTGATGTCATATCTATCGATGCATGTCATATGTTGTTGGGTAGACCATGGCAGTTTGACAGATATGCTGTACATGATGGTCGTGCGAATACCTATTCCCTGATAAAGGATGGAGTGCGACATAAGCTAAAACCATTGAAGGAGACTGAAGAAAAGGTATGTGGTAATGCAAGGATAACTTTTGTTGATAGAAGAAGTTTCCTAGATGGTATGAGGCATGAGCATGTATGTTTTGCTTTAATTCGAAAAGTTGGTAAAGAGGAAGTAGAAGATGTTCCTGTAGAAGTTGCAGATTTGTTGAATGAGTTTCAGGATATTGTATCCGATAACGTGCCTGATGGATTACCACCAGTCAGGAAGATCAGTCATCAGATGGACTTGATCCCAGGAGCGAGTTTGCCAAATAAGGCAGCACACAGAATGACACCTGCAGAAAGTGAGGTGTTGAACAGACAAGTACATGAACTGTTACAAAAAGGATTGATCCGTGAGAGTCTGAGTCCCTGTGCTGTACCAGCAGTATTAGCACCAAAGAAGAATGGAGAATGGAGGATGTGTACAGATTCTAGGGCAATAAACAAGATCACAATCAAGTACAAGTTTCCATTGCCACGAATGGATGATATTATGGACTGTTTGAGTGGAGCTGTATATTTCTCAAAGATAGATCTGAAAAGTGGATATCATCAGATTCGGAACAGAGAAGGAGATGAATGGAAGACTGCCTTCAAGACAAAGGAAGGACTGTATGAGTGGTTAGTCATGCCTTTTGGGCTAACCAATGCACCGAGCACTTTCATGCGGCTCATGAACGAGGTTCTGAAAGAATTTCTGGGTAAGTTTGTCATCGTTTACCTAGATGATATTTTAATTTTTAGCAAGACATTGGAGGAACATATGATGCATATTCATATGGTGTTTGAGAAGTTGAGAGATGAGAAATTGTTGATTAATTTGAAGAAGTGCAGTTTTGTGAAGAAAGAGTTAGTGTATTTGGGATTTGTAGTTTCAGCAGAAGGTCTAAAAATGGACCCAGAGAAGGTACAGGCTATCCTTCAATGGCCTACTCCAAGGAGTGCTACTGAGGTAAGATCTTTTCATGGTCTAGCTAGCTTTTACAGAAAGTTTATCAGAAATTTTAGCAGTATTTGTGGACCCTTGACTGAAACAATGAGAGGGGATAGAAAAGAGTTTAAGTGGACTAATGGGGCAGAAAAGAGTTTTCAATTGTTGAAACAAAAAGTTACAGAACAACTTGTTTTAGCACTTCCGGATTTTAATAAGGTGTTTCAAGTAGATTGTGATGCTAGTGGTACTGCAATAAGAGCTGTTATGAGCCAAGAAGGTAAACCTGTTGCTTATTTCAGTGAGAAGTTAAATGATGCCAAGAGGAAGTATTCTGTTTATGATCAGGAATTTTATGCTATAGTTCAGGCATTAAAGAAGTGGAGACATTATCTACTTCCTAAGGAGTTTGTTTTGTATACTGATCATCAAGCTTTGCAATATTTGAATAGTCAAGGAAAATTGAATCAAAGGCATTTGAAATGGGTTGAGTTTTTGCAGAGTTATACATTTGTTTTGAAACACAGGAGTGGAAAGTCTAATAGGGTTGCAGACGCTCTTAGCAGAAGGCAACTATTGCTGACAGAAATGCAGATTGAAGTGGTTGGGTTTAAGGAACTCAAGAATTTGTATCCAGAGGATCCTGATTTTGGTGAAGCTTGGAAAGCTTGTACAGAACCTGTTACTCTAGACATGATGAAATGGTTGGATTTCATCATCCAGGATGATATGCTATTCAGAGGGAGTCAGTTGTGCATTCCACGAAGTTCTATGAGGGAGAATCTCATCAAGGAGAAGCATAGCGGAGGATTGGCTGGACATTTTGGTCGTGATAAAACTTTTAGTTTGGTTAGTGAGAATTATTATTGGCCACAGTTGCAGCAAGATGTGAAGAAATTTGTACAGCGCTGCAGAGTATGTCAGATGGTGAAAGGAGTGAAGCAGAATATAGGATTGTATCAACCATTACCTGTACCAGAGAAGCCTTGGGAGGATATCAGCATGGACTTTGTTCTTGGTTTACCGAGGACTCAGCGGGGACATGATTCAATTTTTGTGGTGGTTGACAGATTTTCAAAGATGGCACATTTCATTCCCTGCAAGAAGACTAATGATGCTGTTCATGTAGCGGAATTGTTTTTCAGAGAAGTAGTGAGACTTCATGGTTTGCCAAAGACCATAGTTTCAAATCGGGACACTAAGTTTGTTGGATATTTCTGGCGTACATTGTGGAAGAAGTTGAAGACAGATTTGAAGTTCAGTTCATCACATCATCCACAGACTGATGGACAGACAGAGGTGGTGAATAGAAGTTTGAGAAATTTGCTGAGATGTTTGGTTGGAGATAAGCCAGCAGGATGGGATTTGATTTTACCACAGGCAGAATTTGCATATAATAATTCTATCAATAGGAGCACGTGTAAATCACCATTCCAGATTGTATATGGAAGTAGTCCAAGAAATGCATCTGAATTGAGGAAGATAGATAAAGGAGAAATAAGTAGTGCTGAAGCTGAGGATTTTGCAGAACACTTGAAGAACATCCATGGGGAGGTGAGAAAGGATATTACCAAGATGAACGCACAGTATAAGGCTAAGGCAGATGAGAAAAGGAGGTATAAGGAATTTCAGGTTGGTGATGAAGTCATGGTTCATTTGCGGAAGGAGAGGTTTCCAGTTGGTACATATAACAAGCTGAAAATGAAGAAGTTTGGACCATGTAGGATACTGAAGAAACATGATTCAGGAAATGCATATGAGGTAGAATTACCTACTGAGCTAAATATTTCGCCAGTGTTTAACATTTCAGATCTGACAGAGTATCATGAGGGAGGTGTTGAAGATGAGATCACAACAGCACAGTGGAGTATTCCAGCAACTAGTTCAGACACTAAGGAGATCGAAGATATACTGGACAGTCATGTTGGCAGAAGCACAAGGAACAAGACATGAAGAATATCTGGTCAAGTGGAAAGGACGACCCGTTGAAGATTCATCATGGCTGCCAAAGGAGGAGGTTAGCCATCTTGGTTTTCCTCTGCACACCTGAGTCGTGACAGGGTCACTTCTCAAATTACCCCGGGTGTCTGATGCAGGAGCATCCTGGGTGTAAGAGCAATCTTGCATCACCCAAAAATATTTTTGTTTTTATATTCAATAAGGGTTATTTTGTGCAGAGCTGCTATTTATGGAAAGTTACTATTTTTGGTAATTTTCATATGTGCTCAGAATGATCTGATTTCTTTCTTGGAGGTTCATTTTGGTCATATAAATCTGCCAGTAAAGTTTCATTGCCAGATCAAGTGTATATTGGAAGATATTGAAGATTTTTCGTATTGGCAGAAGGGTACAGAAACTTTGAACTCAGTTTTGAAGGCTTTAGAGGCCCTGGATGAGGTCAAAAATTTGGGTGACGGGTGCTTGCGTTGGTCAAGCCTGTAGAGCGCTCATGGCATTTCTGAAATGGGGTTATAATAGCCGAGCGGGTCAACAGGTGATGACTTATGATCTTCGGAAGTCGGGTCACCTGAAATGGCGGAAAATAATTTTCCTTCAAAATTTCTGTTCGGGTTTCAAAAGTTATTTTGAGCCGACTTTGATGTAATAAATTGAAAAATAAAATAATTCTAAGTTTGGTCGGCCCTTAGGGCTAAATTTCTGGAACCTTCTCGGGCGGTGGAAATTGCCTATATAAGGAAGGCTGTATTATTGTCTTAGGCAGTTCAGAATAGTTCTGGGTAATAGTTCGAGGCTTTGTCCTACAGAATATTGTAAGGGAATGCCCATGTGGCTTTGCATGTTGTAATTCTAAAAATTTGTAATTTCACATTTGTGGAGATAATAAGAAGCCAATTTTCTATTCTTGCATATTATTGTTGTTGTTTCTCTATGTCTGTTATGTGTTTGTGGTATTAAGGGGAGCACCCTTCATCATGTTGCATAAAAAAAAATGCGATTTTGAGAGTTAGAAGCCTCTACCTCAAGTTTAAACAATGCATCTGACATTACTATGTATTTTCATCACAAGACAAAAGCTTATAATAATTACAGTTGAAGGGACACATAACCTCTCTAATTCTAGGCATTTAATACACCCTTACAATAATTTTCATTAACCCTACCTCAACTAGATATATAGAGAAAGAAAAAAGATGAGAACCGATGCAAAAAAAAAATGGGTGCTTCATTTGATCTATTAAATCTTTACACATTCATAACTTTGTAAAATCCTCAAAAAATTAGGATGAATTAGTGGGTTTTATTCTTTCCTTTCTTTCTAACACCAGTTTTATGATGCTTCCCACTCATGCTCTTTGATTGTCTTCCTCTATACATCCAGTTCACCCAAGGTTTCCCAAAACAAGAAGAGGTCTTTATAAGTGGAGAAACCATAGCTAAATTAGATAGACAAAGCAAATGGAGAAACAATATTATAAACATGACAATAGTTTGAAAAGACAATTTTAGAAGTCAGACTTTCCCATGAAAGTTATTTTTGCAAAATAATTTAATGTAATAAAATATTATGTATTAAAATGAACATTATTTGTTGTGGCCTCTTCGAAGGTTTCTTGCATGCACTAACGCATCTTGGTTTGTGTAGTAGATGATTTTTAGCTTCAACTTTGTTGGCTGGTTGCATTTGAAGGCATGATCTAGCATTTTAGTGTTTGTAAGCTCAAATGAAACCCTCATTTTTGTCAGTCTCCCTTGAATGTAGAGAGGAGAATACAAGAATAAAATAATTTGTCTACAATGTTTGAATGAAAATAAAAAGTTTGAAATGAAAAGCATGGAGAACCTTTGTGATTTATGTTGGGAGGTATATTGTTGCATATGTTGGATGAAATTTAACTAGGCAAAACAAATATTTGAGAATGGTCAATGGAGAGTAGTGTATATTTCATTTAATCTAAGGAAGGGAAAAGAAATAGAGATGAAAATGAATGAAGAAACCCTAGCCAATCTAGATATATAGAGAAAATAGAGAAACCATGGGTTGACTAAATATAGAGAACAAAAAAGGATTGGAGTTGATCTAAAGAAATTACATAAGTAGTTATTTTTATCTTGATTTATTAGTTACATTGATTTGCACAATGCTCTGCATTTCTGGGTGCTTCTTTTTAGCTGTTAATTGTTTAAACGTTTGTGAATTTTCATTAGCATAAAAAAATTGTGTAGAATTAGTAGGTTTTATTATCTTGTTTCATTTGGACTTGTGTTGTATGACAGTTTCTCCATTTGCAACTTTTTTTTATTTCTTTTTGTTTACTTCACTTAGGGTTTTTCCATTTGTTCTTGGCTAGGGCTTCATGATGACATGATGCAAAATTTGTAAAGACAAAAGAGTTGGTTGCTTGCAATTACTATTAACCAATCAGAGTGGGAAGTAGATATGTTGAATAATTTTTTTATGGAATTTTAACTGTATTGCATGTATACTTTATGATGTATATATTTACACACACACACACACACACACACACATACATTATTTTGGCTAACATCTATTGTATTGTCTATGAACATAAAAATAATAGTAAATGTTACCTATTCGGTAAGTCCATTAAGAGTTGATTGGCAATTTGTGTTGATGTGTAAATCATCATTGCAAAAAAATTATGGAGTGCACTAAGAAAAACATGAAACTTATCAATCATCGTAAACAAATACTGTAAAGTACAAAAGTGAAGTTAGCATTCAAAATATAGTGCATAGTTATAGAATATATTCATGAATGCTTTGAAAGTAAACTGTTGGATTACACCGAGGGGGGGTGAATCAGTAATCCTTGATTCTTTGTACCTTAAAAACTTTTCTCTGATTAACTCATTGTCAACTCGGTTAGACACAATTCAACATTTAAAAAAAATAGTAAATAACTTTATCAATCAACAATAATAATCACAATAATCATTCAACACATGTAACACCAGTATATAACGTGGAAGCCCAGTTATGGAAAAAACCACTATGGGCATTGTCACCCACTAAAGAAATATTCTTTTGAAGTATGCTCAATTAAAAGCCAATTTGGTTAAAGATTACAATGCACACTGTTAAATGTGACCTAGTTTAGGGATTTACCTCAAATCTGTTAGGATCTTCACTCTGTTAGGAGTGGCCTAGTTAAAGGTCTTCAAACACTCTTTCTAGAATGTTATCTTTTGCAAGGATTTACAATAAGACTGTTAAGTCCACTCGGTTAAGTGATTTTTCTGTTACAAATGCTAATAAGAAATAGTAAATAAATTGACCTATAAATCTACAACTATCTTTTGCATAATCAGATCCTTTGTGCACTCTTCTTCTTCACTTCAATCCTTCACTTTCCACTGGCATGGACACTTCATCAAACTCATCTTTCTGACTCAGAATTCAACCGTTTCCATCTTCATTGCATCAGTCAGTGACTCAATAACCCTTCAATATGCCAACCATTTGTCCATACAACTTCATCCTTTATATAGACTTTTTTTTTCCGCTTAATCTCCTTTATCACATTTCCCTTTGATTAATCTCATCCATTTGATCATCCTCATATACTAATATAATGAATTTAGAGCTTAGTAAAATGTTTTATCATCACCTTGTAACTTGAACTTTTTTGGAACTTGTACCTTCTCTTTTGGCTGCTTAAATCTTACCATAGATCATCATCTTGAATTTTCCTAATCGTAGATCTCTTCAACTAACTTTTCCTCATCATTAGAATCTTCCAGCTCATCATAGCTCAACATTAAATATTGTTATGATCCTTGTATTTAATTTATTTTCCTTGCTCAGTGATTAACTTCTTCTCTTCGACTGAATTTTGGTTTATCTATGCTCGGTAATTGAAACCTTTTTCTCAGTGTCTTGACTTCCTTTCTCTTTACCGAAACTTACTTTGCTTTTACTGAATGACTTTTTTCTGCTCAGTAGCCACAACTATTTTTCTTACCGACTTGAATAATCTTCTTTACCGACTTGATACAATTAAATGTTTGGTAGAAAAAAATTACATTGACATAACCTTAGCATTGTCTGATCTGTATAAGCCTACCAATTAAGTTCTTCAACTTCTCAAAATTCCACTTCTTCTTCTTCTTTAACTTTCTCAATTTATATCATACTTCGAATGATATGGAAACTCAATATAAATTAGAAATCAATTGCTTGACATTAAAGAAAAGATAATAAGTGATCTAATATTTCTACTATCTTGTATACCTATGATCTTAGTCAGTCTACATCATCATCACCATTAGTTATAGTAACAATCCCCCTCTTTGGCATTAATAGAAACACTCACTGTCAATCTTCACTTTCCAATTGATGATGGCAACACTTTCTATCTTGTCTTTAACCTGTACTCCCTCTGAGCTCTATCTTCTTCTTTTCTTGATCCCCTTTTGTAGTCAATTTCATTATTATCCCTCTTGGATATTCATCTCTCAATAGATCTTCTCACTTTCAGTAACTTCTCCTTCAACAAAAAATTATCTTAGCATATTCTCCCTCTTTGACAAAAATGCCTAAGACATATATACTCCTAAAAATTTTCTTAGCCAGTAAATCATACCCCAAATGTACTGATTTCAAATTTCTTACATAAACATATTTCACAACTTTAGGCTTCACCCAAAGAATGAATACTAGCATCAACTCACAAAATAGATATTCTGATGAAAATATGAGTTGATGAAGCATGCATCTTGCCTTAATAAATATTGGATAGGGGAAGAACCCCTAATTTACCTTTGAGATAATCAAAAACATCCTTAGGTAGTGGTTTGGTAAATATATCTGATATTTTCTCCTTTGAATTCACATACTTGAATATCACATGCTTGTCTTGAACTTGTTCTCTCAAGTAATGATACTTGATAGAAATGTGCTTTGTCTTTGAATGCATCACTGGATTCTTTGGTATGTTGATAGCACTTGTATTATAACAGTAAATAGTAGCTACATTAGTAATCTCCTCTTGCATACCTTCAAGTAGCTATTTGATCCACACAATGTTTGAACAATTCATAGCTACAACAACATACTCAACTTCCGCAGTAGATTTTGAAATACAACTTTATTTCTTGCTTAACCATGTCACTAATCTTTCTCCTAAAAAGAAAGCTCCTCCACTTGTACTTTTTCTATCATTAATGTTTCCAGCCTAATCAACATTATTGCATACCTTTAGATCAAAATATCCTCATTTCTTGTATAGTAGACCGAAATCTTCAGTCCCTTTTAGATATCTAATATTTTTTTGACTACAGACATATGTGTTTCCCTTGGATTGGCAGAAAACCTAGCAACAAGACCAACAACATGAGCAATATCAGGTCTGCTATGAAAAACATATTGTAGCTTACCAATCATGGATCGGTAAAGTGTTTCATTTACTTCCTTTTTCTCATCTTCCTTTGAAAATTTGCAGCCAGTAGCCATTGTTGTACCAACCAATTTTGTCTCTTCCATACTGAATGTCTTTAGGATCTCCTTGATATACTTTGACTGTGTGATGTAGATCTCATCTCTGACTTGTTGAATTCATAGTCCAATAAATTTTTTTATCTCTCCTATCATGGGCATCTCAAATTCCTTTCCCATCTCTTCAGCAAATGATTTAGACATTAACTCATTTCCTCCAAATATGATATCATCAACAAATATTTTAGCAATTGAAATCTTATCATTGCTATCAAATTTTAGATACAAATTGTTAATGTCCCTTGTCCTTTGAAATCTAATCTTGATTAAATATGAGTGTAATATTTTATACCATGCTTGGGGTGCTTGATTCAAACCATTTAATGCCTTGTGTAGTTTGCATATCATATCCTTGTTAGAATTCTCAACAAATCCTTTAGGTTGTTCAATGTAAACTTCTTCAAGAATTTCATTAAAAAATGAAGACTTAACATCCATCTAATAAAATTTGAAACCTTTATGTGCAACATATGTAAGTAAAATTCTCACTCCTTATAATCTAGCAACAACGGAAAATGTATCACCATAGTCAATACCTTCTTCTTGTGCATATCCCTTGCATATTAGTCTAGCTTTATTTCTAATTACATCTCCATGTTCATTGATTTTATTTTTGAAAATTCACTTTGTACCAATCACATTCTTACCCTCAGGTCTTGGTACTAGTGACCAAGTATTGTTCTTTTCAATCTGATTAATCTCTTCTTTCATTGCATTAATCCAATCTTCATTTTCAAGTGCATCCTTTACTAGTCTTGGCTCAAATTCAGAAATCAAACATGTATTGTCTCTTAACTTACTTCTTGTCATGACTCCTACATTCTTGTCTCCAATGATTTTTCTCGGTGAGTGGTGTCTCCTTACATACTTTTCTAAAACAAGCTAGGTAGATTGTTCACTAGTATTTGTTAGGATTAACAAGGTAGAAAATAACAATTACATGCAAATATAACCAATATCAGAAAATAATAAACCACACAGAAGAGAACACAAGACACAAAGATTTAACGTGGTTCACCCAATCCCTAGGCTACGTCCACCAACAGTGAGTCCAATATTTTATTATCCAGTGATTACAACTTGATTACAATCTGTAATCCCCTTACAGCTCAATTCTGCTGCAAGTACTAAAATGATACATACTAAAATCCCTAACCCTAAGCCATATTATATAATATTTTTCCACTTTAGGGTTAGAATGAGTTACAATCATGTCGGCCCAAAAATAGACAAAAATATGTCAGCCTCAAAAAAATTGCCTTGGGGGTTGCGCCCCTGAACCCCCGCTCTTGGGGCTGCCACCCCAAACCCCTGCTCGGGGCCTAGCATGACCTGACCCCAAACCCCGGTGATGTCAGGAGGAAAAGTGTATAGTACTATCCTGGATAGCACTTTCCTGATCAGTCACCACAAGCTAATAATCTCCCACTTGGTGACTGATTAGTATCCACACTAAAAAAACCTCCCACTTGGAGACTGATCCTGTAGCAATACCACTACCATATGAGGCTCCCACAAGATCGAACCACCCTAGACTCATCTGTTCCTTTATTCTGTTCAATCTAGAAGACCAATTGAAGCTGAACATGAGTTCAATTTCTTCCTTGTTACTACCTTTGTAAACATATATGTTGGATTATCATTTGTATGAATCTTTTCTAGCTTTAACTTCCCATCATCCAAAACTAACCGAATGAAATGGTACCGCAACTGTATGTGTTTTGTCTTTGAGGCAAAGTAGAATTCTTTGTAAGATGAATGGCACTTTGGCTATCTGTATGCAAACAATTTTCCGTCTGTGGATGTCCCAATTCTTCCATGAAGAATTGAAGCCATATCATTTCCTTGGCTGCCTCTGTAGCAGAAACATACTCCGCCTTTGTAGTGGATAAAGAAACCACCTTTTGTAGTCGAGAAATCCAACTAATTGTTGTCCCACCAATAGTAAATACATAGCCTATAGTACTCTGCCTGCTATCTATATCTCCTACCAAATCTGAGTCAACATAGCCTTGTATAGTAGTAGTAGAACCCCCAAAGTGTAAACACTTACTGGATGTACCTCTCAAATATCTGAGAATCCATTTGACTGCATTCCAATGCTCAATACTAGGGTTACTCATATATCGGCTAATGAATCCCACTGTGTGTGCAATATCTAGCCTAGTACATACCATAGCATACATCAAGCTCCCTACAGCTGAAGCATAAGGTACCTTAGACATTTTAGCCTCTTCTTCTGATGTCTTAGGACACATATCTTTGGTCAATTTCAAATGACCAGGCATAGGTGTGCTAACAGCTTTGGCATTCTCCATAGAGAAAAGTTTCAACACCTTCTCAATATAATCAGCCTGAGATAGAGACAACTTCCTATTTTTCCTATCGCTGCAAATTTTCATACCAAGGATTTGTTTTGCTGGCCCCAAATCCTTCATAGTGAATGAATGTGCTAATTGTTGTTTCAACTCTTTAATGTGATCCATGTTAGACCTAGCTACAAGCATATCATCAACATATAAACATAAAATAATGTAGCTATCATCATCCAACCTCTTAAAATAAATACAATGGTCAGAATGACACCGACTATATCCATGCTCATTCATAAAAGTGTCAAATTTAATATACCATAACCGAGGTGCTTGCTTCAAGCCATATAAACTCTTCTGTAATCTGCACACCAAATTCTCCTTACCCTTGACCTCAAATCCTTGTGGCTATACCATATATATTTCTTCATCCAAATCACCATGAAGAAAAGTTGTTTTAACATCAAGTTGCTCTAAATGCAAATCTTCAGTAGCCACAATACTTAAAATAGTACAAATAGAAGTCATTTTAACAACTGGAAAAAATATCTCATCAAAATCAATGCCCTTTTTCTGTGCAAATCTTTTTACAAATAACCTGGCTTTAAATATTTTCTTACCTCCATTCTCTTCTTTTATGCTGTAAACCCATTTATTCTGTAAAGCCCTTTTACCTGTAGGTAACTTACATAAATCCCATGTTTGATTTTGTAGCAAAGAGTCCATTTCATCTGTCAATGCAGACTCCCACTAAAGCTTTGTATCCACCTACACAACTTCATTATAACATTCAGGTTCACCAGCATCTGTTAATAAAATAGAATACAAAGAGGGAGAGAATCTGTCTGGAGGTCTACTTAGCCTTTTTGACTATCTAACATTCACTGGGGTGTGTGGTATTTGTTGTTGCTATTGTTGCAGATCATAAGGAACTACTAGAACATCATCTTTTGTAGTATCATCTAGTACTACATAATCATTTTCTTTCTTCTCATGCTGCTACAACAGATCTTTGTACACCACCTTATCATTGAATATGACATCCATGCTTCTTACAATTTTATGATTTTCAAAATCCCAAAGCCTATAACCAAATTCATCAATGCCATATCCAACAAATACACATTTCTTTGACTTAGCTTCCATCTTGGTTCTATTTTTAGAATCTATATGTGCAAAAGCTTCACAACCGAAGGTTTTGAGAAAATAATAACTCACCTTCTTACCACTCCATGCTTCCTCTGGAATACCATAGTCCAAAGGAGTAGAGGGGCCTCTATTGATTAAATAAACAACAGTGTTCACAACCTCTACCCACATATTTTTGGGAAGCCTAGCATGCAACCTCATACTCCTTGCACACTCCATTATTGTCCTATTCATGCGTTCAGCCACTCCATTTTCTTGTGGAGTCCTTGGCACAATTTTCTTCCTACGAATACCATTAGAGGAACAATAATCTTCAAATTTTGTGCTGCAATACTCAGATCTGATATATTTTAACCTTTTACCGGTCTCATTCTCAACCAAGCATTTCCATTTCTTAAAAGTTTGAAATACATCAGATTTATGTCTAAGGAAGTAAATCCATACTTTTCTTGTTGCATCATCTATAAATGTAACATAATACAAAGAGCCACCAAGGGAAGATACTTGAGCTAGTCCCCATACATCTGTATGCACAAGCTCTAATCTCTCATTTTTCTTTTCCTTCCCACTCTTCACAAAACTAACTCACTTTTGTTTTCCATAAACACAACTTTCACAGAAATCCATATTGACACATTTCAGACCAGGTAAAACTTTCTTTGAATGAAGTAATTTCATACCTTTTTCACTAATGTGCCCGACTCTATTGTGCCACAGTGCTATGTCAGAATCTATAGCAACAGTTTGATGTTCTTCTTGCTCAATTGCAGCCACTGTTCTTGAACATTCATTATCTTATGAAACAATTAAAGTAGAAGGAACAATATGACCTATACAAAGATATAAGGTGCCTACTTTCACACCTTTTGCTACTACTAAGGAATCTTTTGAAACCTTCCAATTTATATCATTAAAAGTAATTGTGCAACCCTCATCACCCAGTTGCCCTGCTGAAATTAAATTCCTACTCAACCTTGGAACATGTATTACCTCTTGTAGTAGCCAATGATTCCCATTCTGCAACTTAATCTTAATTTTTCCCTTTCCAACTATCTGACAAGGTTCATTATCTCCCAAATAAACTAGCCCAAAATCCCCTTGGACATAATCAAGAAAGTAACCTCTATGGGGTGTAGCATGAAATGAAGCCCTAGAATCTAAAACCCATGAATCATCAATACTTTCAAATGAAAGAATCAAAGCATCCTCTTCAGAGTTATTACTTACCACATTTACCTCCTTGTTACCTTCTTGTTTGTCTCCTTCTTTATTCTTCCGAGACCAGTAATCTTTCTTCTTATGACCTGGTTTTCCACAGTACCAGCAATCGTTTGGCCCTTTGGATTCATACCTCTTTCCCTTTGATTTTCCTCTTGATTTCCCACGATTTCCAGAGTTGTTTCCTCTCTCATTGGTTCTACCTTTTCTTTGTACATTTAAGACACTACCTAATGTGGATCCACCTAAGCTTTTCCTATGAATTTCCTCACTTGGAATAACACCAATAACATCATCAAATTTTAGGGTATTAGAACCAGAAACAGAGTTACTAATAGCTATTATCAAGCCATTCCAGCTTTCAGACAAAGAACACAAAATCAAGAGAGCCCTAACTTCTTCATCAAAAATAACATTGACATAAGTTAATTGACTGGTAACTATATTAAACTCATTTAAATGATTAGCCACTGACCCACCTTCTGCCATTTTTCATATTAAATAAACACTTCATGAGAAATACCTTGTTTGAAGCGAAGGGATTTTCATACAACTTCGCTAGGGTTGTCATCAAATCTTCAGTCATCATTGCTTGTGTAATATTGAATGCCACTGATTGTGCCAGGCATAATCGAATACTACCAAGAGCCTTTTTATCAAGAATTGTCTAGTCCTCATCAGAAATGCTTGCCGGTTTGTTGGCTTTTCCTTCCAATGGCTGTCATAGATCTTTCTGATAGAGATAGTCCTCCATTTGCATTTTCCATAACTAAAAGTTCTGCCCATTAAACTTGTCAACCTTCAGCCTACCCTTGTCTTCCATTGCTCCCACTCAACCATGAGATCTTCCTGCAGAGGATAAATGAAAAACCAACCTCACTCTGATACCACTTGTTAGGATTAACAAGGCATAAAATAACAATTACATGCAAATATAACCAATATTAGAAAACAATAAACCACACAAAAGAGAACACAAGACACAAAGATTTAACATGGTTCACCCAATCCCTGGGCTACGTCCACCAACAGCGAGTCCAATATTTTATTATCTAGTGATTACAACTTGATTACAATCTGTAATCCTGTAATCCTAGATAGTACTTTCCTGATCAGTCACCACAAGCTAACAGTATTTTCATCTCTCAATTGAGCCTCATTTGGTTCCTTGGTTTCTTTTTGTAACTCGGGTATAGTACCAGAAATTACTTCCTATACATAAACAAATCTTTGATAATCTTTTGGTTCCTTTTTGCTATCTTCATCATTTCTTTCTACAAATTCATCAATCCTCACATTTGCACTTTCCCAAAAAAAAATTAGTAGTCTTATTCAGACATTTATAAGATTTTCTCTTTGTGGACTATCCTAGGAATATACCTTCATCTCCTTCAGAATCAAACTTTCCATTCCTAGAATCTTTCATAATATAACACCTACTTCCAAATAATTTATAGTAGCTAACATTTTTGTATGCCCATACCAGAGTTCATAAGGATTTTTGTTTGTACCTTTCTTCAATTGTACTCAGTTGAGAGTGTAGACAACATTACTAATGGCTTCTCTCCAAAATGTTTGTGCAACCTCTTTTTCAATCAACAATATTCTAGCACAATCAACTATTGATCTATTCCTTCTTTCAGCTATGTCATTTTGTTGTGGATTCCTCGGTGCAAATACTTGCCTTTTGATACCATTCTCATTGCCCAAGATAGTAAATTCATCAAAGATAAATTAACCTCCTCTATCTGATCTTAAAAATTTCAATTGCTTACCTATTTCCTTTTCAACTCTTGCCTTATACCATTTAAACATTTGGAATACATCATATTTTTCTTTTATAAACATTACCGACATCATCCTTGAGTAGTCATCAGCAAATACAATGAAATATCAATCACCATAATAGCTTTGAATTCTCATAGGGCCACAGAGATCAACATGAACTAATTCCAAAATACCATTAGATGAGTAAGACTTTCTTGAGAAACTAGATTTTGTTAACTTACCAATCTGATATTCCTTACACATCACTTTGTCAGGCTTGCTTAATTCTGATAAACTTCCGAATCTATTTTTTTGCTCACCTTAATAATGTTATCAAAATTTACATGACAGATTATTTTGCGCCACAACCATACATATTCAAATTTAACAAACAAGAAAAATTTTGTATCAGTATCAAGGTAGAATATGTTACCTTTAGATTGTTCACAGGTTCCAATCAAATCTCCAACAGAACCATAGATCTTCACTTTTCTATTTTGAAACTCCAGTCGGTGACCAGTGTTGTTCAATTGTGCAACACTCAACAAGTTATAGTTTAGTCCTTGAACCCAATTAGAATTATCACATTTTATCTTTTCATTTAGAATAATGGATCCTTTTCCTCTTACAGAACATGGAGCATCATTGCCAAATCTAACAAATTCTCCATCATACTCTTCTAAATTTTCAAATTTATCAATATCACCAGTCATATGATGTGAGCATCCACTATCAATTATCCATGGGTCAGTTTTTCTAACATGAGAAATAAGGGATTTTTCATCTTCATATCATTCTTCGTGTGAATCATCCTTCATAGCAACATAGTCAACTTCCACACTTTCTTCTATGTCATCGGATTCATCATCAGTTACTCCTTCCTCATCTAGGTAGAAAGATTTATTTCCTTTGTCCTTGTAGTCTCTAAACCTTTAGTACCGGCTCTCCTTCTTGTCACTTTTGTCACTCCTATCATTACCAGGACATCTAGATGCAATGTGTCCAATCTTGTTGCAATTAAAACATTTTAGAGGCAGTTTACCTTTATAATTTCCTTTTCCACTTGGTAGCCTCTTTTTCAGCAGTGCTTCTAATTATTCTTGTTCTTTCTCTTGGGTTAGAATACTATCATAGTCACTTCCACCTGAACTACAATGACTCTCTCTCTTTTCTTGAATTTCCAATGGTTAGAGATGACTTAAAAGTTGTTTCAATCTTCGGTAAACTATTATCAAAATTACTAAGCTCAAATGTAGTCAGCTTACTGATCAAGAAATCAAGAATAACAATGTTATTCGGTATGGATCTTAGTTCTTGAATAGAAAAGACTCGAATATCATATCTTGGTGTAAGAGTTATGAGAATTTTTCTTACCACTTCTTCTCTAGTTATTGTTCCACTAGCACCTTTGATAGAACTTACCACTTCCTTAATTCTGACACTATATTGTGAAATGTTCTCTTATTCTTTCATTCTCATCTCATCAAATTTCCCTCTCAGACTGTCAACCTTTGTTTTTTGTACATGTTGATCTCCTCCATAAACTAGTGCAAGTTTGTCCCACATATCTTTTGTTGTAATGCAGTCCTTAATATTATTGAATTTAACATCGGTCAGGGAAGAGGCAATTTCAATCATTAGCGAGTTGTGTTCCTACTTTTCTCTCACTTGATTAAGTGTCATTGGTCCAAGAGGCGGTGGAGTGTAGTCATTTTCCAAAAGTTAGATTGCAAAATTTTCAATTTTGGATAGCTGTAACTTCATCCTTTTTTTACATGTAGAGAAACTCTCCTTGTTCAACTTAGGTATTTCTCTCCTATACATCTTTGGATCTTTTAGTCAAGTCTTTCAAACTTATCCCTTAAGATTACTTAGCTCTGATGCCAATTGTTGGATTATGGAGAGGGGGGTAAATTAGTAATCTTTGATTCTATGTACCTTAAAAACTTTTCTCTAATTAACTCGGTGTCAACTCGGTTAGACACAATTCAAAATTTATTAACAACATAAAATAACTTTATCAATCAAAAATAACAATCACAATAATAATTCAACACATGTAACACCAGTATTAAAAGTAGAAACCCAGCTATGGGAAAAACCATTGTGGTAATTGTCACCCTCTAAAGAAATACTCTTTTGAAGTATGCTCGGTTAAAAGCCAATCTGGTTAAAGATTACAATGCACACTGTTAAATGTGACCTGGTCAAGGGATTTACCTCAAATCTGTTATGATCTTCACTTTGTTAGGAGTGGCATGGTTAAAGGTCTTCAAACACTCTTTCTAGAATGTTACCTTTTACAAGGATTTACAATAAGACTGTTAAGTCCACTCGGTTAAGATATTTTTCTATTACAAATGCTAATAAGTAACAATAAATAATTTGACTTGTAAATTTGTAACTATCCTTTGCATAATTTGATCCTTTGTGCGTCTTCTTCTTCACTTCAATCCTTCACTTTCCACTGGCATCAACACTTCATCAAACTCATCTTTCTGACTCATAATTCAACCTTTTCCTTTTTCACTATATCAGTCGGTGACTCAATAACCCTTCAATATGCCTTCTATTTGTCCATACAACTTCATCCTTTATATAGACCTTTTTTTGCCTTTTAATCTCCTTTGTCACATTTTCCTTTGATTAATCTTGGTCGTCTGATCATCCTCATACACCAATTTAATAAATTTAGAGCTCGGTAAAATGTTTTATCATCACCTTTGAACTTGAACTTTCTTGGAACTTGTACCTTCTATTTTTGTCTCTTAGATCTTACCATAGATCATCTTGAATTTTATTGATCGTAGATCTCTTCAACTAACTCTTCCTCATCATTAGAATCTTTGAGCTCATCATAGATCAACATTAAATATCATCCTGATCCTTGTATTTATTTTTTGTTCCTTGCTCGGTGACTAACTTCTTCTCTTCAACTGAATTTTGGTTTATCTACACTCGGTAACTAAAACCTTTTGCTCGGTGTCTTGACTTCCTTTCTCTTTACCAAAACTTACTTTTCTTTTACTGAATGAATTATTTTTGCTTGGTAACCACAACTATTTTGCTTCCCGTCTTGACTAATCTTGTTTACCAACTTGATATAATTAAATTTTTGGTAGAAAATAATTATATCAACATAACCTTAGCATTTTTTGATTTGTATAAGCTACCCAATTAATTTATTCAACTTATCAATATTCCACTTCTTCTTCTTTTTTAACTTTCTCAACTTATATCATACTCTAAATGATTATGGAAACTCAATATAAATCAAAAATTAATTGCTTGACATCAATGAAAAGATAATAAATGATCTAATATTTCTACTATCTTGTAAACATGTGATCTTAGTCAGTATGCATCATCATCACCATCAGTTATAGTAACAGTAAACAATATCGAGATTATAATCATTGTTGATTATAGAAACTATTTATATAACAAATTGTTTAGTTTGTCTACCTGGAAGTTTTTTCCATTAGAATACTATGTTGATGTTTGACATGCAATTGTTTTCCAAGGGCATAAGATATTCATGAAACATGTTTGTGAATAGGATTAGCAAGTTTGAAATCGACAAGAATTTTGTATTTCACCATGTAAGGATTTTAAAGGTTATGCAAATCACATGTAAATTTTAAACTATTTGTGTCCTTATGGAAAGAAAACATGTTATGAATATTGTAACAAGCATGTTAATAAAAAAAATTGTTTAAAAACAAAAAAATGCAATAATGATAACAAATGTTTAGGTTTTGTACCTTGATGTTTTTTGAATAGAATATGGTGTTTTCCTTTGACATCTAGTCATCTTCCCAGGACAACAAATGCACATGACAACCTATAGAATAAACAAATAAATAACTTGTAAATGGACAAAAATTTAGTATCTAAACTAAGAAGAGTATTTGCAATACCTTACCAATGGCTCAATATATTGTGTACATATGGGATATGAAGACATCATTTCTAAACTTTGAAAAGCTATTTCTATGTGACAATGTAATTCCAACTTGTTGAAAGTATAATAGAAGTATCTTGTTTGGTGACCTGAATTTAGTGTTGAAAGTATTGTTGAGTAGAATCGAGAGAAAAGGAAAGTTGGAGAACGTTACATTATTGTAAAAGAATATATATTTGGGACATGTTATTCATGTTCATAAATTTCTTTGACACATGGAGATAATACCTAAAAAGTGGAGTATTTGTAATACCTTACTAGTGGTCTGATATATTGTGTACATATGGGATATGAAAACATTGTTTTCAAACTCTGAAAATTTGTTTCTATGTGACATTGTAATTCCAACGAGTTGAAAGTGTAGTAGTTTCATTTTTTTTGGTAAGTTAAAGTTAATGTTGAAAGCATTGTCAAGTAAAATAGAGAGAGAAAGAAAGTTGAAGAGCTCTACCTTGTTGTAAAAGCACATATATCTAGAGCACGTGATTCATGTTCAGAAATGTCTTTGACAATGGAGAAAATACCTGAGAAGTGAGAAAGTCAAAAGTGATTTAGGGAACCATGAAATTTGAGTATAGACCATTTAATAATAATGAAATTATGAAATCAATAGCAAAGATGTAGGAAATTAAGAAATTGTAATACTTTACCATTTATTTGGTAGATTGTAGTGACAAAGAAGAGAACGATATTCATTTGTCAAACAAATGCAAAGAACATGTAAGCTTAAAACCATTAGTCTCATTATAGAAGTCAAACAAATCAATAATAACAAAAAATGTTCAGGTTTTGTACCTGGATATCCTTATTAGCAAAATACTCTACTTATCTTTGGCATTTTAGTATCTTGTATGGATGATAGATACGCATGAGGGCCTATAGTATAAAAAAATAAGGAGCTTAGGAATGTACACATATTTTGTATCTTACTTGACAACAACGTACTTACCCCAATTATTTTAGACCAAATGAAATCGTCCAACCCTACGCCAAATGTAAAAATCCTAGATGAAAGAAATAGAGAAACCTTATCCAAGTTAGGTATATAGACCAAATGGAACTAGATATAGACAAAAAAATGAAATACAAAGATACATTCACTACATTTAGAGATCAAATACCAAATAAAATCCTCGTACCTGCAACACTCTATGTTACAGATATCTACATAGGCTATCAAAAATGACCCCTACAATTTACAAATATTGAAAAACTAGATAAATCCAAACCAACCTTCACCACAATTAGAATGAGAAACACAAATGATATTTCAAAATGGAAACACAAGATAAACTAGATAAATGTCACTCCTTAATTTCAGGTTTTTAATAATGGAAAAAAATACCTTATCTCTTTGAACAAATCCTGCCAACAACAAGCACTTACATTAGCTCAATGGTAATGCATTTGACATAATATGACTTTGCAAGTGACAAACCTCTACCCTCAAGTTTAAATGACACACTTGGAATTACTCTGAATTTCTAACAAAAACACAAAATCCTATCAAAATTACAAAGGAAGGGACACACAATTGTATTGGCATTAAATATAAAAATATTGATTCAAATCTTTGGAAACTGTCTCTACTTGAAAGAGGAATAAATGGAAATAAATGTAGTTTGATTATTAAATTTTTTGGGTTTTTATCTTTTCAATGGAATGTTATATCTATTTAGAAATTGTTGTTACTATTTCATTTTATAAAGGTGAACAATAAAAAAATGCAAAAAACATAAAATGACACGTGAATTTGATGTCGAAAGCATAGTCAACCAAAATAGAAAAAGATAGAAGAGAAGTTGAAGAATGTTACCTTTTTATAATAGAAAATGTATTTTTTGATTGTGATCTATGTTTGGAAATATCTTTGATACATAGCAAAAGTAGCTGAAAAATGTACAATTGTAAAAAGTTTGAGAGCACAATGAAAGTTCAGTATAGATACAACACAAACTATGACACAAATAAAAAACTATAAAATCAATAGCTAAGAATAAAATGTTTAATATGCATGGTTAATGAGCTTATGTACATGCCAATGTTCGTAAAAGCTTTTGGTGTGTATTATTCAATTTTTATGCTCCTACAAGCACCTTGAAAGAGACTGTTGTCGTGCAACATTTACATTTAACACAATATATTTGAATATAGCACTAAAGTCAAAATGAACTTAAACAACTAAATTATCACTTTGCTCAATCTGATTTCTTATCTCTTATGCTCTCTAGGAAATCAAGAAATCCTAGGTGGACTAGAGATACATAGCAAATGTAGTAAGCCTACTCCTAGGTAACAAAAATATACAAACCAGTCCCTTTTGATGACACAAAGCAGACAAACAATGCTTGAATTTTTATAAGTATTAATTGTGAAATAAAAATTTACATCAGCATCACAAAAATTAACTTAAATATAATGATAACAATATCACCAGTAATGCCATATCAAATTAGCACAAGAAAACTAAAAGCTTCCCTCTAAAATCACAATGTTCATCAAGATCTCTATTAAGCACATATATAAAACAAATTAACCATGTTTCTAATCAAACATTCATCCATATAACATTTTGAAAATATCTTTTTTCTTGAATTTTTTAAATACCATGATTCTTTCAAACGTATTGCACATCAAGATGTCTATTGGCCATAAATATAGCATTTCATAGCTATATTTCTAACTAAATCAAAATAAAATACATAAGACATCAAAAACATGTTGAAGTAACCATTGTATCCCACCGTATATGTCTATGTTAAAAAAAACATATAGTATGTCAACATTATCAATAGTAAAGTAATAATGTCTAATTATATGCATCAAAGTATTTGAATGTAAAAATATTTGAGATGGAGCTTATATTAGTAACATCAATATGTATTTTCTACTAATCTAAAGGAGACAAGAACATATCACTATAATGGCAAGTAATATTGAGTAGTGTAGAATTTATTTAAGATCTGAGTGCAATGATTGATTGTCCTTTTTTTTTCAAATCTACTACCTACAAATTTAGGACCGTAGTCAGTGAAACAAAATTAATGTTGTACAAGTGAAGTCATTCAAAAAAGATTTTTCAAGAATAAGAACTATTTGCACCAGCAATATAGTTAGCTTTTCCTTACCATTATTGGCCTATTCATCAAATGCAATGGCATGTATAATCATGTCATTTTGGTTTGAAGTAAAATTTTCAGTGGTGGAGAGAAAAACAAGTTAGACCAATTACTGATAACCACATTGATATGAGATATGTCTATAAAAGATGGAATAGTATCGGGGAAAGCCATAGCGATAAACTCATCGGTGTAAGTTTCACTAGCGGAGAAGGGTGAAATCGGCTATACTGGTGCCTGATGGAGTATGCGAGGTAACCTATGCCAATAAATATGAGAAAATAAAAGGAGTTATTCTAAGGCACCACCATCGGTCATATGTCACTAGAGTATATAGTGATGAACAACACGACATTTCAAAACTCGAGGAGTATAAAAGGGGCTACATTAAGGGATGTTATGCATCACATGAATCACATATTAATTACAGACATCCGCGATCAATTAGATCTCTAATAAATTTGGCATTGGCACTTGCCTACATGATGAGTCCCTACTCCTAAAAATAGCCAATAAAATATTTATTTTTTCCATAATTAACAAAAGATTGGCCAATAAAATAAAATAAACATTCAAACGGTAGATAAAACTTGCCAATACAATTATTTTTATATTTTTTTCTTTATTTTCCCTTCAAAATAAAATCATAAGGTAAAGGAAATTATTAGAATGTTGGAGTCTTGGTAAGAATTAGTGATAGCCTACAACTGATTGAATATCTTGAAGGAAAGAATGGACAAGTGAGAGACAGTGGTTGATGATCACCGAGCTAGTAAAGTATATGTAAGACAATTAAATCAGTTAATGTATTGTCATTGATGTCAACTAGTTTTGAATATACTTATTATGATAGTTACAAACATATTGAGTAAGCAAATGGTAAAGGAATGAGATATCTACATGAAGATGAGATGGATATGAAAGATATGGCTATGGTATATATTGGGTAACTTAGTGACGAGTCTATGGTATCATGTTGTTGACTCAATTGTATTACATGATTCTATTAGGTATGTTGGATATTGCTAATGCATGGGGAGGTGATTGAGACATTTAATATGTTTAATCACTACGTTACTGAATGGACACTCATATTATTTTCATCTATGTTTTGTCACTGATGTCAACATATGTTTCTGTGAGGAAAACATGCTGGTTATCATGGTGTGCAGACATTGTATATATGTTTCAGATGCTGCAAAGACAGATGAGAGTTCAGGAGGATGTTTTGATCTTATATCCAAGATCCAATCATGTAATGTTGCATATTGGATAAGTTACAGATGTTTTGGTGAAGACTGGTCACTAGACTATAACAGTGCGAAATGCCAGAGTTAGTCTCTGTGATTCTAGTATATCTTCTAGATGATATGGATTCAAGGTATGTGAGCTTGAGGGATGATAGACAAGGTACTGAAGGATGATCACTAGTCAACGTAAGGTATATAACGCTTGGTGATGTCAGTTGTGGTGTGTTTTCTGGAGGTGACTTATTTGGAAGCCGAATTGGGAGATGTAGCATGTGTTATGCTTGGCAAACATAAATTAAGGATGTCAGTCCTTAATTGTTGTAATGAAATCATTGTATACTTGTTCTAGATATCGTGTGTATCTTAGAAAGGGTTTATGTAATTGTTTGTAATTAGGAAAGCCTCATGGGCCGACCTGTTAATGAGAATTGTAATTGATGAACTACAATTGATTTAGAACCTGAATGGAGAATCTATAATTCAAGATTACTAAGGAGTTGCTAATTAGATATGCAAGATGATTAAATCAGTATTATGTTGCCATTGATGTCAACTAGCTTGATAGTACTTATCTTGTAAGTTACTATACCGACACATCTGAAGAAAGGTGAAAGAGATGAATAACAGAAATATCTACATGAGGAAGATGTATATATCAGATGAGTATAAGGAATACACTGAGTAATTTGTTGATGAGTCTATGACTTGATGAAATTGACTTTATTATGTTACATTCATCTATAATGAAGGATAGAGCTAAAAGACACAAAGCAGTGTTGTTGGTAAATAAAGCATTCTAGTATACACCGATGGAATGTAGTGTATACCGAGCATAGTGTTAACCGAGCTTGTGTTCACTGACACATTTCTTTGTTAACCGAGTAGAACAGAAAGGAATTAAATGATCAGTTTAGCTGATAAAGTGATGAGCTGTAAAGTGTATGAAATTGAGGTAATAGATAAGGTTTGTTATGAAGATCGACGACTAACATAATTCAAGAAGGATCTAATGGAGTAGATTGAAACGAGTTACTGACACATCAGCCGAGGAAGCTCAAAGTGGAAAAATCTATGAATATGATTAAGCGGCAAAATCTGATGGAGGAAAAGAAAACAATTTACTTGTTTATATAAGAGACATTAGTTTCATTGTTGAACCATCGCCAAAAGAAGAAGATACTGCAAAACTATCGCGTGAACAAGTTTTCATGCATTCTGATCATACTGGTTAATAAGAACCGAGCTGCGGAACAATTACCGAGCCACAAAGAGTAATTACCGATGGACAGTAAGTTGATATAGTATTGAATCTGAAGTGGTATATTGATAAAAAATATTTGAATGAGCTGAACATTGATCTGTAAACTGCAATTGAATTTGTTTCAAGGTAGATCATCTACTGTTACATATTTAACCATTGTACACAGTCAAATCTCTTAATCGAGTGGACTATGAAATTTTTTTGATGTTTCATTCATAGAGTGAACATTGTTATCTTGTCAACCCCAAAGTGACTTCTGGTTGGATGATAACTTCTGGTCTAAAATCCTCTAACAAGGTCACACCTAACAGTGTGTTTGTAACCTTTAACAGGGTTGGGTCTTCACCGACCTCACTTCAAAAGAGTGCACAATTTTGGGTTGTCAGTCCCAGGTGGTTTTTCCCTTCACAGGGTTTCCACGTTAAATCTCTTGTGTTATGTGTTGATTGTGATATTTGTTTGTTATCATACTTTGCATATTACATGTTAGATTTGATCGGTAACTGTTATAAAGTTAAGACTGGCAATCGGTAAAAACATAGACAGTGAAAGTATTTTATGTTTACCGAGTAGCAGAAGTTGAAGAATTGTTTTGGATTATACATTTTATTGTGGGACACTAGATAACTGATTCACCCCCCTCTCAGTTATTCTAATAGTAATAAGGTATAAATAAAAGGTCTTTTCTTTGGAAAAGATATGGATGAGAAGAAGATGCATATAGAGAGGTTGTGAAAGCTGTGAGATTGTGTCTGTTGTATGTAGAGCAGAGGTTTGTTGGTGGACTTCATTGGAACTGATCAAGAAAAGACAGTTATTGTCGAACAGTTCAAAAAGATTGTGTATTTTTTCATATACACTTTTGTTGTGAACAATGAGTTCTGAAGGTGGACTTAACCTTCTTTGGGCAGTGAGCCCTCCCTTTTGTTCTTGACTCCTAACAGGGTCTGTCCTCTAACAAGCACTATGTATGGTAATGTTTCAATAAGCTCCTAATAGGGCTATATCTTGTAACAAGGATAACTATACTCTTAGTACATCATTTGTGAGTGCTAATTCCCAGTGGGGTTTTTACCTTTAACAGGGTTTCCCCAAGATCAAAATATTGTGTTATTGTGTTTCCATTCATTGTGTTCATTGGATCTGATATTGCTACTACTTAAAGTTAGTTTAATAATCTGTCATACAACTAATTCACCCCCCCTCTCAGTTGTATTGTAGACTATTACTCCTAACAATTGGTATCAGAGCAAGTGGTCCTTAGAGAGAAAGCTTAACAGCTTGAGGTGATTCTAGAGATGGCATACTATAGGAAGGATAGTCCGAAATTTGATCCTGAAAACTTTGACAGTTGGAAGAACAAAATGCGAACTCACCTATTTTGTTTGGGGATTGACTATTGGTTGATTTCAAGGAACGAGGTGGCTATAAAGACCAAAGATGAATTGGCAACAACTATTGAGGATGAAAAGAAGATATTTTCACTTAACATGATTGTAAGAGAAGCACTAATCAACACACTCTCTAAAGGAGAGTTTACTAAAGTTAAAGACTTGGATTCAACATACCTGATTTGGGAAAGATTAGAAGCTACTGTTCTTGCAGAAGGAGAAGAACTTGTTGAGGCAGAAAGTGAAAAAGAGGCTTGTGATGTTGGCACAAGTGAAGCTATTGAGGCTCCTAAAACAATGAGGTATGTAAAGAATAACCATCCTGAAAATCAAATTATTGGCAATACCAATCAAGGAGTACTAACTAGATCAAAGGTTAGAGAAGAAATTTGTTTGATTTCTCAATTTGAACCAAAAACTACAGATGAAGCATGTAGAGATGAATCTTGGTTAAATGCTATGAAAGAAGAGTTAAATTAGATAGAGAAGACTAACACTTGGGAATTGGTTCCTAGGCATAAAAACAAAAATGTAATAGGAACAAAATGGGTTTTTAGAAACAAAATGAATGAACAAGGAACTATTGTAAGAAACAAAGAAAGGCTAGTATGTGAAGGATATTCACAGCAGAAGGCATAGACTTTGAAGAAACATTTTCTCCTATTGCTAGAATAGAGGCAGTAAGATTTTTCTTGCCTTATGATGCACATAAGAACTTCAAGGTGTATCAGATGGATGTGAAATCTGCATTTCTGAATGGGGATCTTGAAGAAGAAGTATATATAGAAAAACCTAATGGATTTCCTCTATGCGAAGATAGAGACATGGTGTGCAAGTTGAAGAAAGCTTTGTATGGGCTGAAGCAAGCTCCTAGGGCTTGATATGAAAGGTTAGACAAGTACCTACTTTAGATTGGATTCAAAAAAGTTAATGCAGACAATAATTTGTATTTAAGAACTAGTGAAGATGGAATCTTGATAATAGAAGTCTTTGTTGATGATATTATCTTTGGAGGTAATGATGATCTATGTAAGAAATTTTCTAAGGAAATGGAAAGTGAATTTGAGATGTCCATGATAGGTGAAATGAAATTCTTTCTTGGACTGCAAATAACTTAGAATGAGAATGTTATCTTTATTTCTCAGAATAAGTGTCTCAAAGAAATGTTGAAGAAGTTTGGAATGGAAGACTGTAAACCAGTAGGAACACCCACAGTGACTGGTAATAAGCTAACAATTGATGATGAATCAAAGAATATTTTTCAAACCTTATAAAGATCAATGGTTGGAGGATTACAATATCTGACCCACATCAAACTAGATATTGCTAATGTTGTTGGAATTGTGGCTAGATATCAGGCAAAACCCAAAGAAACACACCTAGCTGCTATAAAAAGGATACTGAGATATCTGAAAGCAACCATAGACTATGGCTTATGGTATGACATAAATGATAGCTTTGAACTTCATGCTTATACTGATGCTGATTGGGAAGGAAATATTTATGATAGAAAAAGTACTAGTGGTGGTGCATTTTTCCTTCGAAAAAAGTTGGTTTCTTGGCTAAGTAAGAAACAAGATTGTATAGCACAATCTACTGTTGAATCATAGTATGTTGCTGCTACCATAAATTGCACTCAGATTGTTTGGATGAAAAAAATGCTGACAGACATTGGAATAACTTTTGATGAGCCTATGGTTATCCATTGTGATAACACCAATATAGTGAATATGTCAAAGAATCCAGTGATGCACTCTAAAACTAAACATATTTCTATCAAGTATCACTTCTTGAGAGACAAGGTGGCAGAAAAGGAAATAAAATTAGAATATATTAGTACAAAAGAGAAGATTGCAAACATCTTCACAAAGCCACTGCCGAAAGATACATTTTAATATATAAGAGGTGTGTTGGGGGTTTAGGACCCTCCTAGTCAGAATTAAATGATGCAGAGATGCATTAGTCCAGGGGTTTTCAGATCCTTATCATAATCTAGACTGGATGTAGGGATCTACTCCTTAGGGGGAGTGATCGTGGAGGAAAGATGTTGGAAAGCAGTTGATGACTCATGGCACCCTTTTCCATTGTTGTCAAAGGGGGAGTGTTTCTATGAGAAAATCCCTACTGTATGGGGAGATTGTTTGGTTGCGGAACTAGATGTAGAAGTTTGGATTGATATAACTTTGGGATGATGGATTTTCCCATATGTTGACATCAATGCCAAAGGGGGAGATTGTTGGATATTACTAATGCATGGGGAGGTGATTGAGACATTTAATATGTTTAATCACTACGTTGCTAAATGGGTACTCATACTGTTGTCATCTATGTTTTATCACTAATGTCAACATATATTTCTATGAGGAAAACATGTTGGTTATCATAGTGTGTGGACACTGTACAAATGTTTCAGATGCTGCAAAGACATATGAGAGTTCAGAAGGATGTTGTGATCTTATATCCAAGATTGAATCATGTAATGTTGCATACTAGATAAGTTACAGATCTTTTGGTGAAGATTGGTCACTGGATTGTAATAGTGAGAAATACCAAAGTTAGTCTCTATGATTCTGGTATATCTTCCAGATTATATGGATTCAAGGTATGCGAGCTTGAGGGACAACAGAAAAGGTACTGAAGGATATAACTGGTTAGCACAAGGTATGGAATGCTTGGTGATGTTAGTTATGGCGTGTGTTTTGGAGGTGACTTATTTGGAAGCCAACTTGGGAGATGTAGCATGTGTTATGCTTGGTGAACATAAATTAAGGATGTCAGTCCTTAATTGTTGTAATGAAATCATTGTATACTTTTTCTAGATACTAAGTGTATCTTAGCAAGGGTTTATGTAATTTTTTATAATTAGGAAAGTGTCATGGGCCAACTTGTTAATAAGAATTGTAATAAGGTATAAATAAAAGGTCTTTTCTTTGGAAAGATATGGATGAGAAGAAGATGATATAGAGAGGTTGTGAAATTTGTGAGATTGTGTCTACTATATGTAGAATAGAGGTTTTTTGGTGGACTTCATTGGAACTGATCAAGCAAATACAGTTGCTGCTAAAAAGTTCAAAAAGATTGTGTATTTCTTCATATACACTTATGTTGCAAACAATGAGTTCTGAAGGTGGACTTAACCTTCTTTGGGTAGTGAGCCCTCCCTTTTGTTCTTGACTCCTAATAGGGTTTGTTCTCTAACAAGGACTATGTACTGTAATGTTTCAATAAACTCCTAACAAGGCTATATCTTCTAACAAGGATAACTATACTCTTAGTACATCATTTGTGGGTGCTAATTCCCACCGGGGTTTTTACCTTTAACAAGGTTTCCCCGAGACCAAAATATTGTGTTATTGTGTTGGCATTCATTGTGTTCATTGGATCTAACATTGCTGCTACTTAAACTTTAAAGTTTAATAATCTATCATACAATTGATTCACCCCCCCTCTCAGTTGTATTGTGGACTATTATTCCTAACAAGGTATCGAAGATCAGAATTGAAAACTTTTATGTGGTCGGTAAATGAATATTTTTGTATACACCAAGTAAGTATTGTGTATACCGAGTATAGTATTAACTAAGAAGGTAATCACCGACACATTTTGGTATTGACTGAGTGAAAGGAATAAATAAAGTTTATAACATCCAATTGAATTGATGAGCTGGACAATTGCTTATGATTCTGAGGTACAAGGTATTGTTTGTTGTGATGATTTAATGACTGAAAAAATTCAAGATTGATCGAATGAAGGAGAGTGAAACATGTTAATGACACAACTATTGAGGAAGGTTAAAACAACAAAATCAATGGTGAAGATTAAGAGGCAAAATCTATGGATGAAAAGAAAATAGTTTATGAAGTCTATTTAAGGAGACATGAGATTCATTATTGAGTATGGGAATTTTTATGCTGCAGGAGAATTCATGTGAAAAATATTTCTTTCATGCACCACTGATCAAATTGGTTGAAGACAGAACTGAGAAGAACTGCAGACAACACCAAACATTAGAGAACACATATATCAAGCAAAAATAGAGTTGGAGGAAACACTAATGTTGAATTGATTATTGATTAGAGACATTTTGAGCTTAGCATAGATCTAAAAATCTACAAATCAAAGTTGTATTTGAATCAGATCATTACTATATCAGTATAACCATTGTTACAGATAAATCTCTTAACCGATTGAGACTTAACACTCTTTTGTATTTTAATATGACATTCAATGAATGTTGATTATTTTCTTGTTGACCCCATAGTGAATGCATGGTCAAAGGAGAACTATTAGTGATAAATCCTCTAACTAGGTCACACCTCACAGTGTTTTTTTAATCTTTAATAATGTTGGCTCCTAACCGAGCTCACTTCAGAAGAGTGAATTATTTTGGGTTACCGGTCCCAAGTGGTTTTTCCCTTAATAGGGTTTCCATGTTAAAAATCTATGTGTTATGTGTGTGTGATGTGTTGAATTGTTATTTTACTTTACACATTTCTATGATTGGATAGATCAGTGAAAACAGTACTTAATTTACTGGTAATCAGGAGGCGAAGAGAAAGGAACAATTGATATCTTACCGAGTTGATTATTTGATTGAAAAGTTTTATTACATACATCTAGGAGATTTGGGACTGTAGGATAACTAGACTTAACTGATTAACCCACCCCCCCCCCCCCCCCCCTCTCAGTTATCTAACAATTGGTATCAAAGCATAGAGTGCTTGGAAAGGAAAGTTTGAAGGACTTAAGCTAAAGATCGCAAGATGTATAAGAGAGAGGTGCTGAAGCTGAACAAAGATAACTTCTCGACTTAGAAAAGATTAATGAGATTGCATCTATCTGGAATTAGAGAATCTTCCATATACTACTTGGATAATGATTTCATCTAGCCTACCAGAACTTTTACTGTTGATCAGATGAGATATAGACATGAACACAATGTCTCAATGATAGAGATTGTTTCTTCCTTATTAGATGTCAAATTTGAAGGTGTCAAGATGTGTACTATTGCTAAACATATGTGGGACAAAATTACACTAGTTCACGGAGGAGATACAAATTTTCTAAGGGCCAAAGCTGAGAGTCTCAGAGGAAAGTTTGATGACATGAAAATGAAAGAAGGAGAAAAAATTTCATAGTATAACAACTGAATTAAGGAGATTGTCAATGCTATCCGAGGAGCAGGAGGTATTATTGAAGAAGATATTGTTGTAAGTAAAATCCTTAGAACCTTGTTGCCTACTTATGCTATTAGAGTCTCTACAATTCATGAAAATGATAATGATGACACTGACACCAACACTGATGAAGACTTTGAGGTGGTATTTGTATCTTTGAAAGAAGATTCAGAAGAAGAAAGGTATGTTGAAACAACACTTATTTCTAAAGTTAGCAAGATTGATACTTGGATTATTGATAGTGGTTGTACACATCATATGATTGGAGATAAAGAAAAATTTGAATACCTTGAACACTATAATGGTGGATCTGTTAAAATGGGAAATGATACACCTTGTCTAGTAAAAGGAAAAGGATCTATCTTGTTGAACAATAAGATCATATGTGAGAATGCATATTGGGTGAAGGGACTTAATTATAATCTGTTGAGTGTAGCATAGCTGAATAACATAGGTCACTGAGTTGCATCTGATAATATAAAGGTGAAAATCTATGATGAGACTCGAAAGTTGGTCGGTAGTGGTGAACAATCTAAAGGTAATCTATTTTATCTTGATAATGCTAAAACTTCTTGTTTATTGGCTAGAATGAAGATGTGTGGTTATGGCACAAAAGGTTATGTCATGTGAATTTTGACAACATGGTTAAAATCAGTAAGAAAAGGAGAGGTAGAGGCTTACCGATCTTATCTAAACCTGACTATGTCATGTGTAAATAATGTCAAATGGGAAAAATGTCAAAATCTAGTTTTAAGAGAAAAAAATATTCATCTAATGCTATTTTAGAGTTGGTTCATACCGACTTGTGTAGTCCTATGAGAACTTAGAATTATTATGGAGACAGATATTTCATCTTGTTTGTTGATGACTACTCTAGGATGATGACTGTTATGTTCCTAAAAGAAAAATCAGAAGCTTTTAAGATGTTCAAATGGTTTAAAGCTAAAGTAGAAAGAGAAAGTGGTAAACAGTTAAAATGATTGAGATCAAATAGAGATGGTGAGTTTATTTTTTATGAGCTCACTAATTTTTGTAATGAGCATAGAATTAAAAGATAGGTTTATGCACCGAGGACACCACAACAGAATAGAATTTCCAAAAGAAGGAATAGATCTACTGTTGATTGTGCTAGAACTCTACTCTAATGATTGAAAAAAATGTTTCACAGGTATATTGGAGAGAAGCTATTAGTACTTCTGTATACACACTGAATTGAGTACAACTGAAGAAATATTCAAACAAGACACCTTATGAGTTATGGTATGGTTACACACCAAATGTAAGTTATTTTAGAATATTTGGAAGTAGATGTTACATTCTGAAAAATGATAGAAATGAGAAATTTGATTCAAAAGGTGATGAAGGAATATTCTTAGGATATTCTTCTAAAAGAAAATCTTACAAATGTATTTTATAAATAAATTTTTTAACAACTGACTGAATTGATGAGCTGGACAATTGCTTATGATTTTGAGGTATGAGATAATGTTTGTTGTGATGATCTAATGGCTGACAAAATTCAAGATTGATCGAATGAAGGAGAGTGAAGTGTGTTAATGACACAACTGCCAAGGAAGGTTAAAGCGGAAAAACTTAATAGTGAAGATTAAGAGGCAAAATCTATGGATGAAAAGAAAACGGTTTATGAAGTCTATTTAAGGAGACATGAGATTCATTATTGAGTCTAGGGATTTTTATGCTGCAGGAGAATTCATATGAAAAAGATTGCTTTCATGTACCACTGATCAAATTGGTTGAAGATAGAATTGAGCAGAACTGCAGACAACACCAAGCGTCAGATAACATATATACTAAGCAAAAAAAGAGTTGGAGGAAACACTGATGTTGAATTGATTATTGATCAGAGGTATTTTGAGCTTAGCATAGATCTAAAAATCTGCAAATCAAAGTTGTATTTAAATTATATCATTATTGTATCAGTTTAACCATTGTTACAAATAAATCTCTTAACCGAGTGAGACTTAACAGTCTTTTGTATATCAATATGACATTCAATGAATGTTGATTGTTTTCATGTTAACCCCATAGTGAATTCATGTTCAAAAGAAAATTGTTAGTGATAAATCCTCTAACCAGGTCATACCTCACAGTGTGTTTTGTAACCTTTAACAGGGCTGGTGATGAACTACAACTGATTTAGAACCTGATTGAAGAATTTGTGATTAGAGATCACCGAGCTGATTGATTAGATATGTAAGATGATTAAATCAGTATTATGTTGTCATTGATGTTAACTAGTTTGAAAATACTTATCTTGTAAGTTACTATACCGAAACATCTATAGAAAAGGAGTGAAAGAGATGAAGAACATAAATATCTACATGAGGAAGATGGACATGACAGATGAGGATAAAGAATTCATTGAGTAACTTGTTGATGAGTCTATGACCTTATGATATTGACTTGATTATGTTGCATTCATCTATGATGAGGAAAAGAGCTGAAAGACACAAAGAAGTGTTGTCGGTTAATGAAGCATTTCAGTATACACCGACGGAGTGTAGTGTATACTGAGCACAATGTAAACCAAGCTTGTGTTCACCAACACATTTCTTTGTTAACCGAGAGGAACAAAATGAACTAAATGACTAGTTTAGCTGATAAGAATTGATGAGCTGGAAAGTGTATGATTTCAAGGTAACAGATAAAGTTTGTTACACAGATCGATGGCTAAAAAAATTTAGGAAAGATCTAATGGATTGAGAATAAAACATGTCATTGACACAAGTGCCGAGGTATGTTTAAGAGGCAAAATCTGATGGAGCAGAAGAAAATGATTTACATGTCTATATAAGAAACTGGAGATTTCACAAGTGAGTGTGATGCCAAAAGAAAAGGAAACTACAGAATCATTGCATGAACAAGTTTTCATGAATTCTGATCATACTGGTTAAGGAGAACCCTACTGCAGAGCATTACTGAGTGACAGAGAGTAATTACCGATGGACAGTAAGTTAATATATTGTTGAATCAGAAATGTTACATTGATCAAAAAATTTGTATGAGCTGAATATTGATCTATATATCTATAATTGAAGTTGTAATAGATCCGATCACCTACTATTACATATTTAACCATTGTACATAGTCAAATCTCTTAACCAAGTGGACTAAGAAAGTCTTATTATGTATCATTCATAGAATGAACATTGTTATCCTATCAACCCCAGAGTGATTGTTGGTTGGATGATAACGGTTGGTCTTAAATCCTCTAACAAGGTCACACCTAACAATGTGTTTGTAACCTTTAACACGGTTGGGTCTTCACCGACCTCACTTCAAAAGAGTGAATATTTTTGGGTTGTCGGTCCTAGGTGGTTTTTCCCATCACAAGGTTTCCACATTAAATCTCTTGTTTTATGTGTTGATTGTGATATTTGTTTGATGTCATATTTGCATGTTGCATATTTGATTTGATCGGTAACTACTATATATTTTAGATTGGTAATTTGTAAATACATAGATAGTAAAATTATTTTAAGTTACCAAGCAATAGAAGTTAAAGTATTTGTTTTTGGATTATACATTTTGTATTGGGATAGTGATTAACTGATTCACCCCCCTCTCAGTTATTCTAACAATTGGTATCAGAGTGTTGGTTGCTTAGAATAGAGTTTTAAGGACTTCAGTACAAAGATCTCAAAATGTATAAGAGGGAAGTGCCAAGACTGAACAAAGAGAACTTCGCAGTATGGCAAAGCCAGATGAAGTTGCACATACTAGAATTGGGAATTCTAAACTAGAACTATTGGAGAATGGCTATATAGAATCGACCACTGGTCCCTTGACTATTGATCAACTGAAAGACAGGCATGAACACAATGTTACTATGATGGAGATTGTTGCTGCCTATACCAATGCTGAATTTGAAGATATTAAGAGCTACACTACTGCAAAAGCCATGTGGGATAAACTTTCTCAAGTTTATAGTGGAGATGTGCATGTCAAAAGAGCCAGAGCAGAAAGCTGAAGGGGCATATTCGATGATATGAAGATGAAGGAAGGTGAGAATATTGTGCAATACACAAATAGACTGAAAGAGGTAGTACATGCTATTAGAGCATTTGATGGAATTATTAGTGAAGAAATAATTGTAAGAAAAGTACTCAGAACCTTATTGCCAGTTTACGCAATCAGAATATCCATTATTCATGAAACAAGGTCTGCATCTAGTAATGTCCTTACACTTGACAATCTGATTGGTAAACTTACAACCTTTGAATTGAATAACTTTGATAATAGTATTGTACCATCTATTGAGTCTACTTTCATGTCTTCTCTAAAGATTAGTAAGTCTAGCAGGAACAATAAGAATAATGATAGTGATAGAAATACTAATGATGAGCTTGATGAACTTGAAGCTCTTATGGCCAGAAGGTTACCTAAAGGTAAAGGAAGGTATAGAGGTAAGCTACCTTTAGCATGCTTTAACTGTAAAGAGGTTGGCCACATTACTGCTAGATGTCCGCATAAGAAAGATGATGAAAGATCCAAAGACTGATCTGAAGGAAGCTATGGCAGGAGAGTCAACAGAGGCTACTGACACAACAGAGATAACTGAGATAGTAATGAAAAAGGAAAAAAGGTATGTTACATAGCTGAAGATAATGAATCTGAATCCGATTTTGATGATGATGTAGAGGTTGTATTTGTTGCTATGAAAGATGACTTTGAGGAAGAAGAAAAACATGTTGAAACAACACTGATCTCTAGAGTTAACAAACACAATAAATGGATCATAGACAGTGGCTATACACATCACATGATTGGTGATGAGGAGAAATTTGATCAACTTGAAGAATACGATGGAGGATCAGTTAAGATGGGTAATGATACACCTTGTATGGTAAGAGGTAAAGGATCCTTGATGATAAATGATAGGATAAAATGTGATAATGCTTATTGGGTAGATGGATTGAACTATAACTTGTTAAGTGTGGCACAGCTGAACAATTCAGGTCACCGAGTTGCTTTTGAGAGCAAGAAAGTGAAAATATTTGATGATGGAGGAAGACTAGTTGGAACTAGAGCACAATCAAGAGGTAATCTATTTTATCTTGATACTGATGAATCTTCTTGTTTGATGATGAAAAATGAAGATGCTTGGTTGTGGCATAAAAGGTTATGCCATGTGAATTTTGATAACATGATTAAGATCAGTAAAAGGAAAAGAGTTAGAGGCTTGCCTGAATTGTCAAAACCCGATCATGTTATGTATCATGAATGTCAGAAAGGGAAAATGACTAAATCTAGTTTCAAAAGTAAGGATTATTCAACAAAGAACATACTTGAGTTGGTTCATACTGACCTATGTGGTCCTATGAGAACTCAGAGTTATTATGGTGATAGATACTTTATTCTTTTTGTTGATGACTCTTATGTTCTTAAAAGAAAAATTTGAAGCACTTAAGATTTTTAAGTGGTATAAAGCTAAGGTAGAAAAAGAGACTGGTAAGAAATTGAAATGCCTAAGATCTGATAGAGGAGGTGAATTTATCTCTGATGAATTTCCTAATTTCTGTAATGAGCATGGTATTAGAAGACAGGTCTCTGCACCGAGGACACCTCAGCAAAATGGCATTGCTGAAAGAAGGAATAGGTCAATAGTTGACTATGCTAGGACACTGATGTTGCAAAAGAATGTTGCCCAGACATATTGGAGAGAAGTTGTCAGCACTGCAGTATATGTTCTTAACCGAGATCAACTGAAGAAGGACACCAACAAGACACCCTTGTTAGAAATAGGGAATACTAAGAGAGGGGGGTGAATCAATATTTTACAAACTTTATCTTTTGCCCAATTATGGATATAATAGATTATCTTTATACATGCATAACATAAGAATCTAAACAACATGCATAACAATAAAGAACTCATAACACATTATTTGTTCTCGAGGAAACCGTGGCCAAGGGAAAACCCCGGTGGGGATGGTACCCACAAAGATCCACTAATCAAAAGTATCCTGTTAAGGATGTTGACCCTGTTAGGATTCTATTACAAGCATATAGTGTATCAATCCTAATTAAGGGACTATAGGCCTTGTTAGAAGCCTCAACCTCGTTAGGAGTTGTAGTACAAAATGTGATTACCAGATGAGCCCACTGCCTAAACAAGTAATGTACAGTATACACTGATTAAAAAATAGGTTAAGGTACATAACCTTATACTTCTTGCATCAATATCACTTTGCTTCTCTTCACTATCTCTATTACATATGCTTCATATAATTCACATCATATTACTTGTCCTTCTTTTTCAATACTACTACAATTACTTGCTACTGTTGTCAATTACAATTACAATTACATTTACATTTATACAAATGGCTTTATCCAAGAGTTAAAATCTATGATTTCATCCTTTTATATTGTTAAGTCATTATTTTGATAAACAAAATAATCCCTTAACTTTTTACTAGTTATGTCTTCATATTCTGTCCTGTCGGCTTCACACTGTCTTCGGTAAAACTGTCATAACTTCTTCCGTACATGCTGTACTAACTTGTGCTCTGAGATGGGTGATCAATAGACATCATAGAGTCTATTTTCAAGTGTGCAAGCATTGAACTTACTCCAGTCAATGTCACAAACAAAAACTATATCCAAGTTCACTGGTAAAACACTGTCTCACACTTAGACAAATTTGCAATGCACTCTGTCATACTTGCTCTCTGACCTATGTGATCTTCATGTGGATCATATGTTTCCATAATGATAACATCTATGCAATTAAATCAGTGAAATTTCCAACAATTTCCCCCTTTGTCATTGGTGGCAACATATGAGAAAATTGGCTAAGTGTACAACTCAAAATCTCAAAATTGTTCAAAACTGTGGCCATAGTATAAAATACATACTATCATTATAACTCCTCAAAAAATTATTTCCTCTAATATAGTATTCCCCCTAAGAGTAACAACCATTATCATATACTATCAATTTTCTTCTATATATCTCTCCCCCTTTGACAACAATGACAAAATAAGGTAGGGAGGGTCACAAAATTGTATCACAAAAAGTTATACCTCAATTCATTTATTGCAAAGCCGGTAGGCTTGCAATACAATCTACATAATCTATCTTCATGGATTCTATCTCCTTCTCCCATGATTTCTTAATGGAATCTGCCACATTAAGTAGTGCGCTCAGTCCATAAGAAGCAATTTCACATGCTTGGAGGTTTTCAAAGTTAAATTTCTAAAAAGATGTCTTTGCTGAAAGACATTCTTCCAACTGTTCTTCAATTATGCTCAACTTCATAGAAGCATGCTCTCTCAAAAGAGTGTATCTTCTCAATTTCCCATCTTTCTCATCTTGTACAACTTTGATTTCATCATACAGTTTTCTAACTTTCTTCTCAACATTACAGACCTTCACATTAGGACTAGATAGAAGGTTTGTTTCATTTAGAATCTCTGCTTCCTTTAACTTTATCTTCTGATCTTCCTCAACTGTCAAAGTCTCTAATTTTGTACACTATATGTACAAAGATTTTCATGTTTCCAAATGCTTCCTCAAATCCTTGATACAGATATCAAGAGTATTGACATCATTGCTGATATATTGACTGATGTTCAAAAGTATTCTAGCCTCATAGTCTACTTGTGCTTTTACTTTTGCAATATCAGCTAGGTTTGTGAATTCATTATCAAAGGTCCTCATTACCTTCTTTGCCTTCTCCATAGGGTCTGCTTCTGAAATTTGTGTAGTTACAGTACTTTGTAACTTCTGAGTTAGTTCCTTCAGACACCCTTCAAGACTCTTCACCTTCTTATTCTTACCAATTATTTTGTTCAAGGATGTAATCAGTTCCAACTGATCATCATCATCTACTTCTTTTCCCAAATGCTCAATCATAGATCCAATTTGAGTCTTCTTTCTAGTCTTAGGATTAAGACTGATATCTTCTTTGGTGGGAAGGGGAACTTGTTCTTCTGTAACTGGTGGTTCCACAACAGTGGTCTCTATCATCTCTTCTTCTTTTGTAGCTTCCTGTTCCTCAAAGGCCGAATTGTCAACAATGTTCTCCAAATTCTTGAATACATTTTCATCAGTATCCAAGGTGATTTGTGTACCTTCTACATTCATTATTTCATCTTCAATATTAATAGCTGGAGAAGAGAGAATGTCCTCTTGTACTTTCTCACCTACTTGCTTTGCTGCAACTGATGATTCTCCATCATATTCTGCCATAACCTTGATAATTGCTTGTTCAGTCTCAGAATTGATTTCTTCATACCTGCCTCCCATAATCTGAATTGTTCTCCTTTTGGTTCTTAGATGGGTTCTTAGGGCTTTTGTGATCTGTTTGAAATGAGCTTCATCTCTTATTTCACAAAGCTTCCTCACAAGATTTTCTCTGATAGTTATCTCTTCCTCTAATGCTCTCTTCTTCCTATTTAGAAGTTTTTTGTAAAGATCATCAGGTATCTATCCTTGAATAGTGTCAAACTTCTTGCCAGTCAAGATCATATGCTTCACAACTGCATTCTCTAGATTAAGTCTATCAGTATAATCATAAAGATCATAATATTTGTTCATTCTTGAAAAGTCACCATTCTCAATAATCTACTCATTAAGCTTTGAACTTTTGGTTTCCAAGCTTTCTTCTTAGTAGTGACATCATCTTTAACCTCTACAATCTTTCTTGGAATAGGTTGCACTAGAGTTTTATGCCTCTTTCCTGTTCCAATAGCACTCTCCTTAACTCTTTTGCTAGGTGTGGAGGAAGTGGATCTAGTAGACATCTTTATTTCTATGTCCTTCTCAAGTACTTCCACTTTCACCTTTACTTGTGGTTCTTCCTATGGCACTACAATTGATAAAGGAGGGATAGACAAAACTTCCTTTTGTCTACTATCTCTGATTGCTACTGCTATCTTCTTTTCTACTAAAAACTCTCTCTGTCATTCCTGTATCTTTTAAGATTTTCTTAATAGTGCTCTCAACTCTCTTCTTATACTGCTTCTCTTTAATTAGAATCTTTGTGGAGTTGAATTTCTCCTCAAAGGTTCCAAACCTGTTACACTGAGTGTCCAACTTACACTTCAGTAGTCTGCTAACATACTCTTCAGTTTCTACCTCAGATATTTCATAGCCAAGAGGGTCTATGAACTCTATTGTAGGCTCTACTACTTCAATATATGTAAGGTGAGTATCCACCATAAAACATATATCATCTTTATATTTTTCAACAAGAGACTTAGGGATCCTTGATCTGCTAGACACAATATTCTAAAATGTCTTAATAACAAGTACTGCACTCTCATTAACACTATCAATAACATGCTTTCTGTATACTACACTAATCCTTTCCATTGTAGTTTGTCCATCATTACAATCATTTCCTATGGTGTAAGGAAATCTCCTCAAAAGATGAAAGAACATATATGTGATTAGGGATGAGAACCTAAATTGTGTATACTTAGTTTTCTTGATCTTCTTGAAGTTCTCAAACAATTGAATTCTAAGAATTTCACACATATCAATTGGTACCCTGTCAACACACATAAGATAAGTTGCACGTACCATTTCAGCTGCCATGTCATCCTCTCTTGAATTTGCACAAAAATTAGTAGTTAGGATCTTGCATATGTATCTCACATCATCTTGTTTGATCTTACTAATCATAATTCCTCTACCATTATAGGATGAATTTGTGTTGTCACTAACTATTTTCCTCATGTTTTTCTCATTAAAAGGAATAGCTCCAGTCTTAGATAATCCAGTGACTTCATGAATCAAATCAATTGTAATATCTATCACTCTATCTTCTAACCAAAACTTTCCATTATGAATTCTACTCAAAATAATCTTAGTGCATTCTTCATTATCAAATTCATACTGTAATCCATATTTGACAATTTCATTATGTTCCAAATATTCAAAACCTTGTTTCAGTGTCATATCTTGATTGTAAATCTTCTGATATTCATATGTGAAATCACTATCATTCACTGTCTCTAGTTTGCATCCAAGATAACTTCTAACATTCTCTAAATGAAATACTCCATCTGGTACGGATGATAATGCAAACCTAGGGTCTTCTTCCAAGGGTTCTACTAGTTCCCTTTTCAATTTAGGTCTATTCTTATCTCTGACATTGTGTACTAAGGAAACATCCATGATTTCTTCAAATGCCTTTACTGATTCAAAGATTTGTCAAGTAAAATACCTCAATTTCATGATTTTAGGGCTTGCGTAGATTTGACACAAAATTCTTCTTTGAATCCTTGCAAAATGCTTTCTATCACTGCTCTTTGATCTCCTTGACACTTGAATTCACTTTGATGATCAAATAATACTGATCATAACCTTTTATTAATTCAATCTCACTTAGATCTGACATCACATTCAATTATTTTGCCGCTTCTTTCCAAAAAGTTGTCTCTACTAACTTGCAAAACTTAAAACTTCTTGCGATCTTGCAAAACATAATATTTTTTTTTGTGCTCTTAACCATAGCATTAGAACATCATAAACTACCTTGCATTAACTGTGCAAGACTCAGTTCATCATATATCTACTTCTATACTAAATCTAAGTTCCTATTCTACTGTAATTTACATGAATTAAGTACTTTGAGATAGGTCAGGTAAAGATTCATTCTTACCTTTCAATACTTCACCTTCCTGATTACCTTCAATGTTGAATATGTCTCCTTGGTCTATGCTTTTGATAAACTTCACTTCATCTAAATTACTACAGCATCCTTTCTAACTGTTACTAGCATCTTCATTTCTTCTTGCATGATTCCTGGGGTTAGGATTAGGATGAAAAACTCTATTGTTCATTCTACAAAACCTTGTCGTATGTCCAATCTTGTTGCATATCTGACAAACAATTCTATTGTTTCCATATCTTGGTCTAGGTTGATTGATTTGTGATCTACATTTTCTAGCAATGTGTCCAACCTTGTTGCATCTATAACATACTACTCCATTTCTTCTGTTCATATCTTCAGTAGGTTTCTTATCTGCATTTTTAGTATTCCTAAACATTCTACTACCATCATTATTCTCAATAAATTTAGGTTTTCTACAATCAATAGCTCTATGTCCAAAACCATGACAATTGTAACAATAACTGTTAAGAGGTTTAAATTATTTACCTGTGCAATCTCTCTTCATATGACCAATAGTATTACAAGCAAAACATCTACCTTTGAATTCTCTTTGCATACCTTTGGGTGATTCCTCTAGCTTTGGTGATTCTTCTTCTTTAGGTGTATCTTCATATTTGTTGATCTCATAAGGCTTCTTCTCATCCATGCTTTCAGATATCTTCAGATCTGGTTCCTTGTCTTCATCATTTTCTTTAAAAGTGTTGAACCCAAGACTAGTCTTATCATAGAATGGTTTCTGATAAGATATTTGTTCATCAATATTCTCACTAGTTGAATATAGCCTTTCAAGTTGTTGTTTGGATTGAGTCAGTTCTCCTTTCACAATCTTATTGTATTTCTCAAGTTCATCATACTGCAAATTGACTTTCACAAGTTCAAATGTTACTTTAGAAAGTTTAGATTTTAGTCCTTCATTTTCAGTCTTTAGACTTTCATTCTTAGATTTTAGATTTGCTTCATTCTTTCCATTTCCATCTTTCAAACTAAGCTTCAAATTTTCTATCTTCAATTCATGCTTAAGGATCTCATTTTCTTTTTCCATATTGTCATCACAATCTTCAATAGAAATTTTAGATTCCTTTTCAGATCTTAGATCTTCCAATTTGTTTTTTAGTTTCTCAATGAGGTTCTTCGCATCATCATAATTTCTTTTCAAAGTATATTTCTCAATAGTAAGCAAGTCAATCTGTTCAAGAGCTTCTTCAAGATTCTTCTATAGTTGATCCATATCCATAGTGATCTTACTCAAGCTGCTAGGCTTTCCTTGAATGATTCTTTTCTGAGTAACTAAGCTCTGATACCAATTGTTAGAAATAGGGAATACTAAGAGGGGGGGGTGAATCAGTATTCTACAAACTTTATCTTTTGCCCAATTATGGATATAACATATTATCTTTATACATGCATAACATAAGAAGCTAAACAACATGCATAACAATAAAGAACTCATAACACATTATTTGTTCTCAAGGAAACCTTGGCCAAGGGAAAATCTCGGTGGGGATGGTACCCACAAAGATCCACTAATCAAAAGTATCCTGTTAAGGATGTTGACCCTATTAGGAGTCTATTACAAACATATAGTGTATCAATCCTAATTAAGGGACTATAGGCCTTGTTAGAAGCCTCAACCCAGTTAGGAGTTGTAGTACAAAATGTGATTACCAGATGAGCCCACTGCCCAAACAAGTAATGTACAGTATACACTGATTACAAAATAGGTTAAGGTACACAACCTTATACTACTTGCATCAATATCATTGTGCTGCTCTTCACTGTCGCTATTGCATATGCTTCATATACTTCACATCATATCACTTGTCCTTCTTTTTCAATACTACTACAATTACTTGCTACTGTTGTCAATTACAATTACAATTACATTTACATTTATACAAATGGCTTTATCCAAGAGTTAACATCTAGGATGTCATCCCTTTATATTGTTAAGTCATTATTTTGATAAACAAAATAATCCCTTAACTCTTTACTAGCTCTGTCTTCATATTTTGTCCTGTCAGCTTCACACTGTCTTCAGTAAAACTGTCATAACTTCTTCCGTACATGTCATACTAACTTGCACTCTGAGATGGGTGATCAATAGACATCATAGAGTCTATGTTCAAGTGTGCAAGCACTGAACTTAATCCAGTCAACATCACAAACAAATACTATATCCAAGTTCACTAGTAAAACACTGTCTCACACTTAGACAAATTTGCAATGTGCTCTGTCATACTTGCTCTCTAACCTATGCAATCTTCATGTGGATCATATGTTGCCATAATGACAACATCTATGCAATCAACTCAACCAAATTGCCAACAACCCTATGAGTTGTGGTTTGGACACAAACCTACTGTAAGTTATTTTAGAATTTTAGGAAGTAAATGCTTTATTCTGAAGGATGAGAGAAATGGTAAATTTGACTCAAAAGGTGATGAAGGGATATTTCTAGGATATTCCATTAAAATTAAAGCATATAAATGTCTTAACAAGGTTACAAATAAAATGATTAAAAGTACTAATGTCCGAGTTGATGAGTTTGATGAAAAGAACATAGAGGAAAGTACAAAGGAACTGGAAGACTACGGTAGATTCACTTACATTGAACAACTAGAGTATCTACCAAAGCCGTAGCCTATGATAACTGGTCAGTAGGAAAACAATACCGAAAAACAAGAAAGAGAAATCGATGAGCAGGATGGACCTACCAAGAAAGAAAATGAACCTGCACGGGATGAAAAAGAAAGAAGAGAGAGTGCTGGTGAGATTTATTGGGAGACATCATCCTGAGACACAAATTATTGGAGACAAACAAGCTGGCATGCAAACAAGGAGCAAAGCAAGACAAGGTACATGTCTAGTTTGTGATTATGAAATGAAAAATGTAAAAGTTGCATTAGAAAATGATGAATGGACTAATGCAATGAAAGAAGAAATAGAACAGATAGAGAAGAACAAAACCTAGATTTTAGTACCCTAACCTAAAGATAAGAATGTTATCAGTACTAAATGGATATTTAGGAACAAGATGAATCAAAATGGTGAAGTAACAAGAAATAAAGCTAGATTGGTATGCAAAGGATATGCACAGGAGGAAGGCATTGATTATGGTGAAACATTTTCACCTGTTGCTAGATTGGAAGGTGTTAGAATGCTACTTGCATATGTTTCATAGAATAAACTCAAAGTTTATCAAATGGATGTTAAGTCAGCATTTCTGAATGGAATACTTGAAGAAGAAGTCTACATAGAACAACCTGAAGGGTTCGTTGATCCAGATAACAAAGACATGGTATGTAGATTACATAAAGCTTTATATGGTTTGAAGCAAGCACCAAGAGCCTAGTATGAAAGGTCACATACTTATTTGTTAAGTATAGGATTTGTAAGAACAAGTGAGAACAACAATTTGTACATGAAAGGAGATATTGATGACACTATTCTTATTGCTGAGATATTTGTGGATGATATTATTTTTGGAGGACAAGATAACATATGTAAAGCCTTTGCTGATGAAATGAGGAATGAATTTGAAATTTCTATGTTCGAAGAGATTAAGTTCTTTCTAGGACTACAAGTGATTCAACAGAGTGATGGGATATTCATCACACAATCTAAATGCATAAAGGAAGTATTGAAAACATTTGGCATGGAAGATGCTAAACCTATGGGAACACCAATGGCTACTGGATGTAAACTGACTAAGAAAGATGAAACTATAGAGGTAAATCAGACACTGTACCGATCTATGATTGGTAAGTTAATGTATGTAGTTCACAGTAGACCAAATATAGCACATGTTGTGGGAATAGTTGCTAGATTTTTTACTAATCCTAGAGAATCACACATGATTGCTACTAAAAGAATCTTAAGATACCTAAAGAAAATAGAGGATTATGGATTGCGGTATCCTAAAGAAGGCAAGTTTGAACTGAAGGTATACACTGATGCTAATTGGGCTGGAAATGTGGATGAAAGAAAAAGTACCACCGGAGGAGCATTTTTCTTTGGTGAAAGACTTGTTACTTGGACAAGTAAGAAACAAGCTTGCATTTCTCAGTCTACAGCGGAAGTAGAGTATGTTGCTGCTACTACAAACTATTCAAATATTGCATATATTAAGCAAGTTTTGGAAGGTATGAATGAGATAATCACTGAGCCGATGATTATATACTATGATAACACAAGTGCAATCAACATTTAAAAGAATCCAGTGATGCACTCTAAGACAAAGCATATATCAATTAAGTATCACTACTTGAGAGAACAAGTACAGGAGAAGAAAGTTAAGCTAGAGTTTGTTACATCAAAAGAATAACTTGCAGATATATTTACAAAAGCTCTACCGAAGGACACATTTGAGTACTTAAGGACTAGACTTGGGGTCCATCCCCTGTCTACTGGTCACTAAGGTGAATCCAGATGTTGCATCAGCCTAATCTTATCAGAAGATCATACATGTTGATGCAACATAGTTCACACTTTGGATCATGTCTAAAGCTGTGAAAAGTACTAGAATAGATTGGCATATCAGTATACAGAGATACAAAGAATGCATTGGACAACAGAGAGTTACTTAGCTATTGAAGAGCTATTTGTTTATTTTTTTCTTTGGCATTGTTGTCAAAGGGAGAGATAAACAATATGAAACAATATGCACCGATGAGAACTATCTAAGGGAGAGACAAAATGAAGAAAGGGAGAGCACTGAAGATCCATTACTGAGAACAGAAGAAGGAATTTAAAAGTTGAAAAGATCATATTTGCAGATTGACAAAGTTGTATTTTGTAATGTTGTTGAGTAACATAGTGAGTAAACATATTAAGCTAGGGAGAGTTTGTACAACATTTGTTCACAAAGTTGTAGAATACATGTTTGGTATGGGTATGGTATATTTCATATTATTTGAGTTGCCATCAATGCCAAAGGGAGAGATTGATGAACTACAATTGATTTAGAACTTGATTGAAGAATTTATGATTAGAGATCACCGAGATGATTGGTTAGATATGTAAGATGATTAAATCAGTATTATGTTGTCATTGATGTCAACTATTTTGAAAACACTTATCTTGTAAGTTACTATATCGAAACATCTGTAAAAAATGAGTGAAAGATATGAAGAACAAAAATATCTACATGAGGAAGATGGACATGACAGATGAGGATAAAGAATTCATTGAGTAACTTGTTGATGAGTCTATGACCTTATGATATTGACTTGATTATTTTGCATTCATCTATGATGAGGAAAAGAGCTGAAAGACACAAAGCAATGTTGTCGGTTAATGAAGTATTTTAGTATATACCGACGGAGTGTAGTGTAGGGTGAGCCCACAATAGTGGGTTACACTTTTTTAGACATGCTGATTTTTGCTGAAATAGCACATTTTTAATACAATATGATTATTTAAGCCTTGAGAAGCTCCATTTGAAAGAATTAATTACAAATGGTTAGCTCAAAACCTCTTAGATAAAAAAAATATTGATATAACATCTATACTCCTCATTCATACCCATAATGGAGTCTCCTTCACACCTATTAAAATGCTAATGAAAAATCACTTCATCTTTATCTTTTGGTAGATCAAATGAATCTATTTGAAAAACCTATCTATTTAGTAAGGTACCATTGAGAAAAACATTTCCAATGATTATAATGTTAATATATATTAAGTTTATTATGACATTGTATTTTTAGTTTTACTAAAAATTGATATTTCATCGTATGTCTACCTCTATGTTTGACGGTTATGGAAAAATAGTAGATGAGAGAAAAAAAAAATTTAAAAATATCTATGCCCTAGATATTGAAGTTATCTTTCTATCAAAAAAAATAAAAATAAAATTGGACAAATACACAACAAGTTATAAGCTATGTAGTCAAGGCATGTAAAAATTACAGTTTAGTCAACTTCAAACGTTAATAAAATATACAATAATCATGATAATATTGTCAAACCAATTTCATGCCCTCCATATGGATGTTAAAAAACTAAATTCAAAAGAATCACATTGATATCTATTCTAGAAAAAAAGTTATGCTCTATGAAAATAATGTAACTCTTTGAAAATGACATTTTCAGCAACATACCAATTTTTGTGGGAGAAAGAAAAAACTATTCAAATAAATTCAAATATTTTTTTAAAAAATATATTTAGAATCTAGACACAAAATCCTAAAAGACTCTAATTTACTTCATGTTGTGATTTTAAACGGTTTAATGACAATATGCATCTGAATCTGAAAGTTTTTACCAAAATGTAGAGTTCAGTGTCCGTTTAGGCAAAAAAGTGTAACCCACTATTGTGGGTTCACCCTGTATACCGAGCACAATGTAAATCGAGCTTGTGTTCACCGATGCATTTCTTTGTTAACCAAGAAGAACAGAATGAACTAAATGACTAGTTTAGCCAATAAGAATTGATGAGCTGGAAAGTGTATGATTTCGAGGTAACAGATAAAGTTTGTTACACAGATCGATGGCTAACAAAATTTAGGAAAGCTCTAATAGGTTGAGAATCAAACGTGTTATTGACACAAGTGCCGAGGTATGTTTAAGAGGCAAAATCAGTGGATGTGATTAAGCAAAAAAATTTGATGGAGCAGAAGAAAATGGTTTACATGTCTATATAAGAGACTGGAGATTTCACAAGTGAGTGTGATGTTGAAAGAAAAGGAAACTGCAGAATCATCGCATGAACAAGTTTTCATGCATTCTGATCATACTAGTTAAGGAGAACCCTACTACAGAGCATTACCGAGTGACAAGGAGTAATTACCAATGGACAGTAAGTTGATATATTGTTGAATCAGAAATGTTACATTGATCAGAAGATTTGTATGAGCTAAATATTGATCTGTATATCTGCAATTGAAGTTGTAATAGATCAGATCACCTACTGTTACATATTTAACCATTGTACAAAGTCAAATCTCTTAACTGAATGGACTAAGAAAGTATTATTATGTATCATTCATAGAATGAACATTGTTATCTTGTCAACCCCAAAGTGACTGCTGGTTGGATGATAACGGTTGGTCTTAAATCCTCTAACAAGGACACATCTAACAGTGTGTTTGTAACCTTTAATAGGGTTGGGTCTTCACCGACCTCACTTCAGACGAGTGAATATTTTTGGGTTGCTGGTCCCAGGTGGTTTTTCCATTCATAGGGTTTCCACGTTAAATCTCTTGTGTTATGTGTTGATTGTGATATTTGTTTGATGTCATATTTGCATGTTGCATATTTGATTTGATCGGTAACTACTATATGTTTTAGACTGGTAATTAGTAAATACATAGACAGTAAAAGTATTTTAAGTTACCGAGCAACAGAAGTTAAAGTATTTGTTTTTGGATTATACATTTTGTATTGGGACAGTGATTAACTGATTCACCCCCCTCTCAGTTATTCTAACAGCTGGCTCCTAACTGAGCTCTCTTCAGAAGAGTGAATTATTTTGGGTACCAGTCCCAGGTGGGTTTTCCCTTAACAGGGTTTCCACGTTAAAAATATATGTGTTATGTGTGTGTGATGTGTTGAATTATTATTTTACTTTACACATTTTTATAACTGGATAGATTGGTGAACACTGTACTTAATTTATTGGTAATTAGTAGATGAAGAGAAAGGCACAGTTGATATCTTACTGAGATGATTATTTGATTGAAAAGTTTTAATACATACATTTGGGAGATTTGGGACTGTAGGATAACTAGACTTAACTAATTCACCCCCCCTCTCAGTTATCTAACAATTAGTTTTTAGGATATTTTGAGAATTATATATGTGATCTCTAACAGTTAACAAAAGAGATATTTGGAAAATGTTTTAGTGTTGGTTTTTACTCTGTGCATAGGCTAGGGTGTTTTTTTTGGCTAAAGGACTTTGGAGCAATAGGGAGAGTCTTGGAAATAGTTAGTTGTCTCAACATGGATGTGGATTTATCTCATTATTAGGTTTATAAAGGATGTTAAAGGACTAACTGGATGGAGGCTATATCTAGTTAAATTAGGATAATTGTAAAGATGTACTCTAAGTTATTATTTTCTCTCGATAGGACATTTATCGTTACAACATTTTCTCTAGACCATATGGTCCCAGGCCAGACCGGAGGTTTTCTTCTCCATTTTTTCCTACCAGTGCATGCATAGAACGGAGTTTTTGTACTTGTTATTTCTATTTTATTAATAAAATCATTTGGATACAATCATTTACCTATCAAATATATATAAGGGGTTCGTTGTTTTATGACAGTAAAAAATGTCTCTCAGAAAAAATAAAATTATATATGGGTAAAAGCACAATCAGGTGTCACCTTTTAGGCTAACTTATCAGCACAATTGAATTTTAGTATTTCTAACTAAAAATTAATTTTGGTCAAACATATGGTCTAGATAGATTTATTCTAGATAAGTTAGATAAGTGCTTTAACTTTTCCAATTGGAAATATCTATTAAATGCATGTTTTATACCACTTTGGGTCCAATTACCATAAAAATATAATTATTTCAAAAAATTGGCATTTCAATAACTCCTAATCTTTTAATGATATTTTTTTAAAAATAAAAAATACCCTTTTGTAGAGATCAGAGTCAAGAATATCGTCATATAGATTTTATAGTGTTTTAATTAGACATAGTTTATTGTAATTAAAAAATATTGCAAGTAAGTATTTTAACAGTCAAGGAGATGTTGATTTGGAGAAAGAAAAAAATAGTAAATCATATTAAATAAATTTGAAAAATTTATGGTGCACTAGAGGTGAGAGTCCTCTTAAAGAATATATATATATATATATATATATATATATATATATATATATATATATATATATATATATATATATATATATATATATATATATATATATATATATATATATATATATATATATCTATACGTACGTGGGGGTGGGGGTTTATTTTCCCCCACCCTACGACAGCCAAAGTTGTCAAGCAGCTTGCTACCGTTAGCAGTCGAAGCTGCTACAACAGGCTTCCGTTAGCAGTCGTAGCTGCTACAGTTGGCTACCCTTAGCAACCATAGCTACTATAGCAGGCTGTCGTGGGTAGTCGGTGTTACCCCCCCCCCCAATCCACACACACACAAATGTATTTCTTTTATTATTTAAAAATAATAATAAAACAAATATATGCAAATATATATATATATATATATATATATATATATATATATATATATATATATATTAGTTCATAATTAATTAATATTTATTAATTACAATTATGAATATTTAGTAATTAAATTTATTAATATTAATAATTAATAATTACGTTAATTATGTAATTATATTATATTTAGTAATTATCTTTAATAAATTAATTTATATAAAGAGATTTTATAAATTAATTTATAGAGGCTGATTATAAAATATTATAATTATATCAAAATTTTATTATGATGTTATTTAGTAGTTTTACTCAACAAGTTAATTTGTATAAAGAGTATTACAAATTAATTTATAAAAAAGGTAAATTGATATTCTATTATCCGTAGTTAACCTAATGATGTTAGTAACTAAGTCAATTATGACTTCTGATTATCTAAATTAATAATAATAGTCAATTTTGATAAAATATTAAATACACCTCATTTGTGTATGTTTTATGTCTTAGTGATTTGTGATTATAAGTTTTGTTTTATCAATCTGGTTATAATTATTTGTCTGTACGGGTAGAGTGATGCCCTAGGTGAAAATTTGTGAATTATTTTATATTTTTTTTATAGTATGGGTTTATACTATGGAATGTTCATAACCATTTTGGTTTCATGATTGGTTCATGTGTTGTTTTAAGTAACAGGGATTTATGTCATGTTTCTATTAAGTCCTAGATCTTTATGTAATTAAACCACAGAAGGTGACAACCATTATTGTTTGGAGTCTTAATTAACTTGGTCACCTTGTTTCTTCTGATATGGTTGTTCTATAATTTGACTAATGGTCTTTGGATTATGTTTTACTCCATGGTTGGAGATTGATATCATTTTTTACTTGTCTTGATGACTTGATTTATCTTGCAATATGGTAACCATGTGGATTGGTGATTTTTATGTCTAGTATGGGATGAACAGTTTAGATCCTTGTATAGGATGAGATATTGTTTTTTATACTTTAGTGCTTGTCTTTGATGACATTCATGGTTTACTTATTTATGGAGATCTTTTTTATGATTTTGGTATTTCTTTCTCTTTGGTTCTTTTGTTGGGAGCATTAGGGTAGGTTATCTAGGAGCATAGAGGGGAAGTGGCTTACTTTGGAGGCATCAAAGCCCTGAAGTGGCTTCTTGGGTGTCCCTTGTAAGTTGACTTAATAAGTGATAACTTAATAAATTTATTGAGATAAACCATTAAAAATATATTTGTGCTTTGTCCATGCCTTGAGTGCTAGTATAGGCTACGATGGGAGTGGGAGAAGATGTTTTCCCATCTAGAGAGATGTTGAGGTATGGCATAGTTTGTTTTCCTTGTCTATATGAAAGGACTACTAATACCGCATAGAGTCACTTGGGGGCTGGGGTCCATAGAGACTACCAGGTGACCGTAGAGTTGACTTGTGTGATGACACTTCACTATATGTGTTCTAGGTTCCTACATTGCATTTGGTACACATGTTTTGTGTCATGATCATTTATACTTAATAACCTTATAAACACTTATTACCAATTTATCTTGTGTAACATTGCATTATTCTTTCTTGTTTGATTGTTTCCCTATGTGGGGCCCGATGCTATCTCCTCAGTACAGTGGGAGTGGACTTCTTGGATCCATGTGGTCGGGTGGTAGTGGTTATATTACCATTGAGATCTAAAGTTCATGACTTTGTGCTTGGATGATCCTTGACGTTGCTTCTATCTTCTTGTTTGTTGTTTGGATAATTTATTCTTATCATCATGAGATGTATATATTGTATTCCATTTTATGTACTGGTTAGTGACCTTGATTCTAGATATGTATACTTTTTTGTAATTTATTATTGTTATCCCTATGACATGTGCAGTGGAAGTTGTATTATATTGAAGACTATGATGTGCCAATTTGTATCTTATTGTATGTACTTTGATTACATTGATGTAAATGGATGTATCTTATTATTCAATTGAAATGAATAAGTTAGTGTACCTATTGAGTTGTGTTCTTTTCATTATGAGTAAGTAAAGGATTAGGAATACTTCAATTTGGGTTTTAAAATGAACCTAATATATTCCATGTGATTATGTGTTAGATTATTCTTAGTAGATTAGTTAACTTATATGTAATTCTACATCATGGAACCCTTGAGACTTGTAATCTATAAATGAGTTACATTTATGAATATGTATTGCCTTAAGTTACATTTATTTTGTATTGTTATTCATTATTGATTGTAAACTCTTAAGAAAAAAAACCTATTCTACAAAACTTAGTAACATGTTTTAGGTTGATTTCTTTTGGGTTCCCTGGTGTGGCATTACAATATCTATGGTCATAAGGAAAGTCAATTTAGGAAACCTAACAGGATAAATTAGTTTACTGGTTATTGTTATACTTGTTATGCATATGGACATAAGGCTAACTAGTGCAGGTCAAGACAAGAGAAGAAGACCAACTAGTGTTTCAAATGTAATAAGGTTTGACATATAGTAAGATTTTGTAGATCAGTTGAAGTTAAGTAGATAGAACCGACAAAGATTATAAACAAAGAAGAGCTCAAATAAGAAATGAGAAGGATCTAGAGGAAGAATGAAGAAATTTTCTTTGGATTTGGTATAGAGATCTATTCTAGTAATTAGCAGTCTCTCAGTTGTTTATCAGGGGGAGAAAATGTGTTGTTTCTCTCCTATCTTACAGAGTATGAATGGTTATGATGCAGGAGCATCCTGGGTGTAAGAGCAATCTTGCATCACCCAAAAAATATTTCTGTTTTTATATTCAATAAGGGCTATTTTAGTGCAGAGCTGCTATTTATGGAAAGTTACTATTTTTGGTAATTTTTGCATGTGCTCAGAATGATCTGATTTCTTTCTTGGAGGTTCATTTTGGTTATATAAGTCTGCCAGTAAAGTTTCATTGCCAGATCAAGTGTATATTGGAAGATATTGAAGATTTTCGGTATTGGCAGCAGGGTACAGAAACTTTGAACTCAGTTTTGAAGGCTTTAGAGGCCCCGGATGAGGTCAAATTTTGGGCTGAATGAAGCTTGCTTAATTCAAGCATTGTAGAGCGCTTCGTGGCGTTTCCGAAATGGGGTTATAATAGCCGATCGGGTTAACTGGTGATGACTTATGGTCTTCGGAAGTTGGGCCACCTGAAATGGCGAAAAAATAATTTTCTTCAAAATTTCTGTTCGGGTTTCAAAGGTTATCTTGAGCCGACTATGATGTAATAAAATGTAAAATAAAATAATTCTAAGTTTGGTCGGCCTTATTGGCTAAAATTCTGGAACCTTCCCAGGCGGTGGATAATTGCCTATATAAGGAAGGCTGTGTTATTGTCTTAGGCAGTTCAGAATAGTTCTGGGTAGTAGATCTGGGTATTGATTCGAGGCTTTGTCCTACAGAATATTGTAAGGGAATGCCCATGTGGCTTTGCATATTGTAATTCTGAAAGTTTGTAATTCCACATTTGTGGAGATAATAAGAAGCCAATTTTCTGTTCTTGCATATTGTTGTTGTTTCTCTATTTCTGTTATGTGTTTGTGGTATTAAGGGGAGCACCCTTCATCAGGTTATGAGAATGTCAAATCCACTCCAACAGGGAGGCTCCAGTAAAGGGAAAGTTGGGAATATTCACATTCAATAAAAGTGGTCATAGTGGGTCTAAGATGCATTAAATGCATTTAAGGGCATCTATTTCAAGGTTATACTTTAAATATGACTTAGACAAGTCATTTATCTCACAAAGAAAAAAAGGATTTTTGGAGTGAGCTAAGGAAAAGAAGAGTTGTTGCTAATCAGGGATTTCATTTACAAATCAAGGTTTTTTAGTTCTATTCAGAGGTATTTTTCTTAGTATCTTTCATTCACTCTTTTTTTTAAATGGTTGGTCCATCCACTCTTGTTTTCATTTATGCTTCCACCGAACCTCATCTTGTGTTCAAACCATGCTTGAAAATTTTTACTAAGAATGATTTGACGAGATGTATATCTCAAATCCCTTATGGTGTCATCCATGTCAGGGATGTGTGAATTTATTTGAAGTGAAAATTGGATGATTTTGATCACTTTAAGATGGATAAATTATGGCACAAAGAGTTATCTACCAAAGACTCGAATTTAAAACTGGAATATGGGGTTTTTGTCAAGAAAACTTTGGATGTGTGGAATAACTTTCCTAATTTCTATGGAGAAGACAAGTGGGTTAGAATGGCGATAAGATGTTTCCATGATATATTTTTGTGGTTGGATGACTACCACCTAATATCTAAGGAAGTGATGAAGGTTATGACAACTCTTAATGATATCGACATTGTACCAAAGATAAAATCTTTAAAGGTCAAAGAGGTTGAAATTATTACAAAGATAGTATCTAATAGAAGATCACTTACAATCAATCTTATACCTAAGCTAACTATAAGGTATGCATCACAAGTTATTGGAAACAAGGTTTACTATTCAAGCAAAGAGAATTCTATTTATACTACAACAGTATTTATAGCTCATGAAATGGTTGTGAACGGTGTTGAATATGATCTATGTGAGCTCATTAAGGAGTAGTTCATTGATAATTTATGATAAATCAAGGAAAGCAAGAAGAATTTGGCATTCTAATTCGAAACCCTAGCAATATGCTCATTTTTCTATTTCTCTAATATTGTACTTGGTCATGGATGTGTTCTTTGGTCTCCAAACACTCTGGTTGTGCACCAAATTTCTAAATTGATGAGAAGGTATAAGGATGAACTTGATAAAGATGTGTAATTTTCTTAGTTTTACAGCATAAGATGCATAATAGGGATATGATCCCTAAATCTATTATTGAAAATTACAAAAATGATATCACTTTTATTGTAACTAAGGATAATTGTATAATGCAAGCAGTTGAACCAAGTAAACAGTGGATACCAGCACTTGGTTATGAAATCTCAAAAGAATTGATTGAGGATTATGCAAAGGTAATCCTTGCTAGTTTGGTTGACACCTTAAAAGAAAGGTTTGGTATAGCCCAAGAAAAATCAATGGTAATTCACAACAAGAGGGTTGCAAAGAGTATTCATAAGAGTGTAGACAAGGTTATGAAGAATATTAAAGCTCAAGGAATACTTACAGAGGAATAAAAATATGTCCTCAAGAGGTTTACTTTTAGTTCTGTCTGTAGTCCCTCTAGTACCTCTCCCATAGATATTGCACCTCTAGTTGTGAAGATTGAAAAGATAGAAGAGACAAGTCCCCCTAGGAAGAGGAAGAAGAGTATCTATGCTCTAGTAAGATCTAAGAAGATGAAGATAGGAAAATAAAAGATACGATGATTAGATTGAATCTCAAAGTGACTCAGATAAAGAGTAGTTCAGGATTAGTATTCATAAAAAGAAAGAAAAAAAAGGAGAAAGGAAAAGAGGTAATTTCAGATCCCCTTGATCCAAAAACTTTGTTTGATAAATTGTCTGATGGTGGTAGAAATGAAGTAGGTAAACTCTATGATTATTCTATCCCTAAAGAAAAGAAAACTATAGTAGAAGATTTTGTACATTATGGTGTTGAGTTAGATGTCGATATTGACTCACATAGAAAAGAAGTTCTTGAATCATTCTGAAATGAATTACATGGAATATTATTGGTAGAAAAATATATTGATGATGATATCTTCAAGGTTGTCATGGATTAAGTTTCCACAATTATAGATAAATAGATTTTATCATCTTTTTCATCTATTGAAAAAAATATTGTTGGAAGAACAAGAAAAATAACTCTTATACTTAGGGAAAGAAAATATAAGGCAGTTCAGATCAAAGATGATCTAATCAGTGAGTTAACCACATTGACTAGAAAACTAAACATGTTGTCCCAAGATGATTATATGAGTCCTTCATCATCACACAGAAAATCAAGAAAATATTATTCCATTCATAAATACAAGGATGAAGATGTATATAATCTACATCAGAATCACCTTAAAGTAGATCTACCTTGCTCTACAATAAGATTTGTTGCTCTGGTAGGACCATCTATGATCATTGAGGAAACACAAGCATAAAAGGTTTTAGAGAAAAAGGAAAAGGAATCTGTAATAGAAGAAAAATCAAGAAAAGAGGAAAGGGAAGAAATAGAGTAAAAGGAAAAGGAAGAAGAAAAAGAAAAATAAAAGGAGGAAAAAGTTAAAAAAGAAGAAGCAGTTTTAGATTCAGTTGATACTGAAAATACTATACAGAGTATTGTAGAGTTGAAGGCAGATAAACAATTGAAAATTGAAGTAATTGACAGAAAAGAGGACACTAATACAAGCTATTGTAATTTTGTAAGTAATTTTCTTCCCGCACCTCTTGTGATTAAGACAATCACTACTTTAAAATTGTAATTTGATTTTAATAAGGTTACCCCTCAATAGAAATTTTAGATAATTTAGTCTATCTCAATTTCAACTTAGAATGATTTATTTAGATAATAAGAAGAAAAAGAAGAGGTAATTGAAGAATTTATTGTTTCTCTCCAGAGAATTGTTTGACATTGTATAGTAAATCCATCCAATAATATGAAAGAAAAATGCAAGACACTTGTAAATATCATAAAAAGTTTGACTACATCTCTTGAAGATCAAATTAAATTGAGAGAAGATGCACTAGAGAGAAAGTTGCTACAGGAGCTTAAGGGAAGATGTGACAAGGCTTTTGTTGATCTTGAGTCTCTCATTCGGGAAGGTCAAGAATTACTTGAAGATGGAAACTCTATGTATGAGTCCACTGATAAAATTAAATAGGAAATTGATCTTATAGAGTTGTTTATCTGACAAGCGTGTTGATCCTATAAACTTTCAAAAGACTTGGATGGCACCAAAAAATCCTCTCTAGAGAAGTTATATAATAAATTGTTTACCTTATAGAAAAAAAGATAAAATATCATTGTTCCACTGGGAAATCTAAATTTGGGATACATGTGTTTCATGCATCTCTTTACTCATTCATGTCATACTTTCTACGTAACAGATTACTCTAACTAATTCGAACACCATTGAAATTGGATAATATATTCTTCCCTCAATTCAAATCCATATCTATCTTCCTGCATAGGCAATTGAGAAATGGAACACCAATAAGGAGAAATGGATCATTGATCTTCTTAGGTTGAAGCAAACATTTGAGTCAGCTCCATCTAATAACACCTAAAGTTTCTTGTTTTTATGAAGATGTGCATAGTTCCTAGTTTCTAACCCCTTTTTCATTAATGCCAAAGCGGGAGTAATGCAGAATACAAAAATGTTTTAAGAAAATATTTTGAAAAAAGAAAAGAAAAGAAAAACAAGTTTATCCCTCTTAGGGGGATTTTTTGGAGTTTTTGCAACTTTTGAGTGTTTGGGCATTCCAAAAATTTTGGTTTTTCATCAATAACTAAGGGGAGATTATTAGGTTACCCCATTTTTTTATTTTCATTGATGTTATCTTTCTAGATATTTTGGTACAACTTTCTAATGGTTACATGGCCTCACCGACAGTGGCATTAACAACAATTACTTATGAATATCATGGTGTATGGTTTTTTTGGTCCAGATTGATATCAATCAAGCTTGTAGAAACATTTTTATTATAATCAACTACTTCTACACATTTCGGTTGCTCACAATTTCTTATCTTTTGTTCTTGACCGACACATTCAGCTACAACAAGAAGGCATATCAATGGTGGTATATAATAAAGGTGACCTCAACTCATGAAGGACAATACTCATTATGATGTATATATGTTTTATGCTTTGTATATGCAAACTATTGTTGTATATGTGAAATTTTGCATGTAAACCTATGACATTATAGAAGGTGATCTATAGCTCAACGAGAAATGTACTTTATGCATATGTTGGTGCATTCCTAATAGTCTAATTTTGTACTCCATACTAGCATACACTATTGTATTTTGAGAAGTGAGACACCCTTGTATTACTTAACCAGTTACTTGATACTTGAGATTCAACCCTCTCCATGGTTTTTTCTGTCTTGTGTGTCCACAATAAAAATATGGTGTTATGTGGTGTTGCACTATTTACTTTTAGCTCTTTTATTTTCTGCAAGTTTGAAGTATGTTATGTAGACAACTACTTAAATATTTTTAAATTTTTCAAGGGTGCATTGATTCACCCCTCCCCTCTCAGTATACCAAATGTTCAACACAAAATATTCAATTCTAATTTTTATTTCAGTCAATTTGGCCACTGTATGATAATACAGTTGCAAACTATAGTTTGAAGCTTAGATTTTCTTAATAGTTTTTTTATTGTAGCATCTCTAGCCGAAATGGATGCTTTCATTACAATAAAAAACTCAAAAAAATTTATTTTCATATGGAATTTGTTCATTTAGGATGAATTTGATTTTTGGAGAATTCTTAATTTTCTAAGAGGGTCATCTTTTCAAAGCTAAATCAAGCTTTTTTTCTCAAAACATCAAAAAAATTATCTAGAAGTATTTTTTCACAAACAAGATATCGTTGGAAATCAGCTTCTATGTACATTCATATGGTGTAGGTTTCATTATTAGATCTAGCTACTAGTAAAATTTGTTGCTTGAAATTAGATCTTCACTTTTTACTTCCAAACTCATAATTAACATTTTTCCCAAATCTTTGATTTTTGTGATTCTTGCAATGTGAGAATGGTATTGAGGAGCTCTATCAATCCATCCATACACTTTTTTAGATTTATCCTCATATTGGTTTAATTTTGCCAAATTTTCATTTCGATGGATTAGTCAAACATTCTAACTTTTGGGAAGGTGTTTATTTGATCAAATCACATCACTTCAACCTCATTTATTGTATTGATATCCAATTTTATTATTTGATGAGAGTATCATTGTAACAATCATGGGTTATAAAAATCATACTTCTATCATCATTTTGACTAAGGACAATTATGAGTCTTGGCAAAAATATAGCCCAACACTTTGTAGCTAGCTCAATCTTTTGTCTAATCTTTATGGGTTCACTCCTAAGCCAAAGACATAGTGGAATTATTTAGTATTCGGTAGTAAAAGCTATCATATCATAGGATTGAGTGGTATAATATCAATGCAAGAATCTTCAAAGAGACATACAATCATATCTCAAGAATCAAATTCTCTTACATAGTTTAGACCAAGATTTGGGAGATCTACGAGAACCACATATTCATCAATTCTCAAATGATCCTATATTATATTGTCTCATTCCACTTGATGATGTTGATTATCTACTCTTTGATGATGATACCTTGGAGGAGCTTGAATATGATGCATCACGTGTGCATCTCAATGATCAAGAGGCATATCCTATATCTCTCACTTCTCCAATTGACATCGCACATCCATCTTCTATTGTTGATTCATTGAGACTTTCTAGTGATTCTTTGTATCAACTAAAATAAAGCCTTTCATATGCATCATTGTGGGATAATTACTTGAAAATTATTTTAGACTTGTTTTTTAAATTTCACATCTTAGATTTGGAAGACAATTTTTTTCATGTTATCTCTCCTAGTTGAGTACCTAATTTGATTGTGGCAATAAAGTGCATACCCAATTGATATCATGTTGCTAACTTGACATCCCCAAGTTCTATTATTTTAAAAAATTTATATGGGTGTAAAAATTGCATGTCTTCAATGTGAAATATTATGTGCCATCGATTTCTATTATGTCATAATTTTTGACATATTTTCTCTAGACTTTGGTGATAAGTTTCCAATAATATTTTCTAATTTAAATTTATATTTCCCTCAATCTTTCTTGTAAGATTCATCCTCATATAATTATAACTTAGCATTCAATCTTAAATTAGGCATAATATATTGTATAGGTAATAATGCATCATCTTCATTTAACTCAAAGAAGTAATAATTAATTAGTCATTTTGATGCAAAGCCCTCCTATATTCCTCTAAGGAACCTAACTCAACCCAAGGGATTCAACAAAGACTGGAACCCTCTCAAGGAATTAGACTCAACTCAAAGATTTATAGAATAACCCCAACTTTAGGTAACTCAAACAACATCTCCAAATTTCTTTTGGACAAGTTCACTTCCATTCACCATCCAAATAAATGTCACTTTCCACAAATCCTTTCATGGTCTAACCAATGCACTTTGTTTAATTGTTTCACAAAACACCATCTCACTGCCCTTCTAGGACTATCCCTTGTTCATTGCATCAATCCACTCCAAACCCTACCTATGAATTCTATTTCATTCAAAAACACTTAGAAATACTATCAAGTCCTTTCCCACATCATCCAAACATCTCTGACCCATTAACACAACACCATTTTATTAAATAGAACAAACTTGCCTGTTTGTTGTCTTCATCAATAGACCTATACAAAGAGGTCTGTAACTTTTCAATGAAACATTATTTATTTAATCCCTCTAGTGATCATTGGAATAACTAGGTTTCCACCAACATATTAAATAATTAGCATGATCCAACAGTGTAATTGAAAGATATGGCCCCCGTATCAGAGTACATTTTCCTCCAACAGTCAAACCATTCACCTCCACCAACTTCCTTCCATTTTTTTATCTTCCCTGTAACACACAATCCCAATAAAGGTTCTAACACCTTCAAATACATCCCAATGGACATTTAAAACTATCATCTACTCTCTTCATTCATCGAATCACTTCCAGCCACGACTGGTGTGGGATTGATTTCCATTAATCAACAAATTTCTTCCATTTTGGTGCTTCAAACACTTCTTCTCAATCCCTACATATGATCAATGTACTAAAATGGTCTATTGTACATTTGACTCACCACACCAATCACAATAAACACATTGGTGGGTGAGTCAAGGCATTTAATGGAGTCCTTTCTCTAATGGCTGTCTACAGTCACAATACAAACACAGTCACGTTTAACAGTGAATGCTTTAGTCTTATCACCAAACAAAATACTGAAACAATTACAATAAATTTTATATAAAACCAAAATAATAATGTTCACGTTGAGATCTACTCAATAACACATTTCCAAGTACGTTTGAAGCCAATTTATGCTGACTGTACCATGGCAAAGACTTGCAAGTTGCAGAGAATTAGTTTTTTTTAATTGATCCCAACTATTAAAAATTCATGCCATTGCATATCAATATTGATCTTCCCTATCCACTCATGTCGATTTCTTTGAAATAGACTCCTAACTCTAATCAATCAACTACAATCAACTACAACCAACTTCAAACTACCAAAAACTGATTCAAACTGTCTCCAAACTGATAGTCTAAACAAAATAAAAATTAAATGTGTTGTCAAGTTGACAACCTATGTTGTCAACTTGACAACATGAATTTAAGACTTCTTATAATGACTATTAAAAGGTTTAGAAATAACCTTTTTTAAATCAATACTAACCTATAACCCCTACTACCCCAACTAAGCCCTTTGTAGGCTCATATTGCCAATATAGGCAATTTACAATATTATGCCCTTCAAGTTCTTTTGACATCATTTAAAGGCTCTAATGGTCTTATTACATTATTTAAAACCACTATTATTCATTTCCATCAACCCCTAACCTAGGATCAATGCATAACTCTTCCTAGTGACCCCTAGGTACCTTGTAGACTTAACAATGCCATTAAGGCTTACAATCAAGACTTGATTACAATGGGATCAATACATGATCCAATTAACATTCCTTGACCATGATTAATCTCATTACAATTTTTAATGACCTTAGAAGGCCATTTGTCTTCTACTCCTCCCAAGGATCCATCAATGATCCTAGTGCACTTCATGGCTCCTACCTATGACCTTGGTGCTCCTGCACCATACTCCCCAACTTTGAAATTGTTCCAAGTCCTCTTGGAATGATCTGAAAAACAAACTTTATCAAAAGTAACTCCATGTCTTATCATGTCTCTTGTGCATTTATACTCAACTCCTTGATGCTCCATGCTTGCTTGGCTTCTAAAATGCCTTGTAACTGAACCTTCATCCTTGCCATGCGTATCCATGCTATCATCTTGCTATCCACACTGATTTCTCATGTGCTCATAACCCTTTTGGAAGTGTATACCATGTACCTTCCTTCTACACCTTCATTTCTTCTTCTTGTGATGCTTAAGATCTTCGGACCAAATCATTAGAAAGAAAAAGAAGTAACACACCCCTGCCACTATGTGACTTTGACACAACCTTGTCAACTCCACCATGTTATAAATCTAGAACACTTTAGGATACACCTGAAAAAAAATTAAACTTAGTATCAAAAACCAAATCAATACCTTCATACTAGTATAGGTTGTCCCCATACACATGCTTGGAATAGTTTTCACATGACTCTTCATCCTTATGTTGTCCTCATCTTTAGATTTTAACTGCGTAGATACCTCTACCCCTATCAACAACTTATCATCACCATTTTTCCATTCTCCATGGCCTTTCACCATTCTCTTGGTGTCTACCTTGTTATCCTCAGCCTTGACTATCCTTGTGAAAAAAATTTGCCCAATCTACAATGGACACCAAATAGTACCAACTAATATCATTCCTTCTTCATCAAACTTTGCTTCCTCTTTCTCTACATCAACAACTTCATTCTTTACCTCTAGTTTATACACTTAAACCTCTCTATCATGTGATTCATTCTTCCCCTTGCAACCTATCTGCTGCAACCTTTCCTCTTGTCCTTCAGATGGACCACATACCTTGACTTCATTCTTTGAACCTGCCTTCTTTATGGCTTCTTGCTTCGAAGCACCATCATTCCTCCTCATCATTTTCTCTTTACCTTCATGTTCCTTACACCTTAGGAACTCTCTTCTTCCCATCAACCATGTCATTGAACTTTCCCATGCCATATTATCATCATGTAGTGAACTCAATACAAATTATTTTCCATTCTTGTTAATAGCATAAGTATTCTTCCTTCCATCATACAAGGCATTAACATGAACTTGCCAAACTCTACCCAAGATTACATGACAATCACTCAAGGGCATAAAATCACACAAAATAGTATCACAATACGAACCAATACTGAAAGAAATGTATGCTTGTTCCTTAACATCAATCCACTAATCATTATTCATTCCATACACTCTATAAGGTGTACTATGTGCTATCTTTTCAATATTCAACTTGTCAAGCATTTCATCTCAAACAATATTAATAATGAAACCACTAGAAACAACAACCTTGCATACCTTACCCCTGCATTTACATTGTATTCTAAATATGGATGACCTATGAATGCACTTTGTATCCAAATTTTCTCCCATGATGACCACTGTACCTGCTATCAAATCTCCTTGCAATTAGCAACCTCTAAACTCACCTTCAATCCAAGATCTATCCAACATAGAGTCACCACCTTGGAACACTCCCGGAGGATGATTCAACTCTAAGGGTTCAACAAAGGAATCCTAGTCTTCAAAATCTCAGATCTTCTTCCCAAACTAGATCTTTTACTATGCTCTGATACCACTTGATGCAAAGCCCTCCTATATTCCTCTAAGGCAAGGGATTCAAAAAAGACTAGAACCCTCTCAAGGAATTAGACTCAACTCAAAGATTTATAGAAGAACCCCAACTTTAGGTAACTCAAAAAACATCTCCAAATTGTTTTTGGACAAGCTCACTTCCATTCACCATCCAAACAAACTTCACTTTCCACAAATCCTTTCATGGTCTAACCAATGCACTTTGTTTAATTGTTTCACAAAACACCATCTCACTGCCCTTCTAGGAATATCCCTTGTTCATTGCATCAATCCACTCCAAACCCTACCTATGAGTTCTATTTCATTCAAAAACTCTTAGAAATACTATCAAGTCCTTTCCCAAATCCTCCAAACACCTCTGACCCATTAACACAACACCATTTTATTAAATAGAACAAACTTGCATGTTTGTTGTCTTCATCGATAAACCTATACAAAGAGGTCTGTAACCTTTGAAAGAAACATTATTTGTTTAATCCCTCTAGTGAGCATTGGTGTAACTAGGTTTCCACCAACAAATTAAATATTTAGCACGATCCAATGGTGTAATTGAAAGATATGGCCCCCGTATCAAAGTGCATTTTCCTGCAACAGTCAAACCATTCACCTCCACCAACTTCCTTCCATTTTTTTATCTTCCCTATAACACACAATCCCAATAAAGGTTCTAACACCTTCAAATACATCCCAATGGATATTTACAACTATCATCTACTCTCTCCATTCATGAAATCACTTCCAGCCATGACTGGTGTGGGACTGGTTTCCATTAGTCAACAAATTTCTTCCATTTTGGTGCTTCAAACACTTCTTCTCAATCCCTGCATATGATCAATGTACTACAATGGTCTATTTTACATTTGACTCACCACACAAATCATAGTAAACACATTCATGGGTGATTCGAGCCATTTAATGGAGTCCTTTCTCTAATGGCTGTCTACGGTCACAATGCAGACACAGTCACATTTAACAGTGAATGCTTTAGTCTTATCACCAAACAAAATACTGAAACAATTACAATAACTTGTATATAAAACCAAAAGAATAATGTTCACATCGAGATCTTCTCAATAGCACATTGCCAAGTACATTTGAAGCCTGTTTATGTTGATTGTACCCTGGCAGAGACTTGCAAGTTGCAGAGAATTTTTTTTTTTATTGATCCCAGCTATTACAAATGTGTGCCATTACATATCAATATTGATCTTCTCTGTCCACTCACATCAATGTCTTTGAAATAGACTCCTAACTCTAATCAATCAACTACAACCAACTTCAAACTACCAAAAACTGATTCAAATTGTCTCAAAACCGACAGTCTAAACAAAAATAAAATGAAATGTGTTGTCAAGTTGACAACCTATGTTGTCAACTCAACAACATGACTTTAAGACTTCTTATAATGACTATTAAAAGGTTTAGAAACAACCTTTTTTAAATCAATACTAACCTATAACCCCTACTACCCCAACTAAGCCCTTTGTAGGCTCATATTGCCAATATAGGCAATTTACAATATTATGCCCTTCAAGTGCTTTTGACATCATTTAAAGGCTCTAATGGCCTTATTACATAATTTAAAACAATTATTATTCATTTCCATCAACCCCTAACCTAGGATCAATGAATAACTCTTCCTAGTGACCCCTAGGTACCTTGTAGAATTAACAATGCCATTAAGGCTTACAATCAAGACTTGATTACAATGGGATCAATACATGATCCAATTAACATCCCTTGACCATGATTAATCTCATTACAATTTTTAATGACCTTAGAAGGTCATTTGTCTTCCACTCCTCCCAAGGATCCATCAGTGATCCTAGTGCACTTCATGGCTCCTGCCTGTGACCTTGGTGCTCCTGCACCACATTTAAATTATTCATTTCCATCAACCCCTAATCTAGGATCAATGCATAACTCTTCCTAGTGACCCCTAGGTACCTTGTACAATTAACAATTCCATTAAGGCTTACAATCAAGACTTGATTACAATGGGATCAATACATGATCCAATTAACATTCCTTGACCATGATTAATCTCATTACAATTTTTAATGACCTTAGAAGGTCATTTGTATTCCACTCCTCCCAAGGATTCATCATTGATCCTAGTGTACTTCATGGCTCATGCCTGTGACCTTGGTGCTCCTGCACCACATTTAAATTTGTTGGTAACTTGATATCCTATTTCGTAATGTTTTTAATATTAAACATCAGGAAAATAAGTGTGCCATTTAGAACAAGGTCAAAATAGACCATTAATAGCACAGTAGTAGAGCAACTATAACCCACATCAAGAGTGGGAAGAAAACTCACCCACGTCATGGGGAGGGGGATGAGAAACTAAAGAATAGTTTAACCTACACTTGCAAACAATTGTCTAGGCAATATTATCACTAGGATTACCAACACAAGGGGGACCAAGTGGTGGAACCCTTATTGTGAGACTATCAACACATAGGACCAAGTGTTGGAAATTTAAAACATTGTTAGCCAAAGGTTGGAGTAAAGAAGAAGCAATAGTCAGAGAAGGGTCCACACATCCAGAGGGGGCTACACTAACAACAAGAGGTGAAGTATAATCCACCGAGTCTTAGGAGGTCAGATCAGTAGTGGGAGCATCATCTTCAGGGGAGTTTTCATAAACCTATGAAGAGTCATTAGAGGAGGAATCATAAGCCATTACGATGAGATGATCATCATTAGTGTCCTACCAATTGGAAGTTCCTTTACGATGCAAAAGAGAACAATATGTTTCTAGGTGATCAAAAGAGAAGTACTAATTACATTGAAAGAGGACTATCCCAAACCATGAGAACCATATCCCTAGGAAGAGGTGTTGAGATGTCAATGTCAACCAAAATATGTGCAAAGGTAGAGAGACACATAGATCTCTATTGAGCATTAATGATTGTCATTAGTATCAAAGGTTATCAAAGACATTGGTCGGTTACATATATGAACCCAGTCGGTAACTATAAGTAAAACAGGCCAGTCGGTTAAGTCTATACACTGAGCATCAGACAGTTTATCGAGCATCAGTAGACACCGATACCAAGAGACAGTAAACACCGAGCAATTTATACAGTGTTTACCGAGGATCACATGAAATGAAATAGTAATCAGGAATGGCACATTCTTCTATGAAAATGGTTACAACAGATTAGAAAATGTTTTACCAAGATCAAGAACAATTTATTGTTGAGATACGATGAAGATCTTATGTAATAGTTTGATCTAGGTTATTTTTGTATACCGTAGATCTTAGGGTTTTGTCTAAGATTTGTAAACCTAACTTTGTATAAGTGGCATAAAGTTGTATGCTATATATTTGTATGTTTACATCATTTTTGGTGTGAACTGATGATGAGAAAAAAGAAGCACTTGAAGCACTAGCCAACCTTCAAGATTATCAGTTGATAGAGCAGATTAGTATTCAGAGGAAATCAGATTAAGTAGAATCAGAGCAGGCTAACCGAGCAGTTCAGAGCAGAGATTCATCACAGTAAAGGTGATATTTTATCAGTACTTTATTTATCTATATTAGACAACTAAGTTGTCATTAGTAGATAGATACCTATTACTTTATAATCATTGTAATAGAGTTTTGTAAAATCTCTTAACAGAGTAGACTTGACAGTCTTTTGTAAATCTCTTAACCGAGTGCACACTCAAGTAGTGTTGCAAAAATCCTATAACTAGGTAGATCTAGCTAATCTAATATGTTACTCCTAACAGGGTAAGATCACTAGAAGTGATCAAAACTTGTATCCCTAACAGGAAAACCTTATCTATCTGCAGTAGTGAATAATTTATGGGTGTCATCCCCACCGTAGTTTTTACCTTCTAATAAGGGTTTCTGCATTACCAAAATACTTGTGTTATGGGACTGTTATATTGTTGATTTCATGTTGTTTACTTTCACAAGTTGAATGGATGAATGATACATGCATTAGATATAATTTATTTTGCAAGGTTACTATTGTTAGTTGTTGTAGATTTGAAAGGTTGATGTGCTAAAGTTTTTGTGGGTACTGATTCACCCCTCCCCTCTCAGTACTCTATCTCTCCTAATTCCAACAATTGGTATCAGAGCCCAATTCTCTTATTGGAAATTTTAACCACTGAAGGGTAAAGATCTAAGTCATGGAGAGGTATAAGTTAGATAAGTCTATTGAGAATCAAAAGATTCAGATGCAGATGTTCGTTGAACAGTATAAGCAAGCCAAGGAAGGACTGAAGAAATTACTGGTTGAAAGGAAGAACCTAGCTATTCTGCAAAATAAGATTGGCTACCATGAAGAAGTAATTGATGATATATTTGATCATATTGGATCTAGTTCTGGAAGTATTTCTGATGGATCTGAAAGCATTATCTCTGATTTGTCTGAAAAAAATCAGGATTTAACCAAACAAGTGAAAGCACTACAAATCGGTCAAGAATCTCAAATGGTGAGAATGGTTGAAATAATGAACAATGCTAGACAGGCTGAACAAGAAAGGAATCTAGCTATTGAAGACCAAAGATAGACAACTGAACAACTACAAGCTAAAGAGAGTGAGATACAAAGACTCGCCGATCGTCACTTTCAAGTATCTAATCAGATGATGACTGTGAATCAAGAAGTCAACCGAGTGAATGGAGACTTGTCTAGAAGACTTGAAGATGTTGCAATACTTAGAGAAGAGAATGAAAAATTGAGAAATGAAATAAAGACACAAAAATAGCATAATGAGATGATGAGGCTAGCTGAGAACAATTCCAAGAATATTGATGATTTTCTGGTTAATCAAAGAAGATTTGGGAGTAGAGCTGGACTAGGATATACCGGCAAAGGATAATCATCACAACAAGCTAAACAAGTCAACAAAAATCAAAATTAGAGACCTAAAGTGTTGACATGTTATCACTATGGAAAACCAGGACATACATCTAATGTGTGTAGAAGCAAAGCACAAGGTAAACCTCCTGTCACTCCTAAGTTCAATGGTTATTGCTATTATTGTGGTAAGTATGGTCACTAAGCTTATGAGTGTAGAGCTAAACTAAATGATAATGCTAACAATACTATTGTGGAGAAAATATGCTATACTTGTAATAAACATGGACACACTACACAAGAGTGTAAGGCTAAGATTAAACAAGTATGGACTCCTAAGTAGAAGACACAGCGCAAGCCGTATCAACTGAAGAGACAAGGTGATTCTTATGTTTGGGATTATAACACATGGGCTAATTGTGTTGCATGTGGTAGATATGGGCAGATTGCAGTGAATTGTAATAGGAAAAGATGGGTTGGACAAGCACTGGAATGGCATGTATGCATTGTCATAAGGTTAGTCATTTAAGAAAGGACTACAGAGACTGAGCATCAGAAGAAGGTCATATATTTGAGAGTGAAAACACCATTGCAAATATCATGAGAATAAGGAATAGCATGTGGAAGAAGGAATCTAATGAGAATGCAGAGTCAAGTAATTATGTTGGTGAAACCTCATCCACTGCATTGGGTGACATCGATACCTCCACTTAAGGAGATATAGGTATGTATGGGACTGACATTTCAAAATGATCACATTTTACATACAGTTCCTTATATATGCTGTGCACATACCAAATTTGCATGAATGAAGATGCATTATGGTTTATATGTTTTGAGATAACAAAGTTATACAGTTGGTAAAAGTGAGACCGAGCGTTGGTTACCTGTCGCTAATCACTATTCAAGGTTAACCGAATATTAGTATCAACCGAGAAAAGAAGTCTTGTGTTAACCGAGCTGATGAAAGATTGTAGCTGTCACCAAGCTGACAGTTGTCATGAACCAGAAAGTAGGTCAAGCATTTATTGCATAAATTTTTGAGAGGGAATATCAAAAATTCTATAAATACATGAAAGATAGAGTTTATTTTTCACATTGTGATTTCAGAGAGCTAAGATTTCACAGAGCGAGTTCGAGAAAGAATCTTTCATGCAAATTTAAGCAGTTATAGATCGAACGGAGTAGACTCTTTGATACATTTTGTGTAAGTTGAAACCCTACCAAGCACATTTCTTGTATTTATTAGAAAACCTAGTTTGTTGAAATGGCATCTATTGTGAGTTCTTCTAAAGTTGTGGATGAAGAAGTTAATTTAATAGTGTCAGCAAGTTACAAGGAACCACCTTATAAGTTACACCTTGAAGTTGCCTCAAAAATGGATTTAGCGGGTGCTTTTTCAAGCATCCCACCTAGGGTTTTGTTGACAGAAGACATACAATCATACATACACTGTAAAATTGGGGAAATAGGTGATTTCGATATGTATGTTATGTATCAGGCACTTTGTAATGAGAAAATGGAACTGAAACTAGAGCAAAAATTGGTTGAGACACTTGGTCTTACTCATGCCCTAGACTTCCCAAAGGATTTTAAGAATGAATAGATTAGGGTTGTGTTGAGACACTATCATGAGGGCACATTCTGGCTAGACAGACCAATCAAGGTCACAAAAATAATGATTAGCAGGGTTACTGGTTACCCTACTACTGATAAAGCCAAAGCATTTCGAAGCTCATCCCGAGCTGATGTTGAAAAGAATACTAGCACAACATGGGATGGTAGAGCACTAAAAATTTCATCTATTATGGATCCTAAAGTTAAGTTCACAGCACATGTAATTGGGTACAAGATATATCAGTCGAGCAGGTTAAACAGTGTACCCTGTAGCGTAGTCGACATGGCTCACAAATCGATAAAGAAGGGTCATTAGATTGACCTAGCCGAGATACTACTGAGACAAGTTGAGGAAAACATGAAGACAATCAGGACATAGAAGTCCAATACCTGTAAGTTTGGATCACTCCTAGTATGTTTATTTTTCTATCTCCATAAATTCTTTCCCTCTATCGGTCACATTGACTGGATAGATGATACACCGATCACTTCACAAATATTTGGTATCATGAAAGGTCTGGGAGATAATGCTGAGAATGTAATAAATAGTTATTTTGAAGATTTTAAAGTGAAGATGAATTTAAGAAGTAGAATTCCTAATGAATTGGTTGAAAAACATGCGATGGATATTTGTTTCTTAGTGAACACCAACCACACTATGATAAAAGCTGTAGAACCAAGGATAAAATGGCTAGCACCTATGGGCTATGAAATAGATCATTATTTCAGTTTGAAATTTATTAAGGCACTGCTAGCATTACCAAAGGACACTAAGGCTGCAAGGTTTGAAACCTTTGAGGAAGCTGAGTCAAGAATAAAAACTAATCTAGTCATCGGTAAAATGACAAGGAAATCAAAGAAAATGAAGAAAGTTCTAACTGAGCACTTTGGAGATTTATCAGACTCATCTAAGGAGTCACCAGTTGAACCTACAACCAAAGGTCAGTTGATGTTGGCTAAAAAACCATATGACAGTGAGGAGACCAAATCTGAAGAAGAACAAGAAGCTACATAGGTTCCTCCTACTAAAGCTCTAAGGAAGAGGCAGTTGCCAATGCAAATAGGTGCACGCACAAGGTCATCAACTACAGCTTCACCACCAAAGAAGAAGGTAGCTGAGAAGGTAACAAAACAAAAGGCTACTACACAAGCAAAGACTTATGTAAAGAAAGGACCCAAGGTTGTAGCAGAGGCACTAAAGAAAAGGAGAAAATTGATAAGAAACAAAGAAGACCTTGAGGATGAAGAAGATGAAAACAATCATTTCAAGGTTGTTAGTAATAAGAATAGATCAATTGATGAGATTGGTGAAGATATAATTGAGAGTGGAAATCTTGTAGATCCAGAACTTAGTAAGTTTGATAACATGTCAAATGAAGACCAAAACAAAATTGAGGAAGTCATCATCTAGATGATGATATGCTTCAAATGAGTTCCACTAGAGTTTGAATTATTGCTACCCAAGACATTAGAGGACCGAATAAATCAAAAGTGGTCATATGCCTTGGACATTGAGAAGAGGATGAGGGAACAAGCTGATGGAATATGGATGAAGTGACTGAGAGAGGGGAGGGGGGGGGGGGTGAATCAGTCAACCATAAAACACTTCACAATTAATTCTTTCCAGATCCCTTAAGATATCTTAACAATGTTATCTGTTTTAGCACTCGGTAAATAGATTGTAGTAACTTTGAAGATGTAGAAAGTATTAGCAAAATTATCTTTAGATATTCATCAGCACATGTATATGATTGAGAAAGCAATTAAGAACACAAGAGACACAAGATTTAACGTGGAAACCCAATATGGGAAAAACCACCAATGTATCTAGATACTGATTTTCACTTTCCTAAAGTGATGCCCGGTTAGAAGCCAACCCGGTAAAAGGTTACAAAACACACTGTTAGGTGTGACCTTGTTAGAGGATTTAATCACCCTGCTAGGAGTGGCCTGGTAAGAGGTCTTGAAAACAATTCAATGGAATTGTCACCTTGTTAGAGGATTTACAATATGGTTGTTAAACCAACTCAGTTAAGAGATTTAGAATTCACTGTTATAATGATAAGAAGGTAACAATGAAAAATGACCTGTATAATAATGCAACTGTCTTGCTGATTATAGATCTCTATTCTGCATAAGTCTGATCCTTTTTGATCGAATAAATCTCTGCTGCACCTCAAGGATATCTGAACATCCTTCACAAATTCGCACACACCTTTCCTGTCTTTCTTCTGTAAATCTTCTGCTATATTTTCTTGTTTATTTTTCACATTTGACCTTTTATTTATATGATTTTAGATTTGTCAAATTGACATTATTTAGTATAATAGTCGGTTGAATTAAGCAAACTCTATTTGCAAAAATCCTTCAAGGGCCGACTGTGCTCGGTGACCATAACTTTCTATAATCTTTCAGAGACTGAGGGAACTCGGTAAACACCGACAATCCTTTACCTTCGATAACCGACTGAACTCGGTAAACACTAACTTTTCTTCGACAACCGACTGAACTCGGTAAACACTAACTTTTCTTCGATGACCGACTAAACTCGGTAAACACTAACTTTTCTTCGATGACCAACTGAACTCGGTAAACACTAACTTTTCTTTGATGACCGACTGAACTCGGTAAACACTAACTTTTCTTCGATGACCGAGTGGACTCGGTAAGGACTAATATTCCTATCTAGCAAACCAACTGAGCTCGGTAGGAACTGGTTGCTGCAGACTATGACATTGTGTGACATCAAAGACAATACATAATTTGAGTAGCAATTTCCTTCAGACAATTGTTTCCAACAATCTCCCTCTTTGGCATTGATGGCAACACAATATGTCATATCATAAGAAATTTGAAAGAGTTAGCTCGGTTCAAATTCAAATCTCCCTCTGTCAGCAAACTTCCTGTATCTTGAAAATTCTTCCTTCTGACTATTGAAAATTTCTTGAAGTAATAGAAAAGACATAGCAAACACTCCCTCTTTGACAACACATGCCAAAGACAATTCACATATTACTGGTGAAAATTAATGTACCTCAAGTACTGATTCATATGCAATGATTCCTTGAATATGCTGCATCAACTGGTTGATTTTCAATCATGTTCTGGTTGATGCATCACTAAAACTGTATTTAGTGAGCCTCGGATAGGGGAATGACCCCTAACTTACCTCTTAGATACACAAATGCATCCTTAGGTAATGGTTTGGTAAAAATGTCTGCAATCTATTCTTTTGTATGAATATATTCTAATCTGATTTCCTTATCCTGCACCAATTCTCTGACAAAGTGATATTTAATAGCAATATGCTTGGTTTTGGAATGCATCACTGGATTCTTTGAAATGTTTATTGCACTGGTATTGTCACAAAATATAACAACTGGTTCTTTGATTTCAACCTTCATACCTTCTAATAACTGTTTAAACCAAACAATATTTGAACAGTTTACTGCAGCAGCAACATATTCTGCTTCAGCTGTGGATTGAGATGTGCAATTTTGCTTTTTACTAGTCCAGGATACCAGTCTTTTTCCAAGAAAAAATGCTCCACCACTTGTGCTTTTTCTGTCATCAATGTTTCCTGCCCAATCAGCATCAGTAAACACTTTTAAGTCTAGATTGCCTCCAAATTTATACCACAAACCATATTCTTCAGTTCCTCTTAAGTATCTTAAGATTCTTTTGATTGCCATCATGTGATTTTCCTTAGGTTTTGCTGAGAATCTAGCTACTATACCGACTGCTAAGGCAATATCAGGTCTTGTATGTACTACATACTGCAATTTTCCAATCATAGATCGGTATAGGGTCTGATCAACTTCTTTTGAATCATCATTTTTGGTAAGTTTCAGTCCAGTACACATGGGTGTACCAACTGGTTTTGAATCTTCCATACCAAACTTCTTAAGTATTTCCTTAATGTATTTGGATTGAGTAATGTATATACCATTCTTGCTTTGCTGAATTTGAAGACCAACAAAGAATTTTATTAAACCAAACATAGACATTTCAAATTCTTTGTTCATTTTCTCTGAAAATTCTTTGCACTGATCCTCATTCCCTGTAAATATAGTATCATCCACAAATATTTCTACCAATACAATTTTGTCATCCGATCCTTCTTTAATATACAGATTGCTGTCATCATTAGCTCTTTTGAAATTAATCTGAATCAAATAGTTATGGAGTCTTTCATACCATGCTCTAGGAGCTTGTTTCAAACCATACAATGCTTTGTGTAACCTGCAGACCATGTCCCTTTTATCTGGATCAACAAAACCTTCAGGTTGTTCAATGTAGACTTCTTGATCAAGAATTCCATTGAGAAATGCAGATTTTATATCCATCTGATATACCTTAAATCCTTTGTGTGCTGCATAAGCAAGTAGAGTTCTTACGCCTTCTAATCTTGCAACAGGAGTGAAAGTTTCTCCATAATCTATACCTTCTTCTTGAGAATAACCTTTACATACCAGTCTAGCTTTATTTCTAGATACTTGACCATCTTCATTTAGCTTATTCCTGAATACCCATTTTGTTCCAATTACATTCTTATCTTTAGGTCTAGGTACAAGAGTCCAAGTTTTGTTCTTTTTTATTTGTTCTAATTCTTCATTCATTGCTTCAATCCAACTTTCATTTTCCAATGCATCTTTGATATTTCTAGGTTCAAAATCAATAAGCAGACATGTACCTTTTAGCTTGCTTCTTGTCATAGTACCATTTGATTTGTTTCCAATGATTTGATCTGGTGTATGATGTCTTCTGACATATTTGGCTAGTATAGGTTCCTTTTCTTTTGAATGATTCATGCTGTTGTCTTCTAGGATCTCTTCTTCAGGTTGCTCGGGCTCGGTAGATATTTGCTCGGTAACTTCAGGCTGAGACTCGGTCTGAATTTCTTCCTGTGACTCAGTTTGAACTTCTTCCTGTGACTCGGTTTGTGACTCGGTAACTGTGCTCGGCTCGGTAGATATAGTTTCCTTATTGATAGTTGTGCCTGCAAATGTTTCAGGTTCAATGTAACGAATCTTCTGTAGTTCTCAGGTTCCCTTTTGCTTTCTTCCTCAGTCTTTTTTGCAAACTCATCAAATTTTACATGTATGCTTTCTATGACTTTGTGAGTAGATAAGTTCAGACATTTGTATGCCTTGCTTTTGCTAGAATATCCTAGGAATATTCCTTCATCACTTTTCACATCAAATTTATTTCTTCTGGATTCTTTTAAGATATAACACTTTCTACCAAATATTTTCATGTAACTTACATTGGGTTTATAGCCATACCATAATTCATAAGGAGTTTTGAATGTGTCTTTCTTCAATTGTACTCGGTTCAAGGTATGAACTGCAGTGCTGATAGCTTCCTTCCAGTACTTTATAGCGATGTTCTTTTCTATCATTAGAGTCCTTGCACAATCCATAATAGATCTATTTCTTCTTTCTGCTATTCCATTCTGCTCAGGAGTTCTAGGAGCTGATACCTGTCTTCTGATTCCTCTTTCAATGCAAAAGTTGTTAAAATCATGGGAGATGAATTCACCACCTCTGTCTGATCTTAAGCATTTCAATCTTTTCCCTGTTTCCTTTTCCACTCTTGCTAAGTACCATTTGAACTTTTCAAATGCTTCTGATTTTTCTCTTAAATACATAATAGTCATCATTCTAGAATAATCATCAACGAAAAGAATAAAGAATTTATCTCTAGTATAGCTTTGTATTCCAATAGGTCCACATAAATCAGTATGCACAATTTCCAAAATTTCTTTAGACTGATAGTTCTTACTCTTGAAACTAGTTTTACTCATTTTTCCAATCTGACAATTCTTACATAGACCAGTGTCAGGTTTCTTCAAAGTAGGAATGCCTCTAACCTTCTTGAATTTGCTTATTTTTATCATGTTATCAAAATTCACATGACATAACCTTTTGTGCCATAGCCAACTTTCTTCTATTTGAGCAATAAAGCATGAATATTCACTGAGATCAAGATAAAATAAGTTACCTTTTGTTTGTTTGCCTGATCCAATGAGTTTTCGTTTTCCATCCAGCAGTCTTGTTTGACCATTCATGAATTCAACCTTGAAACCAGTGTTGATTAGCTGTGCTACACTTAGAAGATTATGTTTTAGTCCTTCAACCCAATAAGCATTATCACATATGAGTTCTTTGGTTAAAGAGATTCTTCCTTTTCCTTTTATACAACAAGGTTCATTGTTTCCAAATCTTACATTACCACTATCACAGTCTTCTAGATATTCAAATTTTGTCTTGTCACCAGTCATGTGGTGTGAACATCCACTGTCTATTATACATATATCATCTTTGCTTATATGAGAAATAAGTGCCATCTTATCTTCATCATCATCAGATTCATCTTTTATAGCAATAAAAACAATTTCTTCTTCACTATCATCAGAATCTTTAGCCATAAAACATGATTTCTTACCTTTATCCTTGTATGATTTGAAATTCTTTTTGCCATAGTACTTGTGACTTCTCTTCTCTTCCTTGACTTGCTTGTTTGGGCACCTAGCTGCAATATGTCCAATTTCTTCACATGAAAAATAGATTAAAGGAGTTTTACCTTTATATTTACCTTTCCCTCTAGAGTACTTCTTTGCAAGTAATGCTTCTACAATTTCAAGATCACTATCAGAACTTTCTTCTGATACTTCTTCACTTTCTGACTGAACTTCTTTAATTTTCTTGTTCTTCTTTAGTGAAACCTTGGCCTCAAATGCTGATTCAATATTTTTGGAATTTGGAACATAGTTATCATAGTTGTCGAATTCAAAAGCTATCAATCTTCCAACTAAAGCATCCAAAGTTATATTGTGGTTTGTTTCACATCTTCTTTCTTGAATAGCTGATACTCTTATTGCATAGATAGGGAGTAATGTTCTGAGTACCTTACTTATAACAGTTTCATCTGAGATTGTTCCTCCAGAAGCTCTAATTGCACTTACACTTGCTTTGATTCTTTCAACATATTTTGCAATGTTTTCATCTTCCTTCATATTCATCTTGTCAAAATGTCCTCTTAGGCTTTCTGCTTTGGCTCTTTTCACATTTGCATCACCACCATATATTTTCTTCAGTGCCATCCACATTTCATATGCAGTAGTGCAGTCTTTAATATCATCAAATTCTTCATAGCTGAGAGCAGATGCAATGTCTATCATCATGGTGTTGTGAGTCTTTTTATCTGCAATGTCTTCAACAGTTAATGCGCCATTAGGAATTGTGTATTCTTCATCAATGTATTTTCATCCTGAATCACCAATGGAAGCTAGATGAAGTCACATGAGACCTTGCCATGCTGAAAAGTTATCTCTGTTGAGCTTTGGAATTTCCCTCTTGTAAGACATCCTAATCTTTAGCTTAGGTCCTTGAAACCCTTCTTGCAAGCACCAAAAGCTCTGATACCAATTGATGGAATATGGATGAAGTGACTGAGAGGGGGGGGGGGGGTGAATCAGTCAACCATAAAAAACTTCACAATTAATTCTTTCCAGATCCCTTAAGATATCTTAACAATGTTATCTATTTTAGCACTCGGTAAATAGATTGTAGTAACTTTGAAGATGTAGAAAGTATTAGCAAAATTATCTTTAGATATTCATCAGCACATGTATATGATTGAGAAAGAAATTAAGAACACAAGAGACACAAGATTTAACGTGGAAACCCAATATGGGAAAAACCACCAATGTATCTAGATACTGATTTTCACTTTTCTGAAGTGATGCCCGGTTAGAAGCCAACCCGGTAAAAGGTTACAAAACACACTGTTAGGTGTGACCTTGTTAGAGGATTTAATCACCCTGCTAGGAGTGGCTTGGTAAGAGGTCTTGAAAACAATTCAATGGAATTGTCACCTTGTTAGAGGATTTACAATATGGTTGTTAAACCAACTCGGTTAAGAGATTTAGATTTCACTGTTACAATGATAAGAAGGTAACAATGAAAAATGACCTGTATAATAATGCCACTATCTTGCTGATTACAGATCTATGTTCTGTATAAGTCTGATCCTTTCTGATCAAATAAATCTCTTCTGCACCTCAAGGATATCTGAACATCCTTCACAAATTCGTACACACCTTTCCTGTCTTTCTTCTGTAAATCTTCTGTTATATTTTCTTATTTATTTTTCACATTTGACCTTTTATTTATATGATTTTAGATTTGTCAAATTGACATTATTTAGTATAATAGTCGGCTGAATTAAGCAAACTCTATTTGCAAAAATCCTTCAAGGGCCGACAGTGCTCGGTGACCATAACTTTCTATAATCTTTCAGAGACTGAGGGAACTCGGTAAACACCGACAATCCTTTACCTTCGATAACTGACTGAACTCAGTAAACACTAACTTTTCTTGGACAACCGACTAAACTCGGTAAACACTAACTTTTCTTTGATGACTGACTGAACTCGGTAAACACTAACTTTTCTTCGATGACCGACTGAACTCGGTAAACACTAACTTTTCTTCGATGACCGACTGAACTCGGTAAACACTAACTTTTCTTTGATGACCGAGTGGACTTGGTAAGGACTAATATTCCTATCTAGCAGACCGACTGAGCTCGGTAGGAACTGGTTGCTGCGGACTATGACATTGTGTGACATCAAAGACAATACATAATTTGAGTAGCAATTTCCTTTAGATAATTATTTCCAACACAAGCCCTTGTAGAGATAGCACTAGATTTATCTCTTGATGAGATTAAAGAGCTTATGGATACTTATGTGCAGAGATTCAAAGTCAAGCACCGAGCTATGTAAATAATAGATGAGAATCTGGCAGATCTTGATGAGTCTAGTCAACTTATCTGGAGTTCACTCTTAGCTGTCAGAAAGTATAATGAGAAAGTTGCATTTCAAAATTTGTCTAAAAAGAGATAGAATTCAAAAGGTAAAGGATTATTCATTGAGGATAATGTAGCAAAGAAGAACAAAGAGTCAAAGGTATCACTTACCGAGGTAATTGATACAACAATTGGTCAAGAAATTAGGAATAGTTCACAGGATGCACTGAATCTAGAAGTGATTTAGATTGCGGATACAAATGACAAGGATGTACTCATTGAGGACATCACAAATGGTGATCCTGATGATAGGGATGATGATGATGATTTGAATAATGCACAAGACAACACACATGATGAAACACAAGTTACTGAGTGTGCATTTCCATCACTACCGAGTGATCTTCCTGCACTTGTTGAAGCCATAAAGATTCTATCCTAGGAACAACCTGAAGGCTCTATTCCCAAGAAACCATGAGACACAATAGAGGAACCAAGCAATGAACCTCCTAAAGAGACAAACAAGCCTAAAGGAAAAGAGGTTGATAAATCAGAAACTAAAGGAAAAGAGGCTAATGAAATAGAACCAAAGGCACAAGAAGAGCCTAAGACAACTAAGGACACCCCAATAGACACCACATCTGAGGCTCCACCTTATTCAACTGACACACAGGTTACCAAGGAGGAGAAGAAGGAAGATAGTGTGTTAATCGGGCAGAACACTCTGAGGGCAGAAGGCAAAGCTATTGTCACCATTGTCAAGAATTCACCACTTGCACCGGAGAAGAAAAAGAAGAAGAAAGGAAAAGGGCCAATCACTCTAGACAAAGTCATTATGATACCTAACTATGACCCAAGGACCCTTAGCCCCAATGAATTGAGAAAATATGGGGAATTATGTACAAGGAAAGTAGCACAAGATAAATTGAGACAAGAGAGTAAGAGCAAGGAAATACCGGAAAATGTAAGAGACATCTTACAATAGGTCAGCCCCAAGATACATGTAGATGAGGACACACCGATTATGGACCAACTTGATACTCTTGCTGAAGGAATCAATGCCCCAGATATCGATGCTGACAAAATAATTGAAGAGCGGGCAGAGTCTAAGATACAAGATAAATTAGCTAAAATAATAAGCCAAGAAGTGGCAATCAACAAGGTTAATCTTTCAAAGGTAATAACTGAAATTCAGTCTATTACAACATTAATCTATCAAATCTTGTATAAGCTATGCACTATCGAAACCTTCACTGTAGAGATCAGTGAAAGGATTAAACAATTTGAGAATTAAATCTCAGTCAGTGCAAATGTAGTGACAACTGAGCCACAAGCTTTTTCAAAGCATATACTCAGAGTTCAATAACACAGGTGGTTGATAGCAGATCTAAAGAAGCAAGAAGAGCGCATAACTGATCAGGTTACTGAGTTGTAGACAGAACTCCTTCCATACCTAAAAATTTTTGAGAAACATATTGTCAAGGCACAATTGCTTGTTGCAACACTAGAGATTTCTGTGTTGGACAACATATTTGATATGCATGCACAAGTCAGTCTTGAGCACATTGGTCTCACCAACTTGAAAGAGGAATGGGAAAACCTCTTGGAGTCGTTGAAGAAAACCCATCAGCATATTTTTGACAAGCTATAAGTATACAATTTTTCTATTTGGCATTAATATCAAAAAGGGGGAAATCAATGTATATGCCAAATATGTAAATTTTTTTGCTAAGTATACTACACATTATCGGAGCATGCACCGAGGGGGAGTATTTAGAAATTTTTTGATATGTATATTTATATGGTGGAGATATAAGTTTTGAGACATAAGGTCTAAATACATTCAAAGTTTTGATACTAATGCCAAAGGGGGAGATTGTTATCTCTATTGAGCATTAATGACTGTCACTAGTATCAAAGGTTATCAAAGACATCAATCGGTTACATATATGAACCCAGTCGGTAACTATAAGCAAAATAGGCCAGTCGGTTAAGTATATACACTAAGCATCAGACAATTTACTGAGCATTAGTAGACACTGATACCAGGAGACAATAAACACTGAGCATCAGAATAAACACCGAGTGGTTTATACAATGTTTACCGAGGATCACAAGAAATGACATAGTAATCAGGAATGGCACATTCTTCTATGCAAATGGTTACAAAAAATCAAAAAACATTTTACAAAGATCGAGAACAATTTATTATTGAGATACGATGAAGATCTTATGTATTAGTTTGATCTAGGTTATTTTTGTATACCGTAGATCTTAGGGTTTTGTCTAAGGTTTGTAGACCTAACTTTGTATAAGTGGCATAAATTGTATGCTATATATTTGTATGTTTAAATCATTCTTTATGTGAACTGATGTATGAGAAAAAAGAAGCACTTGAAGCACTAGCCAACCTTCAAGATTATCAGTTGACAGAGCAAATCAGTATTCAGAGGAAATCAGATTAAGCAGAATCAAAGCAGGCTAACCGAGCAGTTCAGAGAAGAGATTCATCATAGTAAAGGTGATATTTTATCAGTACTTTATTGATCTATATCAGACAATTAAGTTGTCATTAGCAGATAGATACCTATTACTTTCTAATCATTGTAATAGAGTTTTGTAAAATCTTTTAATAGAGTAGACTTGAAAGTCTTTTGTAAATCTCTTAACCAAGTGCACACTCAAGTAGTGTTGCAAAAATCCTATAACTAGGTAGATCTAGTTGATCTAATATGTTACTCCTAACAGGGTGAGATCACCAGAAGTGATCAAAACTTGTAGCCCTAATAAGCAAACCTTTTCTATCTGCAGTAGTGAAGAATTTGTGGGTGTCATCCCCACCACAATTTTTACCTTCTAACAAGGGTTTTTGCATTACCAAAATACTTGTGTTATGGGACTATTATATTATTGATTTCATGTTGTTTACTTTCAAAAGTTGAATGGATGAATGATACATGCATTAGATATAATTTATTTTGCAAGGTTACTACTGTTAGCTGTTGTAGATCTGAAAGGTTGATGTGTTAAAGTTTTTGTGGGTACTGATTCACCCCTCCCCTCTCAGTACTCTATCTCTCCTAATTCCAACACATAGAAGTTGTAGTATCATCCAACTTTAAGAAATGATCAATAGAGTTTCTAATGGCCTCAAAAAAAAATTCTTACAACAATCAAGGGGAAGATACGAAAGGTGAACTCATATTGGATGCACACTAAGTGGTTTGGTAAGAGGGTTGAAGTATATTGTCTATGGATTCGTAGAAAGTGAGTGAGTCCCCCAAGACCACAACTTGATTGTCACCAGATCTCAATCATTAGAAGAAAGAAAAGAATCAGCACAAAAAACCCTTAGCATAAGGGAAAAGCTCAATGTTACTATAAATTATGGGTCTCCAAGAATCCATCACCTAGAAATGAAGACCCATAAGAGAAGGATGGAAACCATTAAATCTACAAGCCAACACACAATATTGGTAGAAGCCTATATTGTCCACCACTGTTGGGAACTGCAATTGAAGCAATTTTTGTATTGTCATTGATGTCAAACCTTAACTGGTAAGATTGTTTCTATCTAAGAAAGTACTATATCTATTTGATTGTTGAGAAGGGGATAGGCAAGGTTGGTAACAATAGCACCTAAGGAAAGGTTGAGTTATCTTGATAAGTCAATGAGTATTTGATTATGTGGCACAATGATAAGACAATGTATTGTTTATCTAAGTAAGAATGAAGACTAAACTGGTGAGACCCATAAGAGAAGGATGGAAACCATTAAATCTACAAGCCAACACACAATATTGGTAGAAGCCTGTATTGTCCACCATTGTTGGGAACTGCAATTGAAGCAATTTTTGTATTGTCATTGATGTCAAACCTTAACTGGTAAGATTGTTTCTATCTAAGAAAGTACTATATCTATTTGATTGTTGAGAAGGGGCTAGGCAAGGTTGGTAACAATAGCACCTAAGGAAAGGTTGAGTTATCTTGATAATTCAATGAGTATTTGATTATGTGGCACAATGATAAGACAATGTATTATTTATCTAAGTAAGAATGAAGACTAAACTGGTAGGCTTAACCGAGCAAAAGTGAAGAAATCTAGTTTAAGCTGAGTGATGTTAGTGTCGACCGAGCTAGTATATGTCGAGTAAAATTAGTGTTGACAGAACATCAATTAATTGCCAAAGAAATAGTTTTTGTGGTGACTGAGATTTCTAATGAAGACAAAGGAGTTGAACATTGTATTGACCGAGCGTCAGTATTTTACATTTGAGGAAGAATTCAGATTTCCAGCCGACATGGTTGAATTCTTGGATTATGTAAAATGTGTTATTTATTGATTGTATGGAAGCATTTAATGCACTATAAAACATTTTATTGTAAATCTATTAAGAGACTTGAGATATTTCTAGAAGGATAGATGAAGAACATAAAGTTGGAAGGATTCGATGAATTTGACCTAACCCTAAGATCTACGAAGGAGATTAAGCAGAAAAAGATGTATTGACCTAATTGAGGAAGTATTAAGGAAACCTAAGCATGAGGTTGAAACAGAGTGGATGCTAGAAGTATTGTTGATGTTATTGATTGTCTAAGCAGAAAAGGCTGAAGGAGAAGTGGTGTGATTGCTTGAAGAGATTTTCGAGTAGATCAGTGATGGAGATGGAAAAGGTTCACAGTCAGTAAGCCAGCATATGTGTATGGAATTGGATCTGATATTTGCAAAGTGAGTTGTATGTTTCTCAAATCAATACTACTATTACTTTCTAACCATTGTATCAGTCAAAATCCTTTTAACAGAGGTTGACCTAACAATCATTTGTATAAATCCTTTGAACAAGGTTGCATTCTAATGGGATGTATGTAAGTCCTCTAACAAGACGCACTTTTAACAGAGTGGTTGAAATCCTTTAACCAGGTCACACCTGACAATGTGTTTGTAACCTTTGACAGGGTTGGCTTTTCATAGAGCTCACTTCAGAAGAGTGAAAATAATAGTAACATGTTACAAAGTGTTTTTTCCCAAATTGGGTTTCCACTATAAATCCTAGTGTTAATACTTGTTTGAATGTTTTGGTCTGAACATTTCTATATTTTACAAGTTAGATACTATTGAATAGTGGACTGCACTGTTATATGTTTCTATTATGCAATCAGTAATGATCGAGTAGCTATTGGTTGTTGAATCTAATTTCTTAAAGAGTTTTAAAGTTTGTTTTATACATCTAGACCCAAGAACAACTGATTCACCCCCCCTCTCTGTTGTTCTAAATCATATTAACAATTGGTATCAGAGCTGTTGGTGCTTACTAAATAGGATGAAATAGGATTCACCCTAAAATGTATGGGGGAAATATGAGATCTAATTCTAAATTCAAATTCCCAAAGGAGAGATCCAAATTAATCAACCAAAAGGTTAATACACTATTGACTCAATCTATGGAGAATATGAAAGAGGAAGAAAAACTTATATTTCCCTATAATGGAATTGTGCTTGAAATCTGAAATAATTGAAATACAAGTACTTACCTCAAAATAGGGCAAATCTAGAAAATGCCAATTTCTGGTGTCTGTGTGTGGTTTTGGGAAATTATACAACCTGTTTCAGATTGGAAATGCCTAGACGAAGAAAACCCAAAAATATTTTATCTTTCTGATAGCAGGTAGTCTTTGACCCTCATAAAAGGTCAAGGGCTACATTCTTTATTTGAAGGTTAATTCTAACTTTGTTAGCAGATCTCGAAAGTTTGCTGAAAAGGGTATCCAAATCTGATCTCAGATCTGAAATTCCACATCTGTACCTACAAGAAAAATGGTTTTTTTGTTTGTTTGGGGGTTTTGCCTTGGTCAAACCCCGATTTGGAATCAACCTTAATATTGAAATTGAAATGGAGAATGCTAGCAAGTAGTAGAATTAGATCTAACAATGAAGCTATGACATTCAATAGATATGCACTTGTATTTGAAATGTAATCAAGTATGTTGATATGAAAGCTTGAACATAACATCTATAAATGTAAATCAAACCTCCATGATTGTATGCTTGGAGTCCACCTTGAGGAAAGAATGAAATGGATCTTGAAGATGAATAAAGGATCTTGAAGGAATATCACACCATCATGATGGCTAGATCTAGGGTTTGAATGATGAATCTTGAATGCTTGAACCAAATCCCTTCAAAGGCTTGAATCCTTGATCCTTGATCTTTAATGGAGAACTTGGATGGAGAAGAAGACTTGAATGCTTGAATGGATGCTTGCTTGATCACCTTGAGAGCTTGAGAGAGGATATTGCAAAACTTGATTAAGAGATGGATAAAATGAGAGAGGAAGGCCTCCTTTTATAGTGATCTAGGGCACAAACTTCTAGAGAAGGCCGACATTGGAGAATTAAATCCCAATTAACCTTAACCCCTAGAAATGGGCCCATAATTCAAATTTCACCTGGAATTATGGTCCAATCATAATAACCAACTAAGGAGGGAAAAAAATTAAATGAATTTTGAATTAAAACCTTTCTGCACTTGGATCTGAGGACCCGACATTGATTTCAGGGCCCGTCGAGACCAAATTTGAACAAGGGGCACAGATTCTGAAGGAGGTCAAAGATGACCTCATCTCTAACCTAGGTCAGGGATGAGCTTGACTTTGACCTAGGTTAGGGTTGAGCTCAACTCTAACCTAGGTCAGGGTCAACCTTGACTTTGACCCTGTGGGCCCAGATCTAGCCAGAATCGGGACAGGAGGTCTGGGGCATGCTCGGAGACCTAGAAATGATACTAGAATGGGATAGAATGCCAGGGATAGGCATAAAATCCTATGATAACTAAGATGAAGGCTAGGAGGACCTATTTATAATTCTTACCTAGAAAAAAGAGCCATGGAAGAGGGAAATTAAGGAGAATCCTCAGGACCCTAACCCTAATTTCACCTAGAATGAAGAAATCAAGTGTAGAAAAGAAGTGGAAAGCGGGTGGAAAGCTAGATCTAAGCAAAGACCAATTCAAGGAATTCAAAATGACCCCAAACCAATTACTTGGAGGGCTAAACACTCTTAACATGGAAGTGCTTCCATTTTAAGATGATACATTAAGCCCCCACTTTAGCAAGAGTATGGACTCAATGCAAACTCTTGGTAAAGGAGAAGGAAGAAGAGATCCCAGTGGATTCAAAATGAGATAGGATGATACTTAGATGAGGAGACAATCCCTCAGGCTAAGGATTCTAACTCAACATACACGCATGAGGGTGCGAAATGAGAAAACCAAAAGAACAAGGGTTGGTACTAAATAACCCAAATCAATTAGCATAAGAAACCTCGCTATGAAATATTTCTCATACTAATATCATATTTGGAAATCTATCATAAAAGCATAGATGATTACATAGGAAAGACAAGAGAAACACTATAAATAACATAGCTTCATGATCCATTCCTACTAGCATGAAAGAGAAAAGAGAGAAAGTGAAAAGAGTGATTACCTCGCCTAGTAAGATGCCCACCTTACCATGAATCACCCTAGAGGGAGAGCCCAATAGGTTCACCCATAAACTATGCTTGCAATTGTAATGCATCTTCTGATGGCTTCTCAAATACCCATAGATCCACCTTCTTGTATCACTATGAATATGAAATTCATGTCTCCTCAGGATTTAGCAACTTACATGTGTTACCTTTAGAAGATTTAGCATATAGGTGCGTGTCTTTTCAGGATTTAGCAACTTATGTGCATTACCTTCCAAGATTTAGCATATTTTGAAAATTTTGAAAAATGCGTGTCTCCTCAGGATTTAGCAACTTATGTGCATTACCTTCAGAAGATTTAGCATATTGGAAATACGTGTCCCTTCAAGATTTAGCAACTTATGTGTGTTACCTTCAGAGGATTTAGCATATTGAAAAATTTGAAAAATGTGTGTCTCCTCAGGATTTAGCAACTTATGTGTGTTACCATCAGAAGATTTAGCATATGGATGCGTGTCTTTTCAGGATTTAGCAACTTATGTGTGTTACCTTCCAAGATTTATAATGTAAATAAATAAAAACTATAGTACAAGGGAGACCCTATATATGCCCCCCTCCTTAATATGGAAAAAACATACTATTTTGACATATTAAGGAAAGAAAAGAACAAGGATAAAACCTTCTTCAGCATCAAGACAATATCCATAAACAACACCCAGTCCAAGCCAAGAAGGTCATAGCTCCTATGAGGCCATGGAAGGGATGAATGTAAAGAGATATCATGCAAGAAGTGAAAAGAAAGTAACCCTTATGAGGGATAGCACACTATTCAGTTTCCAAGGTGAGAGATATATCAACCATGGAAACCCAATGTCAAACAACAAAAGAGGTTGTTATCAAGGACATAGATCCTCAATGCAAGCCAAAATTTTCATGTATGATTGGATATCACATAATAGATAGATACTGCTTAACCAAGGAAAGAGGTGAATCCCGGAAAGACAGAAAAGAAGGAGATGGCATCCTTGCCCCCCAAGTGTAGGAACAAAGATGGAAGAGGATACCTACTTCACAATTCAAGGAGATATCATGTTTAGAAACAATGTATACCATATTCTTAGCGAAGGATATTGACCCCTACATCCAAGAGTATAGATAATTGTAAAAAGGATATGTCACTCATGGAAAAGGATCCTCAAATGAAAGAGATCTTATCAACAAGACCCCCATCATAGAGGAGTGCTTTAGATAAAATATCAACTTTAAATAGTGGGAAAAAAGATTCAATCATCAAGACCCCCACAAATAGGAGGAAGAGGAATCTTTGGAATGAAGGAAAACAACTCTAACACCAAAGCAAGGGTAAGAGTTTATAAAGAACATAATTTGCAACATAGAGAAGAAGTGACGATCTAGGACAACAACTTCTCATATAAGAAGGTTATCCATAGTCAAAACATTTGTCAATATGATGAAATAATATTGCAATATAAACAAATACCACTAAGCTAAGGAAAATAGTTCCCTAGACAAAGAGAGAGAAGGAAGTACCTTGCCCCCCAGGGATGAAAGCAAGGGATACCTTTGCAAAACACATGTCCTAGAAAAGATATCTTGAATAATAGAAGAGAGTGATGGATGAAAAGGTATCATAATACACACCATGAAAATATAACCAATTAAGCTCAAAGTAGGAATATAATGGATTCTAGAAGACAAGAAGAAATATACCTCTTGCCCCCTAGTCTAGAGGAGAAAAGTTCTATGTTATATCAGAGTGAGGGGTAAAATTATGAAGAAATCTCAAAGGAGAAATTTCTTTTCTTTTATCTTTATGCATCGGATAATAAGGAGAAGGTACTTTGAAGAATCTTTGCACATCTACATCATGAACCATAGTTTGAATCTCAACATAAGCATGGGAATAACTAGGAATAGAAGATGAAGAATTAGGAATCGAATTAGGAAAGATATGATTACAATTAGAAAGTTTAGGAACACTAGTCAAAGTTTAGCAAGTGATATGAATGGAAGACACCACCGGAGGAACACTTGGAACCACAGTTGGAAAAGGGTTTGAATAGATATAAGTAATATTATGGTAAAAATGTTGTGAGGTAGGATCATGTTTTCCCATAAGATCACCACTAAGAGGAAGAGCATTAAGGGAATTCATATCTTTCTCCACTAATGCCTCATCACTAGAAGGAATCCCAAATGGAGGTGATGTAGTACCTCCATATTTTGCTTTCAATTTTTCAGATGCCATACTCTTTTAGGCCACATTGTTGTGTGAAGATTTTATTATGTCAGAGACTATTGATGATCTGGATTATGCTTTGATTATGTCATGTTTGGATATTGATATATTATGTTGAGATGTTTCATATTTCAGTTGGTTTATGATATACTTACCCCATACTAGCATGTGTATGGTGTTCATATGTATGTATCTATTTTATGTGTCTGTATTGTAGAGGACGGAGGTGTAGTTACTTGCTTTGTCAAGATCCACATGACTAATCATACCCTACCATTGTTTGTTATATGTTGTATGTACATGCTTTGATTTGTGATGATAGGTTTGCAGGTACAGGGCATTGTCTTCCCTGAATTGGTAGGAGTGAGCGTGCCCAAAAATATACTCGTCTCAATGGTAAAGAGGGGAGATGACAGATGGACCCAAAACCCAATCCTAAACCCAATTATCCTAATTATTGGATAAGTATCCGTTGACCACCTTACCCAAATTTGTCAGGTGACAAAGTTCGTGGATTCCATCTTTGTGTTGGTATGTTTATTTGATGGTCATGTTTTATTGTTTGTATGTGTGATTTTCTATAGTTATAAATTTAATATTATATTGGAAAATAATATTAAGTTTATTTCCTATGTTATTTTATGATCGTTAATTAATTAAAAATCAAATATTAGGATATTTGATATTAATTAATTAATTTTGTGAAATTTATATGAAATTGTCCTATAGTTATTTAATTAACATATTGCATGATTTAATGATGTTAGAATAATAAATTATTTAGTAATGGATTTTAATATTAGCATGTGTTGTATTAAGTTTGAATATGTCACTTTTCAAAAAGGAGTCAAATTGTCTTTTGGAGTTTATTATGAGTTGTGCATAAAAATATTTATTTTTAATTAATAAATAGGAATTTCTCTCAACAAAGTGGGGGAGTTTGAATAGGAGTCCTTGTGTGAGTCATCTAGGGTTTTGCTTGTTTAGTGGAGTTGAACCCCTAATAGGGGAATTTGGCATTCATTTTGGTTAATCAGTTTTTGGAGAGCAATTTTGGAGAGAGCTTTTGGGAGTTTTATGCTTTCTTTATGTTCTTGAGTTTTTTGGAGATTGTGCATGAATTCTGGGTGAAGATTGTTTGCTTTGGATTTGGGAATTTCTTACACTATGACTCAGAGCCTACAGGTTAAGCTTTTCTGTTGACAATTCTAGACTGTATTCTTCTCACAGGCATTCAGTTTCAGTAACTAGCATTGGATTGAGGTAGGGTTTGAATTGATCTTACTGTAATTTCTTTTACAAAATTATTATTATTTAGATGTGCATGATTTGATTTATGGATGTGATTCTATTTTTCTATTATGCTCCATTATGGGTATTAGGAAACCCTTTGATTTATGTTTTTGATTTTATATTGTGACTTGGCATAGTAATGTTATGCTGCTGAAATTTTGGGAGAAAATTCACCCTAGGGCACCTAGAAAATGAAAAATTAAAATCTCTATAGTTAGCTGTATAGTATGAATGATTTAATTAAATGGGTTGTTCTCAAAAATTCAATTTGAGTTAAAAAACTGCATTCTGTGTAAAAATCTCATTTTCTGTTAAAAAATACACAGTAAAAAAAAAAAACACTGGAAAAGACAAAAAATAGCTTTCCATGTTTCTAAGTGGTTGAATATTTAAACAATAATGTTGAAGAGAAAAAAAATAGATTAGAAGGGAGTCAAATTTGAGTCTGTATTTGTTAAAAAATCTATATTTCCATTTCTGGAAAATGAGGTACAGATCTATAATTTCTGTTTTCAGAAATATGTCAGGCCTGTTTAAAAAAATAGATATTTATATTAGTTAAATGAGCTAGTTTCACATTTTAAAGATATATAAAAAAATATTAATGTATTAACTGTTGATGTATTGTAAAAAATTTATTCAAAAAAAAAAATTAATTAATAAAATGAGGGAGGGCACGGGTTTCGACCCCGTACCCCCTGTCACCTCGGAAAATGCACTGAGCTTTTTGAAAAGCATTTGTTTATTATTAAAAAAAAATATAATAAAAAAAAAATATAAAACAATGTTGAAAGGGAAGTGGGGCCACCACCTTCTCCACTCCCTTTGGCATGGTGGCCGTAGTAGGGCACTGCTACGGCAGTGGTACTAACGTAGCAATACACTGCTACGCAGGGCCCATGACCTCGGCCTACTTAAATTGCACAGTGTATTAGAAAGGGCGCAGGGTGTCGGGTCCGCAGGGACCCCCCCCAAGTTAGTTAACTTTAATTTCATCTTATGATATGTATATTAAATTTTGTTTATAAAATATGTTTTATAAAATTTTATTTTATAAAATATATTTTATTAAATTTTTATTTTATTAAATTATGTTAAATTAAAATTTTATTATATTAAGATTTTGGAATTTTAAAAAAATGTTAATTAGTTTAATAAGTTTTCATTAATGGGTCCTTTTTGTATGGTAATTTTTATTAGTAATTTTTATTTGTAATTTATTATTAATGGGAAATAATAGATTATTTTCGTAATTTTATACAACATTAGGGGAACATGTGAATAAATTATTGGAAATATTCAATGTTGTTAGACCTTTTGTTTTATGGGAAAATAAATTAGGGTTGTTTACTCAATTAGGCTTAAGTATGAAGAATTTTATGTGTTGTATTTCTATGGTCGAATTGGACCTTTATTTAATGTTGTAAACGCATGATTTATCTTCTCATCTGAACATGCATTATTTTGTACTGAAATTGGTTGTTTTTCCACAATATGGTTTTTATCTTTTCTATATGTTGGGGTTGTCAGTGTTATGGGAACTAGATGACCTAGGAAAGATAGAGGCTTGGAAATTGTTTATTGTTCATGTTGTATTATGTGAATTCAGTGATTATGTGTATGTAGTCAATCTTAGTTTCTATGATGATTCTGGATGTGTGACTACCTGTTTTATCTGATTTTAGATCTAGGAGAGATCTATGAACCTAGGGTAGTTTACCTAGATATGTGTTAGGAGGTGGCTTGCAATAAGCGTTGGGGCCCACAAGTGGCTACCAGGATCACTTATTGTATGTTATTATAAACAAGTGATAACCTAATATAACATTGAGAGATATTAAAAAGAACCTAATAAGATAGTTTCCTCTCCCATACTTGAGTGCTAGTACAGATTGAGATGAGGATGAGATGATGCTTGCCGCCTTTTGAGGTGTGTGTTCTGGCATAGTTAGTGGCTTCGTCAGTACGAGAAGCCATTGATTTTGTGTATGGTCACTTGAGTGCCGTGATCCAGAGTGATTACCAGGATGAGACTCAAGGGTTAGATGTACATGATGACACCTTTCTACACATAGTCTAGTTATTCTACATGAGTCAGTCGCCTCTGGATTAGTGAGTCATACCTTTCACTACTTTGGTTGACCTTGAGTTAGTAAGCTATCAGGATCCCTTTCCTAGTAGTATTTCTTGATTTGACTTGATTATCCATTTTGGGTCCGATGTTATCTCCTCAGCACAGTTGGGTAGACCTTTGTGGTTCTACACGGACGGGTGGTAGTGATTCTTTACCATTCGAGATTCGACGTCCTGGTGCCGATGCTTGTTGGTGTCTTACAGTTGGATTCCTTATGTTGCTTCATCTTTGGTGTTCTTTATTTATGTATTCTTTATTGTAAATCTTGTATTAGAGTATCGCATGTGATACCTAATCTAGATATTGTAATTTAGTTGTTAGAGTGATTACTGCATACCCTGCGACTTGTGCAGTGGATGTATCTTTATTAGGATTTATGATTATTCATGAGATGTAAGCATTTTGATGTAATTGTTGTATTTAATTTATGGAATCTTTTGTTGATGTTATTTAATGAGTTATGTCATAAGGTAATACTACGTCATGGGACCCATTAGTTTTGTAACCTATGTATGTGATGTGTGTTATGTGAGATAATGGTTAATGTATTCATGTGATTGTATATCATAATTGTAAACTTTAGAAGAAAAAAAATTATTCACCAAACTTAGTATCATGTTCTAGGTTAGTTTCTTTTGGGTTCCTGGCGGGGTGTTACATTTGGTATCAATGTGGAGTTTCTACACTGGGAACTCTAGGTATGTACGCTCATTAGGTTTTATGTGTGTAGTTTAAACTTGAAACAAAACTTAGACATATAACATATCTATTTTCAGACTATTGCTTTGTGATCATCTTGTTTTTGTTTATGTTTTGATCTATGTTGTGAGATTTTGTTGGTTTCTTTATGTTGCAGGAATCATGCCTAAAACTAGAGCAGCCAGAGGCAGAGGTAGAGGTAGGTCTAGCAGACGTGGAAGAGGAAGGCAATCTAGCCCCTCCACTAGTGTTGAGCAAGTCAGTAACCACCAGCAGTCGAGAGATGAACAGGGAGATGAGCATCAGGGAGAGTTCGATGGGCTCGATACTAGATAGCTCCTTCAAGAAATCCTTGCTCGTCTTGGTCCTAATCAGGATAGAGTAGATCAGGAAGGTTCTCATCATTCCCAAAGGAATGAAAGAGAGAGAGAGAGGGAAAGATCCAGGAGTCCTCTTAAGAGGAAATTTATTGTGGATCCTTCAGTGGTTGCAGCAAACCATATGAGGGACCTTATGAGGGGATGGCCTATTCCCTTTGATGGGAAGGGTACAAGACTTGAGGCTGAGACATGGTTAATCACCTTGGAGTGAAGTTTCACCATGCACCCATTTAGCAGCAACACCAGAGCTAGATATGTTGTGACTCAGCTCACAGATTTTGTAGTGGTATGATTGAAGATTGAGGAAGAGAAGCTGGGCCTTCATATGGACACAGTTACTTGGGAATTGTTCTTGGAGAATTTTTGAGAATGTTTCTTATTTGATCAGTGGAGGAAACAAAGGGCTGATGAGTTTCATAATTTGAGACAACTGACTATGACAGTGAGTGAATATGAGTGCAAATTCTTTGAGCTCAAACAGTACGTCAGATTTGAACAGGACACAGCCTTATTGGTACAACACTTTGTCAGGGGGCTGAATGCCCGCATTATTGGAGAGGTCTTATTCTTTGAGCCTAAGACCCTCAGGGAAGCGGTTGTTAAGGCTACACTTAAGGAGGCTAACTTAGCTTTGGGCCATGGTCGGCAATTAGATGCTTTAGCTGGTGGACCTTCAGGATCAGGATTCAGATGGAATCTGTCTCATGGTGGTGGGAACTTCTATAGAGGTAACCAAAATTAGTAGCAGGTTAAGTCACCTCCACCTCCTTCTACTTAGAGTGGTGGTTCTCATTCTAGGAACTTCCACAATGGCAATCGCTTTAAGCACAATCAGACCACTCAGCTAGCTTAGAGTTCTCAACAAAGTGTTAGCAGAGGCAGCTTCCAGCAGTCCAGTGCGCCTTCCAGTGGGAAAGGCAATTTTAGGAGCACAGGTTGTTTCACCTGCGAGCAGTTTGGACACATAGCTTTGAATTGTCCATCGCACCCACCTCAGTTTTCTTCACATAGATCAGCATCTTCTGAACCCACAGTGGGTGATGCATGACAAGGTCATAGAGTTTTTGTAGCATTGGATCAGCGGTAGGTAGATCATCAGGGCATGGTAGTAGAGACCACAGGTACTATTCAAGGTGTACCCATTTCTATTTTATATGGCTCTGGTGCTACTGATTCTTTCATATCTCCACAGTTAGTTGAGTGTTGTGGGTTAGTGGCTGCAAAGCAAGATAGTAGTTGGCAAGTGGAATTAGCCTCAGGAGCTAGGGTTGTAGCAGGATCTTTGGTTCCTAAATGTGAGCTAAATTTGGGTAGATTCACTACCTCAATAGATCTACGTGTGATTCCTTTGGGATCATATGGGGTCATTTTGGGTATGGATTGGCTAGGAGCTCATGGAGCTAGCATTGATTGTAGGAAGAAGACCATCATTTGCAAGGATGATGAGGGCAAGGAGTGTCAGATTATGGGTATTCCACGATCTATTTCTCTCTGAATGATTTCAGCTATGAAACTTAAACATTGTATGCGAAAGGGTTGCCAAATGTTTGCGATGACTCTGAATGAGATTGATGAGGAGGAGAGCGAGGACAAGATCCTAGACCACCTTGTGTTGCAAGAATTTCTTGATGTCTTTTTGAAAGAGATTCGAGGTATGCCACCTAAGCGTGACATTGATTTTTAGATCGAGCTTGTTCTAGGAGCTGAGCCCATCTCTAGAGCTCCATACCGGATGACTACTCATGAGTTGAGTGAGCTTAAGCTTCAATTGGAAGAGTTGTTGGCAAAGGGGAGCATTAGACCTAGTGTTTCTCCATGGGGAGCACTAGTCCTCTTCATTAAGAAGAAGGATGGATCTTTATGCTTGTGTATTGACTACAAACAGTTGAACAAGGTAATGATCAAAAATAGATATCCATTGCCATGCATAGATGACCTATTCGATTAGATTAAGGGAGCTAAGGTGTTCTCTAAAATTGATCTAAAGTCAGGGTATCATCAGGTACAGATTCATGATGCGGATATCCATAAGACTACATTTCGTACACGATATGGGCATTATGAGTTCATAGTAGTACCCTTTGGCTTAACGAACGCTCCATCAGTGTTCATGTGCTTAATGAATGGAGTGTTTCATGAGTATTTGGATCAGTTTTTATTAATCTTCTTGGATGACATATTGATTTATTCCAAAACCATAGAAGAACATGAGGAACATCTTAGATAGGTACTGCAGTGTTTGAGGGAAAATCAACTTTATGCTAACGCAAAGAAGTGTGATTTCTTTCAAATAGAGATTCAGTATCTTGGTCATATGATTTTAGGAGAAGGTATCTCGGTAGATCCTTTGAAGATTGAGGCAATTGTGGAGTGGCTAGCACCCACTAATGTGTCTGAAGTCCATAGTTTCATGGGTTTGGCCGGTTATTACCACAGGTTTGTCAAGGACTTCTCCAGAGTTGCACATCCTATCACCTCATTGCAGAGGAAAGGGAAGAAGTTCATTTGGATAGAGAATTATGAGGAAGCTTTTTAGAAGCTTAAGGAGTGTTTGACTAGTGCCCCTATTCTAGCAGTGCTTGATCCAACCAGAGATTTTGTTGTATGCACTGATGCATCATTAGAGGGTATTGGAGCAGTCCTCATGCAAGAAGGATGAGTGATTGCATATGAGTCTCACAAACTCAAGGATCGTGAATTGAATTATCCTACACATGATCTTGAGTTAGCAATGGTTGTCCATGCTTTATTCAGGTGGAGACCATTCCTATTAGGGCACCATTTTGAGCTTCATAGTGATCACCATAGTCTCCAGTACATATTTACCCAACCTAATCTGAATGCTAGACAGAGAAGGTGGATGGAATTCCTGTTAGAAATAGGAAATACTGAGAGGGGGGGGTGAATCAGTATTTCACAAACTTTTTCTTTTGCCCACTTATGGATATAATAGATTACTTTAGTGCATACAAAGATTATCAAGTTGATTAACAAACATAGCAGTAAATAGAAAGAACTCATAACACATGATATGTTCTCGAGGAAACCCTGGCCAAGGGAAAACCCTGGTGAGGATGGTACCCACAAAGATCACTAATCAAAAGTATCTTGTTAGGGATATTGGACCCTATTAGGATTCAATTTACAATATATAGTAGATCTATCCTGGTTAAAGGACTTTAGGCCTTGTTAGAAGCCTTAACCCTGTTAGGAGTTAAATTATAAAACCTAATCACCAACTGAGCTCACTACCCAAATAGGTAATACAAAATGTTTCTAACTATAGTATGGTACTTCTTACAACTTCACATCAATAGCCTTTGCTGCTATCACAATATACAACTATCGCAAGTTATCCTTTTCTTTCTTTTTACACATCACACACTACTTTCTTATTACATTTCAAGTATGCCTAATATATGAGTTATTAGAGCTAATAACTTTATGTGGTCAGCTTCCAAAATCTTTATCCAAGATTAGACATCTAGGATTTCATCCCTTCATAATGTTAAGTCATTATTTTGACAAGCAAAAATAATCCCTTAACTCTTTCGCTAATACTGTCTCCAAAACTGTTCTGTCTGCAAAAACTATCTTCGGTAAACTTTGAATAACTTCATTCGTACTGCTCCAAACTTTATGTGCACTGAGATGGGGTATCCTCATACTTTATAGAAGCTTTAGTTAACTGCACAAACAAAAATGTTGCTCCAGTGGACGTCGCCAACTAAATCTTCATCGGGTGCTCTGTCAGGATCATTGTATCCATACTTAGACAATTTCTTCCTTCAACTTTCCATACTTGCATTCTAGATTATGTGCTCTCAATAGAGATCATATGTTTCCATAATGACAAAATCTATGCATCCACATTATCCAAATTGCCAACAATCTCCCCCTTTGTCATTGGTGGCAACATATGGGAAAATTAGCTAAGTGTGCAAACAAAACTTCAAAGTAATTACACAAAATTGTGGCCAAATGTTATACAACACATATACAATATTGTACTCCATAGCATAGCTGCCCTTATGAGTATCCTTCCTCAACATATTTCAATTTTCTACTATCTCTCCCCCTTTGACAATAATGACAAAGATAGGGTGTACAAAAATTTCAAAAAAAAACTTTATACCTTGTTATCAGCTATTGCAAAGCCAGTAGGCTTGCAACACAGTTGCCAAACTCTGACTTCCATGATTCAAAATCTTTCTCCCATATCTTCCTGATGGATTCTGCAACATTGAGTAGAGTACTCAATCCATATGCTGCTGTCTGACAAGCTTGCAAGGAATTAAAGCTAAACTTCTGAAAAGATGTCTTTGCAGAAAGACACTGCTCAATTTGGTCTCCAACAATTGAGGTCTTGATTGAGATATGCTCTCTCAAGATGTTAATCCTGATCATCTTTCTATTCTTCTCCTCTGCTAACATTCTAATTTCATCATTTAACTTCCTTATGTTCTTCTCTATAGAACTTATCTTTACATTTGGGCTTGACAAGGTGTTTGTTTCAACTGTAATTGCATCTATCTTCTCTCTGATCTTCTTATCTTCTTCAGCTGTTAGGATTTTTTATTTTGTGCATTGTATATACAAACTCTTTCCAGTCTCAAAATGTTTCCTCAAATTCTTTATACATACATCCAAATTACCAATATAATTTTGAATATTTACACTTACATTTTGTTGCATTTTTGCTTCAAAGTCTTCCTGAACTTTTATTCTAGCAATATCCTTTAAGTTAGAAAATTCAGAGTCAAAAGAGTTTATTACTATTTTAGCTTTCTCAAGTGGATCCAATTCAAATACCTTAGTGCTGATCACACTCTCAAGTTTCTCTGTCAAAACTCTAACTTTGCCTTCAAGGTCCTTCACCTTCTTATTCTTTCCAAAAAATTTATTAAGAGATGTGATGAACTCAAGCTGATCATCATCTTCAACCTCTTTTCCAAGGTCTTCAAAAATTGAACCAATTTGTCTCTTCTTACTGTTAGGTGCACTAGGAGTAGTGACCTCTATCAAAATTTGTTTACCTTTAACTGTCTACTCTATTGGAACTGATTCTGATACTGCTAGTGCTTCCACTGCCTCTGTATCCTTTTCTGATTCTGTAATCTTCTCTTGCTCTTCTAAAGCCAAATTGTCAACAATGTTTCCTAGATCATGAAATACTGCATCATCTGACTCTAGTGTCACTTTGGTTCCTTCAATGTCCATTGATTCTTTTCCAATATTGATATGTGAAGAAGATGGGACTTCTTCAATACTAACTTCCTCTGATTGCTTCTGCTGAGGGTCTGATTCAACATGCTTTCCTACAACTATATCTGCAAGAACTTGCATTACTGTTTGCTCAGTCTCTTTCTGTACTTCCTCCTTTTTGCCTCCCATTATCAGGATTTTACTTCTCTTAGTTCTCAATAAAGTTCCAAGAGACTTCAAGAATCTCTTGAAATGATCTTCATCCTCAACTTCACAGAACTATCTGATTACATGTTCTCTCATCTTTATGTCCTCTTCTTGTGCTCTATGTTTTCTATTCAAAAGTCTATTATACAAATCTTCTGGGATCTTACCATGAATAGTGCTAAGTTTTTTATTTGTCACAATCATTTGTGTAATCATTGCATTTTCAAAATTCAATCTGTCAAATGATCCATATAGATCATATAATTTATTTAACTTAGTGAAGTCTCCATGCTTCAATATATCTTCATTAACTCTTTCAATTCTTGGTTTCCAAGTTTTCTTCTTGATTGAAACTTCATCATCATCTTTAATTTCTGCTACATTTCTAGGTACAGGTGGTACAATCACTTTCTGTCTCTTGTTGGGTCCTGTTGCACTCACTTTTACTCTTTTGCTAGGAATAGGAGAAAAAGATTTATCTCCTTCATCTTTTTTAGGTACTTCAACTTTTACCTTTATTGCAATAGGATCAACAGGGTCTGCACTAGATGCCTCAGGTGGAATTACATGATTTTCACTTTGATTCAAGGCTTCTGTAGTCTTCTTAGCTATGTCAAATTCATGACTTGCCATACCTGATTCTTTCAGTATTTTCTTCATAGTAGATTCAACTCTCCTACTAGATTGCTTCTTTTCTCTCAAACTTATTGCAGAGTTGAAATTCTCTTCATAGGTTCCAAACCTATTTGCATGACCATCCAACTCACACTTTAATAGTCTATTCACATATCCTACTGTTTATGCTTCAGATACTTCATAGCCAAGAGGGTCTATGAATTCCATTCTAGTCTCAACTACTTCAATGTAGGTGAAATCAGTGTCTACCATAAAACAAATGTCATCTTTATGCTTTTCAACTAAGGATTGAGGAATCCTTGATTTGTTCTTAACAATATTCTAAAAAGTCTTCAATACAAGCTTCACACTATCATTGACTTTATCAAAAAGGTGCTTCATGTAGACTGAGTTTATTCTTTCCATTGTGTTCATATTGTCACTCCAATCAACTGTGTATGGAAATCTTCTCAAAATATGGAAAAACATATAGGTTATCATAGATGAAAACCTAAACTGTGTGTACTTAGCCTTCTTAATCTTTTCTAAGTTTTCAAATAACTGAATTTTCAAAATTTCACATAGGTCTACTTGTTTCTTCTCAATACACATAAGATAAGCTACATGAACCATTCCTACAACCATGTCATCTTCCCTTGAACTACCACAGAATTTAGTTGTTAGGATCTTGCAAAGGTACCTAACATCATCTTGCTTAATCTTACTTATCGCAATTCCTCTACCATTATAACTAGATCCAGTGTTGTCTAAAACAATCTTTCTCATGTTCTTTTCATTTAGTGGAATCTCTCCAACTTTTGATAATCCAGTAACATCATGAATTAGGTCGGCAGTTATATCAATAACTCTATCCTCCATCTAGAATTTCCCATTGTGGATTCTACTTAAAATGATCTTGGTACATTCCTCATCATTAAATTCATACTTCATGGAATATTTGATAATTTCATTGTTCTCTAGGTGCCCATAAGCTGGTTTGATTGACATGTCTTGATTATACAATTTCTTGTAATCATCACTAAAATCTGCATCTCCCAAAGTTTCAAACTTGCAACCTAAATATCCTTTAACATTCTCAATGTGCAATACTCCGTCTGGTACGGATGATAGTGCTAGTCTGTTATCAATTTCAGCTGGTTCTACTAGTTCTTTCTTAATCTTAGGTCTATTCTTATCCTTAACATTATGAACCATAGAAATATCCATCTTATCAACTGACTAAAGATGAAAAAATACCTCAACTTTGCAAATCTAGGGTTTCGGTATGATCGTCGCTGCAAACTACTTCCAAACTTCTTCAAATCCTCCTCAACTCACTTTTACTTCTTTCAAATCTCTTTTCAATCACTTTATAATTGTGATAACTTCAATTTTGACCTTATAACACTTCACATTAACTCGATCTGACATCGCATTCATTCATTTTGCCGCTAAAACCTCAAAAAGCTGATTCTGCAAACCTGCAACCATAAAACTTTTTGCGACCTCACAAAACACAATATTTTCTTTTGCACACTTAACCATAGCATTAGTAAAACATAAAAAAAACTATATCTAACTGCGCAAAACTTAACTCATTCTAATTCCTAATCTACACTAATCCTAAGTCCTAAACTATAGAAACTTACATAATTTAAGTACTTAAAGAAGGGTCAGGTAAAGATTCATCCTTACCATTAGTTACATTACCTTCCTGACTACTTTCAGTGCTGAATATACCTCCTTGATCTATGCCTTTATCAAATTTTACTTCATCTTTATTGCTACAGCAACCTTTCTCTTTGTTTCTTGCATTTTCATTCCTTCTTGCATTGTTCCTAGGGTTAGGGTTATGATGATAACCTCCATTGTTCATTCTGCAAAATCTTGTTGAGTGTCCAAACTTGTTGCATATTTGACAAATGATTCCATTGTTTCCAAATCTCTGTCCTTGCTGGTTAATTTGTGACCTGCAATTTCTAGCAATATGTCCTACTTTGTTGCATCTAAAACCTACTACCACTTTTCTTTGATTCATTTCTTCAATAGATTTCTTATCTGCATTTTTAGTATTCCCAATCATTCTATTATAATTATTCAAAATTACTTTAGGTCTTCTACATTCATTAGCTCTATGTCCAAAACTATGACAATTATAACAATGTCCATTAAGAAGTTTAAATTGCTTACCTGTACAATCTCTCTTCATGTGCCCAATAGTATTACAAGCAAAACATCTACCTTTGAATTCTCTTTGCATACCTTTAGATGATTCTTCCTATTTTGATTCTTCTTTCTCTCTAGGTGGTTCATCTTTAGGTGGATCTTCCAATGTGTTCTCATCTAGCTTCATTTCCTCCACACTTTCAGATGTCTTCAGATCTGGCTTCTTACTTTCATGGATTGTTCTAAACATACTAAAGCCAAATCAAGTCCTATCAAAGAATGGTTCTTCAAAAGAAATTTGTTTTTCAGTCTTATCACTATTTGAATATAGCCTTTCAAGTTGTTGTTTAGATTGAGTTAATTCACCTTTCACAATTTTATTATACTTCTCAAGTTCCACATACTACACTTTTACTTTTTCAGATTCGGATGTTTCCTTCTCAAGTCTTGATCTCAGATCTTCATTCTCAATTTTCAATTTTTCATTATCAGATCTCAAATTTCCATCTTTCATACTAAGCTTCAAATTTACTATCTTCAACTCATGCTTAAGGATCTCATTTTCTTTTTTTAATTCATCACAATCTTCAATAAGCATATTAGATTTCTTTTCAGATTTCAGATCTTCAATCTTACCTTTTAATTTGTCAATAGCATTCTTTGCATCTTCATATTTTCTTCTTAAGGAGTTTCTTTCATCAGTAAGCATATCAATCTATTCAAGAGTTTCTTCAAGATTCTTCTGAAGTTGATCCATATCCATAGAGATCTTACTCAAGCTGCTAAGCTTTCCTTGAATGTTCCTTCTCCGAGTAACTGTGCTCTGATACCAATTGTTAGAAATAGGAAATACTGAGAGGGAGGGGTGAATCAGTATTTCACAAACTTTTTCTTTTGCCCACTTATGGATATAACAGATTACTTTAGTGCATACAAAGATTATCAAGTTGATTAACAAACATAGCAGTAAATAGAAAGAACTCATAACACATGATATGTTCTCGAGGAAACCCTAGCCAAGGGAAAACCCCAGTGGGGATGGTACCCACAAAGATCACTAATCAAAAGTATCTTGTTAGGGATATTGGACCCTGTTAGGAGTCAATTTACAATATATAGTAGATCTATCCTGGTTAAAGGACTTTAGGCCTTGTTAGAAGCCTTAACCCTATTAGGAGTTAAATTACAAAACCTAATCACCAGCTGAGCTCACTGCCCAAACAGGTAATACAAAATGTTTCTGACTATAGTATGGTACTGCTTACAACTTCACATCAATAGCATTTTCTGCTATCACAATATACAACTATCGCAAGTTATCCTTTTCTTTCTTTTTACACATCACACACTACTTTCTTATTACATTTCAAGTATGCCTAATATATGAGTTATTAGAGCTAATAACTTTATGTGGTCAGCTTCCAAAATCTTTATCCAAGAGTAAACATCTAGGATGTCATCCCTTCATAATGTTAAGTCATTATTTTGACAAGCAAAAATAATCCCTTAACTCTTTCGCTAATACTGTCTCCAAAATTGTTATGTCTGCAAAAACTATCTTCGGTAAACTTCGAATAACTTCATCCGTACTACTCTAATTTTTATGCGCACTAAGATGGGGTATCCTCATACTCTATAGAAGCTTTAGTTAACTGCACAAACAAAAATGTTGCTCCAGTGGACGTCGCCAACTAAATCTTCATTGGGTGCTCTGTCAGGATCACTGTATCCATACTTAGACAATTTCTTCCTTCAACTTGCCATACTTGCATTCCAGATTATGCGCTCTCAATAGAGATCATATGTTGCCATAATGACAACATCTATGCATCCACATTAGCCAAATTGCCAACAATTCCTATGCGAGTATGATTTTGAGATCAACTACATCCAAGGTAAAGAAAATGTTGTAGCAGATGCTTTGAGTCGCAAGAAGAATATTGTTTCAACTATGACTCTTAGTGTGGATTTGAGGACCAGGATTCTTCAGTCACTTCCCAGAGATACTTTGTATCAGGAGGTGAGTTTAGTGATTGAGTCAGGTAGACCATTGGAGGGTAGGTTCTTAGGATTTGTCTTGGAGTTAGATGGACTTATGCGACACAAGGGCTAGATATATGTTCCACCATTGGATGATTTGCATTCATTGGTTTTATTAGAGGCTCATCATGCACCTTATTCGGCACATCCTGGTGTCAAGAAGATGCATGCGGACTTACGACAACTTTATTATTGGCCTAGCATGAAACATGACATTGCAGATTTTGTGGTGAGATGTCTAGAATGTCAGAGGGTCAAGGTGGATCATCAGCATCCAGCAGGGCTTTTATAGCCTAATCTCATTCCATCTTGGAAGTGGGATATTATTTCTATGGACTTCATTGTTGGATTGCCTATGACTCCTCGCAGACATGATGCTATCATGGTAAACATTGATCGATTGACTAAGGTGGCACACTTTTCTCCCATGAGATCATCTTATTCTGCGGCTTCTATGGCCAGGGTCTTCATGCAGGATATAGTGAGACTTCATGGAGTTCCATGTAAAATTATCTCTGATCAAGATCCTATTTTTACATCAGCATTTTGGACTTCACTGCAACACGATCTTGGTGCTCAGTTGAATTTCAATTCAGCATATCACCCTGAGACTGATGGTCAAACAGAACGGGTTAATCAAGTGCTGGAAGATATGTTGAGGATGTATGTCATGGACAGACAGACTCACTGGGAGGATTATCTGTATCTAGTAGAGTTTTCTTATAATAGTGGATATCATAGTTCCATTAGCATGTCACCCTTCCATGCATTGTATGGACATCCTTGTCGCACACCATTGAGCTGGGACAGATTGGAGGATCGTATTCTTATTGGTCCAGATATGCTTCGTGACATGGAGCAGCATGTAATTTGTATCTGAGAGCATGCGGCTACTACACAGGATAGACAGAAGAAGTATGCAAATGCTCACCGGATTGATAGACAGTTTGTAGTTGGGGACAAAGTATTCTTGAGAGTGCGGCCGTGGAAGAGTCTGATTCGATATGGAAAGGGTTCAAAGTTGGCACCTTGATTTGTTGGTCCTTTTGAGATCTTAGAGAGGATAGGTCTAGTTGCATACCGTCTTACTTTGCCACCCAGCTTATCATGCATTCATGATGTATTCCATGTTTCAGTACATAGGTGATATATTCCTGATGTTACACATGTACTTGATTGGAATGCTTTGCAGGTGGAGGACGGGTAGTTGGCATTGGAGCCCATATGTATCCTATAGCATCAGGATTTGATCCTCAGGGGTGAAACCGTCGACCAAGTAAGGGTCCAATGGGATCCAAACGATGAGACAGCAGCTACTTGGGAGGATACAGCTACATTCTGGGAATCTTATCCCTACTTGTTTGTAGGCTTTCAGGAGTAAGCCTGATACAAGGGGGGGTGGATGTAGTACCTCCATATTTTGCTTTCAATTTTTTAGATGCCATACTCTTTTAGGCCACATTGTTGTGTACACATTTTATTATGTCAGAGACTATTGATGATCTGGATTATGCTTTGATTATGTCATGTTTGGATATTGATATATTATGTTGAGATGTTTCATATTTCAGTTGGTTTATGATATACTTACCCCATACTAGCATGTGTATGGTGTTCATATGTATGTATCTATTTTATGTGTCTGTATGGTAGTGGACGGAGGTGTAGTTACTCGCTTTGTCAAGATCCACACGACTGACCGTACCCTACCATTGTTTGTTATATGTTGTATGTACATGATTTGATTTGTGATGACAGGTTTGCAGGTACAGGGCATTGTCTTCCTTGAATTGGCAACAGTGAGCATGCCCAAAAATATACTTGTCTCAATGGTAAAGAGGGGAGATGACAGATGGACCCAAAACCCAATCCTAAACCCAATTATCCTAATTATTGGATAAGTATCCGTTGACCACCTTACCCGAATTTGTCAAGTGACAAAGTTCGTGGATTCCATCTCTGTGTTGGTATGTTTATTTGATGGTCATGTTTTATTGTTGTTTGTATGTGTGATTTTCTATAGTTATAAATTTAATATTATATTGGAAAATAATATTAAGTTTATTTCCTATGTTATTTTATGATCGTTAATTAATTAAAAATCAAATATTAGGATATTTGATATTAATTAATTAATTTTGTGAAATTTATATGAAATTGTCCTATAGTTATTTAATTAACATATTGCATGATTTAATGATGTTAGAATAATAAATTATTTAGTAATGGATTTTAATATTAGCATGTGTTATATTAAGTTTGAATATGTCACTTTTCAAAAAGGAGTCAAATTGTCTTTTGGAGTTTATTATGAGTTGTGCATAAAAATATTTATTTTTAATTAATAAATAGGAATTTCTCTCAACAAAGTGGGGGAGTTTGAATAGGAGTCCTTGTGTGAGTCATCTAGGGTTTTGCTTGTTTAGTGGAGTTGAACCCCTAATAGGGGAATTTGGCATTCAATTTGGTTAATCAATTTTTGGAGAGCAATTTTTTAGAGAGCTTTTGGGAGTTTTATGCTTTCTTTGTGTTCTTGAGTTTTTTGGAGATTGTGCATGAATTCTGGGTGAAGATTGTTTGCTTTGGATTTGGGAATTTCTTGCACTATGACTCAGAGCCTGCAGGTTGAGCTTTTCTGTTGGCAATTCTGGATTGTATTCTTCTCACAGGCATTCAGTTTCAGTAACTAGCATTGGATTGAGGTAGGGTTTGAATTGATCTTACTGTAATTTCTTTTACAAAATTATTATTATTTAGATGTGCATGATTTGATTTATGGATGTGATTCTATTTTTCTATTATGCTCCATTATGGGTATTAGGAAACCCTTTGATTTATGTTTTTGATTTTATATTGTGACTTGGCATAGTAATGTTATGCTGCTGAAATTTTGGGAGAAAATTCACCCTAAGGCACCTAGAAAATGAAAAATTAAAATCTCTATAGTTAGCTCTATAGTATGAATGATTTAATTAAATGGGTTGTTCTCAAAAATTCAATTTGAGTTTTAAAAAAATGCATTCTGTGTAAAAAACTCATTTTCTGTTAAAAAATACACAGTCAAAAAAAAAAAAAAAACACTAGAAAAGACAAAAAATAGCTTTCCATGTTTCTAAGTGGTTGAATATTTAAACAATAATGTTGAAGAGAAAAAAAAATAGAATAGAAGGGAGTCAAATTTGAGTTTGTATTTGTTAAAAACTCTATATTTCCATTTCTGGAAAATGAGGTACAGGTCTATAATTTCTGTTTCCAGAAATATGTCAGGCCTGTTTAAAAAAATAGATATTTATATTAGTTAAATGAGCTAGTTTCACATTTTAAAGATATATAAAAAATTATTAATGTATTAACTGTTGATGTATTGTAAAAAAATTATTCAAAAAAAAAAATTAATTAATAAAATGAGGGAGGGCACGGGTTTCGACCCCGTACCCCCTGTCACCTCGACAGCCGCACTGAGCTTTTTGAAAAGCGTTTGTTTTATTATTAAAAAAAAAATTAATAAAAAAAATATAAAACAATGTTGAAAGGGAAGTGGGGCCACCACCTTCCCCACTCCCTTTGGCACGGTGGCCGTAGCAGGGCACTACTGCGGCAGTGGTACTGACGTAGCAGTACACTGCTACGTGGGGCCCGTGACCTCGGCCTATTTAAATTGCACAGTGTATTGGAAAGGGTGCGGGGTGTGGGGTCCGCAGGGACCCCCCCAAGTTAGTTAACTTTAGTTTCATCTTATGATATGTATATTAAATTTTGTTTATAAAATATGTTTTATAAAATTTTATTTTATAAAATATGTTTTATTAAAAATGTTTTATTAAATTTTTATTTTATTAAATTATGTTAAATTAAAATTTTATTATATTAAGATTTTGGAATTTTAAAAAAATGTTAATTAGTTTAATAAGTTTTCATTAATGAGTCCTTTTTGTATGGTAATTTTTATTAGTAAATTCTATTTGTAATTTATTATTAATTGGAAATAATATATTATTTTCGTAATTTTATAAAACATTAGGGGAACATGTGAATAAATTATTGCTTTATTGGAAATATTCAATGTTGTTAGACCTTTTGTTTTATGGGCAAATAAATTAGGGTTGTTTACTCAGTTAGGCTTAAGTATGAAGAATTTTATGTGTTGTATTTCTATGGTCGAATTGGACCTTTATTTAATGTTGTAAACGCATGATTTATCTTCTCATCTGAACATGCATTATTTTGTACTGAAATTGGTTGTTTTTCCACAATATGGTTTTTATCTTTTCTATATGTTGGGGTTGTCAGTGTTATGGGAACTAGATGACCTAGGAAAGACAGAGACTTGGAAACTGTTTATTGTTCATATTGTTTATCTGTTTGGCGTGAGTGTGATCTGTTTATGTTCCAGATGACTTTATAGGCTCTTGTTGTGTTATGTGAATTTAGTGATTATGTATATGTAGTCAATCTTAGTTTCTGTGATGATTCTGGATGTGTGACTACCTGTTTTATCTGAGTTCAGATCTAGGAGAGATCTATGAACCTAGGGTAGTTTACCTAGATATGTGTTAGGAGGTGGCTTGCAATAAGTGTCAAGGCCCACAAGTGGCTACTAGGATCACTTATTGTAAGTTATTATAAACAAGTGATAACCTAATATAACATTGAGATATATTAAAATGAACCTAATAAGATAGTTTCCTCTCCAATGCTTGAGTGCTAATACAGACTGAGATGAGGATGAGATTATGCTTGCCGCCTTTTGAGGTGTGTGTTCTGGCATAGTTAGTGGCTTCGTCAGTATGAGAAGCCATTGATTCCATGTATGGTCACTTGAGTGTCGGGATCCAGAGTGATTACCAGGATGAGACTCAAGGGTTAGACATACATGATGACACCTTTCTACACATAGTCTAGTTGTTCTACATGAGTCAGTTGCCTCTGGATTAGTGATTCATACCTTTCACTACTTTGGTTGACCTTGTGTTAGTAAGCTATCAGGATCCCTTTCCTAGTGGTATTTCTTGATTTGACTTGATTATCCATTTGGGGTCCAATGTTATCTCCTCAGCACGGTGGGGTAGACCTTTGTGGTTCTACACAGACGGGTGGTAGTGATTCTTTACCATTTGAGATTTGACGTCCTGGTGTCGATGCTTGTTGGTGTCTTACAGTTGGATTCCTTATGTTACTTCATCTTTGGTGTTCTTTATTTATGTATTCTTTATTTTAAATTTTGTATTAGAGTATCGCATGTGATACCTAATCTGGATATTGTAAGTTAGTTGTTAGAGTGATTACTGCATACCCTGCGACTTGTGCAGTGGATGTATGTTTATTAGGATTTATGATTATTCATGAGATGTAATCATTTTGATGTGATTTTTGTATTTAATTTATGGAATCTTTTGTTGATGTTATTTAATGAGTTATTTCAGAAGGTAATACTACATCATGCGACCCATTAGTTTTGTAACCTATGTATGTGATGTGTGTTATGTGAGATAATGGTTAATGTATTCATGTGATTGTATATCATAATTGTAAACTTTAGAAGAAAAAAAATTATTCACCAAACTTAGTATCATGTTCTAGGTTAGTTTCTTTTGGGTTCCCTGGCGGGGCGTTACAGGTGAAGGATTTATAATGTCGTCTTCTTTCACATAAGGGAAGTGTGTTTTAGAGAATATGTCATCCGCTTGTTTCAAAAATTCTTCACAAGGAGGGGATAAATCAATGTATTTATCCAAGGGTTCATCCCAAAAATTAGAATTATCCACAATGGCTTCATGAGTAACAGAGTAATCAACATCCAAATCCAAAGGTTCATCCCAAATAGGAGGATTGTCCACAATGGTTTCATGAGGAAGGGAGTAATCAACATTGAAATTCAAAGGCTCATCCCAAATAGGAGTATTATCATCCCTATTCATTAAGCGCAATATAGGAGTGTCATAAGTGATTAAATCTTGATCCCTAGAGGGGGAAGAAGGGCATCTATTAGGAGAAGAATTAACATCAATCTTCGACTCCTCTACATAAAGAGAAATATGATGGAGATATAGATTAAGGTCATCTTCATTCTCTAATATATCCTTATAAGGTAATTCAAAAGAGGACAAAGCAACATCACATGCACTAGATGAAGTCTTGCTAGGTGTAATGCCATGCAATGGTAAGGTAAGAGGAGGATGTTGTGTAATCCTAAAAGTTTTGGAAAACATTTGAAACAACTTGTGCAACATGATAACAAATAGATCTAGATATATCCAAATGTATTCAAATGAAATTTATAAACATGAAAAGGAAATCAAACACAATAGAGCATCTAATTCCACAAAGAAATGTAAATGTTTTTGTATTTTTGAAGAAATTTTGCAATTTTTTTGGATTTTTGAAGTATAAATGCAAGGGCATAAATAAACCTAATCTTGATGCAAGAAAAGATTAACCACAAATCTAACACAACGGGCATCTAAATCCACAAAATAAAGGAGAGTAAGTATGTCGGGTTCACCAAAATGAATAGTGAAGGTGAGCACACAAGGGAATACAAAGGAAGATCTAACACAATAGGGCATCTAAATCCATAAAAGAAAAGGGGTAAGTATGTCAGGTTCACCAAAATGAATAGTGAAGGTGAACACACAAGGGAATACAAAGGAAGATCTAACACAATAGGGCATCTAAATCCACAAAAGAAAAAGGGGTAAGTATGTCGGGTTCACCAAAATGAATAGGATGAAATAGGATTCACCCTAAAATGTATGGGGGAAATATGAGATTTAATTCTAAATCCAAATTCCCAAAGGATAGATCCAAATTGATCAACCAAAAGGTTAATACATAATCGAATCAATCTATAGAGAATATGAAAAAGGAAGAAAACCTTATATTTCCCTATAATGGAATTGTGCTTGAAATTTGAAATAATTGAAATACAAGTACTAACCTCAAAATAGGGAAAATCTAGAAAATGCCAATTTTTTATGTCTGTGTGTGGTTTTGGGAAATTTTGCAACCTATTTTGGACTAGAAATGTTGAGACGAAGAAAACCCAGAAATCTTTTATCTTTTTGACAGCAGGTAGTCTTTGACCCTCATAAAAGGTCAAAGGCTACATTCTTTATTTTAAGGTTGATTATGACTTTGTTCATAGATATCGAATGTTCACCGAAAAGGGTATCCAAATCCGATCTCAAATCTGAAATTTCACACCTGTACCTACAAGAAAAATGGTTTTGTAGTTTGTTTGGGGGGTTTGCCTTGGTCAAACCCCAGTTTGGAATCAACCTTAATATTGAAATTGAAATGGAAAATGCTAGCAAGTAGTAGAAGTAGATCTAACAATGAAGCTATGACATTCAATAGATATGCACTTGTATTTGAAATGTAATCAAGTATGTTGATATAAAAGCTTGAACATAACATCAATAAATGTAAATCAAACCTCCATGATTGTATGCTTGGAATCCACCTTGAGGGAAGAATGAAATGGATCTTAAAGATGAACAAAGGATCTTGAAGGAAGATCACACCATCATGATGGCTAGATCTAGGGTTTGAATGATGAATCTTGAATGCTTGAACCAAATCCCTTCAAAGGCTTGAATCCTTGATCCTTGATCTTCAATGGAGAACTTGGATGGAGAAGAAGACTTGAATGCTTGAATGGATTCTTGCTTGATCACCTTGAGAGCTTCAGAGAGGAGATTGAAAAACTTGATTGAGAGATGGATAAAATGAGAGAGGAAGGCCACCTTTTATAGTGATCTAGGGCACAAACCTTTAGGGAAGGCCAACATTGGAGAATTAAATCCCAATTAACCTTAACCCCTAGAAATGGGCCCATAATTAAAATTTCACTTCAAATTATGGTCCAATCACAATAACCAACTAAGGAGGGAAAACAATTAAATGAATTTTGAATTAAAACCTTTTCGCACTTGGATACAAGGGCCCGACATTGATTTTGGGGCCCGTCGAGACCAAATTTGAACAAGGGGCATAGATTCCAGAGGAGGTCAAAGATGACCTCATCTCTGACCTAGGTCAGGGACAATCTTGACTCTGACTTAGGTTAGGGTTGAGCTCAACTCTAACCTAGGTCAGGGTCAACCTCAACTTTGACCCTTTGGGCCCAGATCCAGCCAGAATCAGGATAGGAGGTCTCAGGGATGCCCGGAGACCTAGAAATGATACTAGAATGGGACAGAATGCCAGGGATAGGTATAAAATCCTATGATGACTGAGATGAAGGATAGAAGGACCTATTTCTAATTCCTACTTATAAAAAAGAGCCATGGAAGAGGGAAATTAAGGATAATCCTCAGGATCCTAACCCTAATTTCACCTAGAATGAAGAAATCAAGTGCAGAAAAGAAGTGGAAAGCGGGTAGAAATCCAGATCTAAGCAAAGACCAATTCAAGGCATTTGATATGACCCCAAACCACTTACTCAGAGGACTAAATTATCTTAACATGGAAGTGCTTCCATTTTAAGATGATACACTTACAGAGAACAAGTTTAAAGGTACTTGGAGCAAATGATTAGGATGTATAAGAAGGAGGTACCAAAGCTAAATAAGGAGAACTTCCCTGCATGGAAAAGTTTGATGAAGCTTCATCTAGCTGGTATTGGTGATTCTACAAAGTATTATGTTGAGCATGACTATGTCACACCTATTGCACCTTTGACTGTCGAGGAAATGAGAGCTAAACAAGAGCACAACCAAGCAATGTTGGAGATTGCATCTGCCCTAAGTTATCTAGAATTTGAAGACATCAAAGACTGCACTAATGCATAGAAAATTTGGGACACTCTTGCAAACATCTATGGTGGTGACATTAATGTACTGAGAGCAAAAGTTGAGAGCCTAAGAGGTAAATTTGATGAAATGAGAATGCAAGAAGGTGAGAATATTGCACAATATTGTGGTAGAATAAAAGAAGTTGTAAATGCTATTAGAGGATCAAATGGAACTATTGATAATGAAACTATAATTGGAAAAGTATTGAGAAATTTGCGTCCTATTTATGCCATCAAAATTTCAGCAATTCAAGAATCTAGATGTAACCCTAACAATGATCTTACTTTGGAAAGTTTAGTTGGTAAGCTTACTACTTTTGAACTTTCTAACTATGATAACTTCATTGTTGCTAATGTTGAATCTTCTTTTAAGTCACAAATGGTTTTGAGTAAGACAAAGAAGGAAAAATAAAGATGCATCAGTGAGAGTGAAAGTGAAAGTGACACATCTGATGAAGAACTTGAGGATCTAGAAGGTCTTATGGCTAGAAGACTAAAAAGGGGAAAAGGAAAGTACAAAGGTAAACTCCCTATTATATGTTTTTCATGTAATAAAGTTGGTCATATAGCTACTAGATATCCTGACAGGGATGATAAGGATGAAGAAAGAGACAGCAAGCATAAAGAGAAAAAAGAAGATAGAGGTTACCGAAGGTACAAGGACTACAAAGGAAAAGGTAAGAAATCTTGCTACATTGTCGAAGAAGATACTGACACTAATAGTGATGATTTTGAAATTGAAGTTGTCTATGTTGCGATGAAAGATGAGTCTGATGAGGATGAGAAAACTACATTGATATCTTATGTGAAAAAAATGATAAATGGATTATTGACAGTCATTGTTCACATCACATGACTGGTGACAAGAGTAAGTTTGATACCTTAGATCATTATAAAGGTAGAAGTGTGAAATTTGGTAATGATGTACCATGTCCTGTTAGAGGAAAATGATTGATTAAGCTGACTAATAAGATCACTTGTGAGAATTCTTATTGGGTTGAGGGTCTTAAATATAATCTATTGAGTGTTGCACAACTTAATAGAACTAGCTATGAGTGGAATTTCATCACAGGAAGGCAAAAATATTTAATGCCACTCGTGAACTGATTGGAAGTAGAGAATAGACAAGAGGTAATTTGTCCTATCTGGACCTGTCTAAAGAAACATGTATGATTGCACATATTGATGATATTTGGTTATGGCATAAGCAGCTATGTCATGTTAATTTTGATAATCTGGTAGAAATTAGTAAGAAGAAGAAAGTGAGAGGTCTACCTAGATTGAAAAAACCTGAGAATGTAATGTGCAAAGAATGTCAATTGGGTAAGATGACTAAGTCTAGTTTTAAGAGAAAGACTTTTACTTATGAGAATGCTTTAGATTTGGTTCATACTAACCTTTGTGGACCTATGGGTGTACAAAGCTATTGTGGTGCTAGATATTTTATCCTTTTTGTTGATGATTATACCAGAATGATGACTGTAATGTTCTTAAAAGAAAAATTTGATGCTTTTAAATTTTTTAAGTGGTACTTGGCTAAGGTTGAAAAAGAGACAGGTAGGAACCTAAAGTGTCTAAGATTTGACCGAGGTGGAGAATTTATATCCAATGAATTTAATCTATTTTGCAATGATAGAGGGATCAAAAGATAGATGTCTGCACCAAGAACTCCTCCACAGAACGGTATAGCAAAGAGAAGGAACAAATCTATCATGGATTGTGCAAGGACATGAAATTGAAAATAATATTGCACAAAAGTACTAGAAAGAAGTTGTAAGTATAGTTGTTTATACTCTTAACTAAGTACATATCAAAAAATGGACAAATCTAACACCTTATAAGTTATGGCATGGGTATGCACCTAATGTAAAGTATTTTAAAATTTTTGGAAGCAAATGCTACATACTAAAGGACAATAGGAATGGGAAATTTGATGCTAAAAGTGATGAGGGTGTATTCCTAGGCTATTCCACAAAAAGTAAAGCTTATAAGTGTTTGAACTCTAACACTAACAAAATTGTGGAAAGTGTGAATGTAAAAGTTAATGAGTATGCAGAGAAAAATGAAGCTGACAACAAAAGAGAACTAGAAGATTATAGATCTTTTGTGTATATAGAGGAAGGAGAGGCAAGTGACAAACTTGCACCTGATGCAGAGTCTCGGGTAAGCAATGTCAAGCATCAGGAAAACAATGTCGAGAGAGAAGAAGAATGTGTCAAGTGATAGGAGGAAGCTATCAAGTATCAGGAAGAGGTTTTCAAGCATTCAGAAGTTGAATCTGACAATCTTGTTGGTGAACCTAAAGAGCAAGATGAAAGGAGAGCAGAACCTATTTTGGCACAATATATAAGGAGACATCACAAGCCTGAACAGATAATTGGAGACAAAGATACTGGAGTTCTAAATAGAAGAAAGATAAGAGCTTTGACATGCTTACTATGTGAATTTGAGCCTAAGACAACAAGGGAGGCATTAGAAAATGAAGACTGGATACAAGCAATGAATGAGGAGATAGACCAGATAGAGAGGAATGATACCTGAACTTTGGTGCCGAGACCAAAAAATAAAAATGTCATTGGAACAAAGTGGGTGTTCTGGAATAAGATGAATGAGCATGGTCAAATCACAAGAAACAAGGCTAGGTTGGTATGCAAAGGCTACGCACAAGAAGAAGGAATAGATTATGGGGAGACATTTTCCCCTGTAGCTAGATTGGAAGGAGTAAGAACCTTACTTGCATATGTTGCCTACAAAGATTTCAAGGTATACCAAATGGATGTTAAGTCTGCATTTTTAAATGGTATATTAGAAGAAGAAGTGTACATTGAACAGCCAGAAGGATTTTTTTATCCAAACAATAGACACATCATTTGCAAACTGAATAAAGCATTGTATGGACTAAAGCAAGCTCCCAGAGCATGATATGAGAGACTGCACAACTACCTAATACAAATTCGATTCTCAAGGACAAATGACACAAGCAATTTGTACATGAAAGATGAAGAAGGTAAAGGAATCTTGTTGGCTAAGATTTTTGTAGATGATATTATATTTGGTGGACAAGATGCCTTGTGTAAGAAATTTTCAAATGAAATGCAAACTGAATTTGAAATGAGTATGTTTGGGGAGATCAATTTTTTTGTTGGTTTACAAGTATATCAGATGGAGAAAGGAATTTTCATCACCCAGTCTAAATATGTTCATGAGATACTGAAAACCTTTGGTATGGAAGATTCAAGGCCAATAACTACTCCCATGGCTACTGGACAAAAGTTGTCTAAAAATGATGATGTTGTAGAAGTAAACTAGACTTTGTATAGATCCATGATTGGAAAGCTGCAATATGTTGTACATAGCAGACCAGATATTACTTTAGCTATTGGGATTGTGGCAAGATTCTCTGCCAATCCTAAGGAAACTCACATGATGGCTGTCAAAAGAATAATGAGATATTTGAAGGGAACTGTTGACTATGGATTGTACTACAAGAGGCATGAAAAGTTTGAGCTGAGAGTGTATACTGATGTTGATTTGGGTAGGAAATGTGGATGACAGAAAAAGTACTAGTGGTGGAGCTTTCCTTCTTGGACATAGATTAGTCTCCTAGACAAGCAAGAAACAAAATTGCATTTCCCAATCTACTGTTGAAGTCGAGTATGTGGTTGCAACAGTGAACTGTTCAAACTTGGTATGGATAAAGCAATTGTTGGTAGGCATGAAAGAAGAAATCACTGAACATGTTGTTATTAGATGACAACACAAGTGCTATCAACATCTCTAAGAATCTAGTGATGCACACAAAAACCAAACACATCGCAATCAAGTATCATTACTTGAGGGAACTGGTGCAAGATAAAGAGGTCTGAATGGAATGTGTGAATACAAAAGAACAACTAGCAGACATATTCACTAAAGATTTACCTAGAGGAAGGGGAAGAACTAGGTAGCCTCAGTTCTTCCCCTAACTGAGGCTACCTAGTCAAGCTAGGAGCACTGCATCAAATGTGTTGCATAGAGTATTTGACAAATTGATGGAGAGACAAGTCACACTTTAGGAGCAGCCAAGAGCTGTGAAAAGTATAGAAAAGCTAAGAATCAGTCATAAGCAAAGATGATAGAGGGAGAAATATTGTTACTGAACTGAAAAATGATATCTAAATATGCAGGATGTATGTTTTAGTTGTTGCTTTGGCATTTTTTGTCAAAGACAGAGATTATCACAAATGAATACACATGGTGATATTACATGGAAGATCAAGTAAGAGGGAGAGATTTTAGTGGATAGTCAAACAAGCATGGCTAATTGATTCTTTATCAGAATGAAGCTAAGGATATTATAAATATTTTTGATGGATAGATAAGTTTTGGATTGGTTGGTAATTCTTGTGTTATTCATATGGTGTTGCCATCAATGCCAAAGAGGGAGATTGTTGGAAATTATAATTAAAGCAATTGTTGTATTGTCATTGATGTCAAACCTTAACTGGTAAGACTATTGCTATCTAAGAAATTACTATATCTATTTAATTGTTGAGAAGGGGATAGGCAAGGTTGGTAACAATAGCACCTAAGGAAAGGTTGAGTTATCTTGATACTTCAATGAGTACTTGATTATGTGGCACAATGATAAGTCAATGTATTGTTTATCTAAGTAAGAATGACGACTAAAGTGGTAGGCTTAACCGAGAAAAAGTGAAGAAATCTAGTTTAAGCCGAGTGATGTTAGTGTCGACCGAGCCAGTATATGCTGAGTAAAATCAATGTTGACTGAACATCAGTTAATTGCTGAGGAAACAATTTTTGTGGTGACCGAGCTTTCTAATGAAGACCGAGGAGTTGAACACTATATTGACCGAGTGTCAGTATTTTACATTTGAGGAAGAATTCAGATTTCCAGCCGACATGGTTGAATTCTTGGATTATGTAAAATGTGTTGACTTTATTTATTGATTGTATGGAAGTATTTAATGCACTGTAAAAATTTTTATTGTAAATCTATTGAGAGACTTGAGATATTTCTAGAAGGATAGATGAAGAACATAAAGTTGGAAGGATTCGATGAATCTGACCTAACCCTAAGATCTACAAAGGAGATTAAATAGAAAAAGATGTATTGGCCTAATTGAGGAAGTATTAAGGAAACCTAAGCATGAGGTTGAAACAAAGTGGATGCTGGAAGTATTGTTGATGTTATTGACTATCTAATCAGAAAAGGTTGAAGGAGAAGTGGTGTGATTGCTTGAAGAGATTTCCAAGAAGATCAGTGATGGAGATGGAAAAGGTTCACAATCAGTAAGCCAGCATATGTGTATGGAATTGGATCTGATATTTGCAAAGTGAGTTGTATGTTTCTCAGATTAATACTACTATTACTTTCTAACCATTGTATCAGTCAAAATCCTTTTAAAAGAGGTTGACCTAACAGTCATTTGTATAAATCCTTTGAACAAGGTTGCATTCTAATGGGATGTATGTAAGTCCTATAATAAGGTGTACTTTTAACAGAGTGGTTGAAATCCTTTAACCGGGTCACACTTGACAATGTGTTTGTAACCTTTGACAGGGTTGGCTTTTCACAAAGCTCACTTCAGAAGAGTGAAAATAATAGTAACATGTTACAAAGTGGTTTTTCCCAAATTGGGTTTCCACTATAAATCTTGGTGTTAATACTTGTTTGAATGTTTTGGTTTGAACATTTCTATGTTTTACAAGTTAGATACTATTGAATAGTGGACTGCACTGTTATATGTTTTTGTTATGCAATCAGTAATGACCGAGTAGCTGTTGGTTGTTGGATCTGATTTCTTGAAGAGTTTTAAAGTTTTTTTTATACATTTGGACCTGAGAACAACTGATTCACCCCCCCTCTCTGTTGTTCTAAATCATATTAACACACCACATCAAGGCCACACACCACCATAGGGGAGGTTTTGAGAAGGGAAAGAGGTCAATATTTCACCTTTGAAGGAAGAGTGGTAAAAAAATAAATCAACATGAGAAAATATTTATCCACCAAATACTGAGATTGGGGGGACCCCCTCATTTGTAGTGTTAGAAGACCTAGTAGTAGGTCTTTTGAGTGCCTAGTGAGCACCGCTCAAATAGATACCCCCACAACAGTACTGCCAAGATTAGATGGTATGGCATTGATCACACCCTTGCCACAATTAGTAGCACCATAAACACCCCCACCTAAAAACTATACGGAGGCTTGGGAAACACTCCTACAAAAGTTGAATTAAAATTTCAGGTTATGTGGGAGACAAAAGTCATGGTCGGCTTCATCACAACATGTTTATTTATAATGTTGTTGTTTTGTATATTTTAGTGGATTAGGTATCAATATCTTGTTTGAAATCTTGCTTTCTCCATTCTTTTGATGGTGATACAACTCAAACAACCATTTGTATCATGTCTCACTCATAAAATGCTAAGGACCATGTTGCACATCTTCACAAGAAACTCTATATGGGTCTTATACCACACTCACTTTTCCATATGTAAACACACATAAGGAGGACTATTTACAACTCATCATTCAACAATCATACACATCTTTTGAAATAATTTCATTACACACCACCTATCAAAATTAGTGACTAAAATTCTAATCATTGAGGGATGAAGTGTCATACATGAAATCTTGCTCATTTCAAATCTCATAATGGATTTTGTTTTCACAAATATGTAATCTCTAAATGTACATCTATGAACTTGTAATTCATAAATGTACACATGTAACACACACAAATAGAGAGAATATAGACAAAGCATAGAAGAAATACAAAATCATACATCTCCCTCTAATGTGTACCATGGGCAAGATGCACAAAGTAATAAAAGAAATGTTCCAATTCTAGTAATCTTCTTTGTCTAAATTCTTGTCTCCACATTGTTTCTACATGTATAGAGTGTCAATCCCCAAACAATCATAATGATTCATCTTGCATTTCCTTTTGAATAAATCAAAGTATCTAAGCCTTGGTGATAAACTAAAAGATTCATTATATTAATAATTTGAAGCAATTTTATATTGTAAAGACATAGGATAGAGTCCACATATTGATCAAATAAGAAATTGCAAAGGATCTTTTAGAATAATTTTTTTTGTTCAATGATTCCATTGAATTACTACATGTGCTTTTGGGTGAGAAACTATGTTGTTAACACAATTTTCTACCCAAAAGCCCACATAATAATATATGGGTTGTGAAATAATCATACCATCAATCAAGTCCATTGAAATCTATGAATGGATGGTTCCATGAACTCAATCATCAAGTAAAATTTTTAATGATGCAATATCCCTAGGTTCTAAGTGAGTTTAATCATTCATGTGTTTGAGGGTAAAATAAAAGTAGATACAATAAATAACTAATTAGATTGGTTAAAATTATACTTCCTTGGGAATGAATATTCTAATCAAGAAAAGATCAAGTTCACACTTCTCAAAGTATCTTTTCCCATCAAGAAGTAGGGAAAAGTTCATACTTTGTGGAATGAGGACCAATAAAAAAGAAAATCTAAGCCAATCTTAGAAAAAATACTAGAAGTATCCAAGGTGAATATTATCCTAAAATGGTCTATAATGGTTGTTTATGTTCACTGGAAAAAACTACACCAAGGGCATCACAAATCAATTTGTGTCCACATTGATGCCTTCTATAGACTCTATGAAATTGGGCATAGTTGACCCAATTCAAAAGTTTCTATTTGTGTGGCCCCCTTTGACCATGTGGACCATTCTTCACCTTCTACTCCTACTTTGTTCCAAGCTTCAATTGGTAATGTACAACTTTCTCACCACTCTGGCCATTGTGCTAACAAATGTCCAAATGGAGTTTCACTAGTTTCTCCCCCTTATGGTGGGGATCCTAAGGACAATATTTCCTATACAGTTGTCTAACAATGTAGGAAAAATAGTTCTTCAACCTCACACTCTTCTCCACATGCGGTAAGTGAGAAAATTTCTCACTCTTGAGGAGAGCTACTAGCCTTTGTACTAGTGTACTGATTATTTTTGTATTTTGTTTTTAACAACACCTTTTATGTTTGTATGTTGTTAATAAGTCATTGATGGCCTACAAAAGCCAACACCCATGTTTTAGTGTTTTTGTTCTCTTTGATGTCTTTGGGATGTGGTTGTGTAAGGGCTATCCCCCTTATTAGGGTGTTGATTATAATAATAATAAAATTTCATCAAGTATTGTAGTAGCTTGCATCCATTCATTTGATACAAATTAAAGGTAGCCAAGGTAAAGACAATGGGGTAAGTGAATCACTACACAATTATCATTGAGGATTCAAAACTATAGGTTAAATGAGACAAGTGTGCCAAAGAAAAGATCTTATATGGACAACAACAAACAATACAAGATAGGTAAATGGTACAACAAATACAAATAAAATAGCTACTCTAGCATAGTGTCAAGCTTAGAAGAAAATGTTTGTCTGTGCAAAAATAGGGGTTCACAAATGCTAGAATGGAAATAAAAAACCATGAAGTTTATTTATTACTATAAATATCTCATTGACTGCACATCATACTTCCCTTGTATCTTTCTACACAATTGTGATAATTGTGTTCAAGAAGAGACAAATTATCCATTCTCTAATCCATAATAATGTGTATAAAATATCACATATATCTCCTTGTACCATGCACACAACACTAAGAGCCAATGTTGCACCACTATATTATTGGAAAGTTGACTATACTAGTGTATATGACTAAGATTAGTGTTGTCATTATGGCAACAAAGTCATATGAAGTTTTGGAGTCAGCACAATAACTTAGAAGATTAGATTTTGGCTAAGTATGGAAGACATAACAGTCTACGAAGCACCTGATGAACAGAGCATCAACGCATGTGCGTATGACCAAGTTTTGGTATACACCCTTGAAGATAATCTTTTGAGTATGTTAGTAAGCTATGTCTAAGAATGCATGATTAGATGTGATAGTATGAATAATTTACAACGAGTTGAAGTGACACAAATAATGAGCGGCAGAACAAAATAGAGCATGCAACCGACAAGAAAGATTTTGATTAGCGAGTATTATTTTGTTTTGTAAAGGCTATGTGCCTATTGTATTTATGTTGTAAACATGTTAATAGAAATATATGTCAACACGCTTGAGCCAACTCATTTTGAAGCGTTGTATGTAATGGGTTATAGGTCGACTTAGTAAATAGTTTTGGTTGCACCTATTTATAAAACATGTGCTTTTGTATTTGAGTATGTAGAAGATATGAGATGGATATAGAAGATGTAATAGAAGAGAAGAAGTATGTGAAGTATGTGTTAAGATCTTTAAGAATGATATAGCACCTTATAAGAGGTTAAAGCATCAGCGCACAAAAGGAACTTATCAGACAATCAGTGTCATAGCCACAGTTCACCCTTGCAGATATAGTGTGTATCTGATATCCAAGAGGTTGTAGCCTTCTCTATTGAGCAGTGACCCTTCCACCCCTAACAGGGTTTGTTACTTCAAGACTCCTAATAGGGTCTGACCTTTGACTAGTTCATTGTACTAAAGCATTGTAATGACTACTCCTAACAGGGCAAAGGAACATTAACAGGTTCATAATACACAAGTACAATTATAAGTGGGTATTAATTCCCATTGGGGTTTTTCCTTCGGCCAAGGTATCCCCGTAATCATATCTGGTGTTATGTGTTATGGTTGTTTACTTTACTTTCTTTAATATTTAGTTCAGTAATTGATTAATTGGGCTAAGTTTGAAGAAGTAGAAAAACATTAATATTATAGAACATAGATTCACCCCCCCTCCTCAGTGTTCCCATTCCTAACAATTGGTATCAGAGCTTTGGTCCTCTAAAGATAAGCTTAACCACTTGAGGAGATCATGGATATAGGAGAAGTAAAACATTTGAAGAAGAATCTTGAAGCAACTCTTGAAGATCTTGATAGATCTGAAAAATAAATTGAAGAACTAAAATTAAAGGTGAGTGGCGCACAACTATTCATCAAGAAACTTAGAAAAGACTTGAAGGATTGTTTAAACAATGATTTGGGAAAAATGGTCAAAAATATGAATGAAGAAAACATGTCTTTGAAATATCAGATTGAAGAATTGGATGAAAATCTAACTAATAATCAGGAAGCCTATGAACAACAGATCAAAGAGAACACATAGTTAGATGATGAAGTGAGGCAAGCAAACATGAAAATCTTGGAGTTAGAAAACATCAAGAAAAAGGTGGAATCTGAATTGACTGAAGCAAAGAATCATATTGATGAATTTTACACAAGTAAGGATCTAATAGAGTCACAGTTGTATGCACAAAAGATTAAAGGAGATACCATTGGTATTGGATTCAATGAAGCACAAAATCAAATCAATGATATGCGAGAAATAATGAAATCACCAGAAGAATCTACATAAGCTATTGTTGGCAAGTTGACTATACTAATAAATATGAATATGATTTAGTGTTTTCATTATGGAAATAAAGTCATATGAAGTTTTGGAGTCAGTGTATAACTTAGAAGATCAAGAAAATGGCTAAGTATGGAAGATAAGACAGTCAACAAAGCACCAGATGAACAGAGCATCAGTGCATGTGTGTATGACCAATTTATGGCATGCACCCTTCAAGATAAGCTTATGAGTATGTAATCATGATAATTCTAAAAGAGCATGATCATATTAGTTAGTATGAAGAAGTTACAGCCAGATGAAGTGACACAGATAGTGAGCGGCATAACAAAATAGAGCATAGAGCTAATTGTCGGTATTTTGGTTAGCATGTATAATATTCTTTTGTAAAGTCTATGTGCCTATTGTATTTAGGTTATAGACATATTAATACCATTATATGTAAACATGCTTGAGCCTATTCACTTGGAAGTGTTGTATATAATAGGTTGAAGGCCGACCTAGTGAATAGTTTTGCTTGCATATATAAATAAGACATGCCCCTTTATATTTGAGCATGGCATAAGATATAGAGTTGATAGAAGCAAAGAAAAATTATGCGAAGAGTAGTTAGAATTTTTTAGAGCTTTACAAGAGGCTAAAGCATCAGCGCACAAAAGGAACTAATCAGACAAGCAGTGTCAAAGTAGTAGTTCACCATTGGAAGATATAGTGTGTATCTGATATCCAGGAGGTTGTAGCCTTCTCATTGAGTAGTGAGCTCTGGCAGTGAGCCACCACCCCTAACAAGGTTATTGTAAAAGAATCCTAATAGGGTCTGACCCTTGACCAGGTCACTATACTTATTACATTGTAAATATTAACTCCTAATAGGATTGTAAGATCTTCTAACAGGGATCATAATACTCTAGTGTAGTTCTTAGTGGGTGTCAATTCCCATCGGGGTTTTTACCTATTTGGGTTTCTCCGTAATCGTATTTGGTGTTATGTGTTATGGTTTTTTATCTTACTTGCATTGATATTCATTTCAGTACTTAAGCAATTAAGTTAAGTTTCAAGATATTATAAAAATTAATAATATATAGAACATTGATTCACCCCCCCCCCCTCTCTCAGTGTTCCCATTCCTAACAATTGGTATCAGAGCTTTGGTCCTCTGAAGACAAGTTTAACCACTTGAGGAGATCATGGGTTCAAAAGAAGTGAAACATCTGAAGAAGAATCTTGAAGTAGCTCTTGAAGACCTTGACAGATCTGAAAAGGAAATCAAAGAACTAAAACTAAAGGTTAGTGGTTCTCAAATATTCATCAAGAAATTGAGAAAAGATTTGAAGGATTGTTCAAACAGTGATTCAGGGAAAAGGGTCAAAAAGCTAAATGAGGAAAACACATCTCTAAACGATCACATTGAAGAGTTGGAAGAAAATTTATTTAATAATCAAGAAGCATATGAACAATAGGTCAAAGAAAATAAGCAGTTGGATGAAGAACTAAGGCAAGTAAACATAAAAATCTTGTAGTTAGAGAACATCAAGAAGCAAGTGGAATTTGAATTGACTAAAGCAAAGAGTCATATTGACAAATTGCACACAAGAAAGGATCTAATATAATCATAGTTGTATGCACAAAATATTAAAGGTGATACCTCTGGTATTGGATTCAATGAAGCACAAAATCAAATCAATGATATGCAAGGAAGAATGAAAGCACCAGAAAAATCTACAGAAGCCAACAAGACTGAAGATCATACTGAAGATAAAGTAGAACCATCTAAAGATGAGTGCAATCCAGTAAATAAAACTTGTTATGGCTATAACAAGCATGGTCACATATCAAGATATTGCAAAGAGGTAAGACCTTTCAATGGTTACTGTTATTCATGCAATAAGTTTGGTCATAAAGCTATGAATTATAGATCAAATCAAAGAAATCAGACTTAGCAAAATCAAAGAAGTCATCCACAACAAAATGTTAGAAGTCCTCAGAACATTACATGTCAGATATGTAATTGTTAGGAATGAATGCTAAAGTGTTTGGCAGCCATTCTGTAGCAGTTTTTGTTGCATTCATGACTATGATTGTCATTGATGTCAACATAGTGATTTACCAAAGACTTGCAGAGAAGCAGACAGAGTTTGGATTAGCGCACATGGGTTATTTTAGTTGGAGCTATGCGATGTTGAGGTTATACTCTTTGATATGTCATATGTCTATGGTTAAGAGTCCAGATAGTAATTCATTAATTCATGGAAGTTATGATCATTTTGGTGGAAGCAGTGTTCAGGCAGTGTTCCTGAGTAGCGGTTTGTGGAAATCGGATGATATCTCCTAATCGGGATGGAATCTAATTTTTCATAGCTCAAGGGAAGTTGGAAACACATTGATAGTGATGTGGATGATAGTGCAAACTTTGAGGTCACATGAGTGAAGATTTATTGTATTTGGAAGCTGATAGTTTTATGTAATTTTGGTGTAGCGTGTGGAAACTTTTATTTTGTAATTGTATGCCGACTCATTTGTAATTATTTGAGTGTGGTATAAAGGAAGGAATGTATTTCCTTTTTGTATTGTGAATTGCATAGTAACATGAATTTGTAATGTGAAAGTGCGTAATGGTAGCAGCAGTTGTGATGCTATATGCATGAAGTGAAGAAAAGAGCTAAGTATGAAAGCGAATGTGTGAAGGAAGACATGTGAAGTATAGAGATCTGAAGTTGAGATCTAATGTAATAGTGAGTTTGGTTTGACATAGTCAGAGAAGAGGTAACATATTATTCTATTGAGTAATGCAAAGATTATTTGGATAGTGTGTTTAGTGATCTTACCCTAAAGCTGTTTGGGCAGTGGGTCCTTCTGTCTTCTATAACTCTTAACAGGGTTAGAATCTTTTAACAGGGATTCAAAATCTCCTAACAAGGATTCATATGTACTGAATGTATTTCATAATACTCCTAATAGATTCCATCCTCTCACAAGGAATATTCATATTAGTGCATCTTTTGTGGGCATCATTTCCACCGAGGTTTACTCTTTGATCAAGAGGTTCCCTAGTCAACATATCTTATGTCATTGTGTTATTGTGTATGAATATCTTTCTATGGTTGGTAATTATATTGCTTATATGGTTTAATGTTGTTGAAGATGATAAAATTTATAATTATCTGATAACTAATTCACCCCCCCCCCTCTCAGTTATCTTGGTGGACTTTACTTTCTAACAATTGGTATCAGAGCAGCAAGTCCTTGAAAGAGAAGTTTAACAGCTTAAGGAGATCCATGGTGAATTTTAGGAAAGAAAGCCCTAAGTTTGATGGAGTAAATTTTGACAGCTGGAAAGAAAAGATGAAGACACACCTATTATGTTTAGGACTAGGTTATTGGTTGATTACAAAGAATAATAAGACTATTATTGAAGAGGACAATCTTGAAACATGTATTGTGGAAGAGAGAGATCTATTCATGTGTAACATACTTGCAAGAGAAGCACTTTTCACAGCATTATTGGAGAATGAGTACAGTCAAGTAAAATATTTGAAAAAATCTCATGAAATTTGGAATGCTTTACACTCTAATTTTGAAGGTGATGAACATGCAAAAAGAGTTAGATTACATAATTGGATATATGCATTTGAAGATATAATAATGTTGGAAGATGAATCTGTTAGAAGTTATATTGGTAGAATGTCAGAGATCATTTCAGGTATAAAATCTTGTGGAGGAACAAAAACAGAGAATGAAGTGATATGGAAAATTTTGAGGACATTGACTCATGTATTTAAGCAGACAACACAGATGATTGAACAAGTGATACCTTGTACAAAAAACTTTACAAGAGAGACTCTTCTTGGAAGATTGGAAGCAGTAGAAATGAACCTAAGATTATCAAGAGACTTACCTAGAATGGAGATAGCATTCAGTGCTCTTAGTGTTCACCCTACTTTGTCAAGAAGCATCAATGTGAGTGGAGATTATGCTGGCAGCAACAAATTTAGAAATGAAGAAGACAAGAAGATTGAAGAAGGTATTTCCTTGCTTGTGAAAAGAGAACCAAATGGTAAGAAAATTTTTAAATGTTGGACTTGTCAAGAATATGGTCATTTTGCATCTAAATGTCCTAAGAGAGTTAAAAAGTACAGAAGCAATTTCAAACCTAGAAGATCTTGAAGTTAGTATAGAAAGAACTTTAAGTGAAAGTGATACTGAGAATAATGATGACATAGGATTTGTAGTAATTAAAGAAGAAAATCCTGAATCTGATGTTAAGGAAGAAAAAGCCTTAGTTTCTCAAGTTGAAAAGAAAGTTGATTGGATTATAGATAGTGTTTGTTCACATCATATGACTGGTGACATGAAAAATTTCATAAAGTTTAACAATTATGATGGAGGAGTTGTTAGAGTTGGTAACAATGCACCTTATTTGATTAAAGGTATAGGATCAATTACTCTTGATGGAAAGATTAATATTGATGATGTCTATTTTGTTGATGGATTGAAACATAATCTTTTGAGTGTTGGAAAATTAGTTGATAAGGAATTTCAAGTTTGGTTTACTGAGAAAACTTGTGTGATAAAGGATAAAGATGGAAATCTGATTAGAACTAGATCTAGAACTAGAGGTAATGTATTTCAGTTGAATCCTACTGAGATGACATGTTTGATTACAAAGATTGATGATAGTTGGTTATGGCATAGAAGGTTTTGTCATATAAACTTTGATAACATTGTGAAAGTAAGTACTACACTTGCAGTGAGAGATTTACCTAAGATTATGAAGCCTACTAACATGATTTGCAAAGAATGTGTAATGGCTAAATAGAAGAGAAGTTCTTTTCCTAGTAAGAAGTTTACATCTACAGAGAAGCTGGAGATTGTTCATACAGATTTGAGCGGTCCTACCAGGACTAGAGGATTCTATGGAGAAAGGTATTTTATGATTCTTGTTGATGATTTTACAAGAATGATGCAGATTGCATTTCTTAAAGAAAAATCTGAAGCATTTGATAAGTTTAAGATTGTTAAGAATAAAGTTGAGAATGAATTTGGAATGAAAATTAAATGTTTAAGATCTGATAGAGGTGGAGAATTTACTTCTAGAGAGTTTAACAACTTTTGTGAAGAAAATGGCATTAAAAGATAGTATTCAGCCCTTAGAACACCTGAACAAAATGGCATTACAGAAATAAGGAACAGATCAGTGACTAAAGCAGCAAGAGCTATGTTGTTTGAGAATGATTTGGTGAAGGTATTCTGGAGAGAAGGAATGAACACAGCAGTGTATACAATGAACAGAGTACAAATAAGAGCAGACTCAAACAAGACACCTTATGAATTATGGTTTGGACATGCACCCTCAGTTAAGTATTTTAGAATTTTTGGAAGTAAATGTTATATAAAGAGAGATGATGATATAGGAAAGTTTGATCCTAGAAGTGATGAAGGTATATTTATTGGATATTCTTTGAAAAGAAAAGCATATAGATGTTCAATAAAAGAACTAAGACTATTGTTGAGAGCACAAATGTTAAAGTTGATGAAAAATTCAAAATTCAGGAAAGAATGCTTGATTATGAATCTGATGAAGAAGCTCATCCTAAGCCTAATACTGGAACTACTAAATTATTTTATGAAACTGACAGTGATTTGTTGAATGAAAGCCATAGTGAATTTATTGAAGAACCTACATCTGAAGAGAGATTTGAGACAGTGACACCTAGCAAGAGTTTGTTAAAGAATCATCCTATTGGACAGATTATTGGGAGCATCAAAAGAGGAGTTCTTACTCAAAATAAGGCACAAGAACAGTTATGTTTAATTTCTCAAATTGAACCTAAGACTACTAATGAAGCTTGTGAAGATGAAATTTGGACTAATTCTATGAAAGAAGAACTAGATCAGATTGAAAAGAACAAGACATGGGAATTGGTCCCTAGACCTAAAGACAAGAATGTTATTGGAACTAAATGGGTATTCAGAAACAAGATGAATGAACAAGGAGAAATAGTAAGAAATAAAGAAAGATTGGTATGTAAGGGTTACTCACAACAAGAAGGAATTGACTATGAAGAGACTTTTGCACCTGTTGCAAGAATTGAAGCAGTTAGAATGTTTTTGGCATATGCAGCTTACAAGAAATTCAAAGTGTATCAGATGGATGCAGAGTCAGCATTTTTGAATGGAGAATTGGAAGAAGAAGTCTACATTGAGCAGCCTGAAGGTTTTCCTTTAACTCAAGAAGGAGACATGGTATGTAAATTGAAGAAAGCTTTATATAGACTTAAACAAGCACCTAGAACTTGGTATGCAAGACTGGATAACTATTTGTTAAATTTGGGATTTATAAAAGGCACAGCTGATAGAAATATGTACACAAAAGAAATTGAAAATGGTTTATTAGTTATAGTTATTTTTGTTGATGACATTATCTTTGGAGGAGAAGCGGAAGCTAGTGAAAAATTTGCTAATGAAATGAAGACTAAATTTGAAATGAGTATGATTGGTGAAATGAAATACTTTTTGGGATTACAGATAACACAAAACAATGATGGTATTTTTGTAAGTCAGACAAAGTACCTGAATGACTTGTTGAAAAGATTTGGAATGGAGGATTGTAAACTAGTTGGAACACCTATGGTGACTGGACATAAGTTATCTAGCACAGATGAGACTCCTGTAGTAGAACAGAAGAAATACATATCTATGATTGGAGGATTGTAGTATTTGACTCGTATAAGACCTGATATAGCACACTCAGTTGGAATTGTAGCAAGATTTCAAGCTGAACCTAGAGAATCATATTATGCAACAGTAAAGAGGATAGTGAGATATTTAAGAGGCACAATGGACTATGGATTATGGTATGAAAAATCTGATGATTTTACCCTATGTGCATATACAGATGTTGATTGGGGAGGCAGTGTTGATGATAAGAAAAGCACCAGTGGAGGAGCATTTTTCCTTGGAGGAAGATTAGTTTCTTGGCTAACCAAGAAGAAAAATTGTATCTCACAAAGCACAGCAGAAGCAGAATATGTAGCAGCAGCAAACAATTGTAACCAGATAATTTGGATGAAGTAGATGCTGAAGGATATTGGAATAAAATTTGTTGAACCTGTTGTTATACATTGTGATAACACCAGTATAGTTAGTATGTCTAAGAATCATGTATTACATTCTAAGAAAAAGCATATAGAGATCAAGTATCATGTTGTAAGAGAGAAACTTGCTAAGAAAGAAGTCAGACTGGAGTACATAAGCACAAAGGAGAAGATAGAAAATATATTCACAAAGCCTTTACCTAAGGATACATTTGACTATCTGAGAGGTATGCTTGGGGTTATGCCCTGACCTAATTTTGAGAAGTGATGTAGTTGGTTGCATCCATCTAGTGGTATATGAGCCCTATCTTTCTTCTGGACTGGATGATGGTACTTCCTCTATGGGGGAGTATGTGTATTTGAGCTGAGTCATGAGGACTCTAGTAAATGTATTTTTTGAAAAGTGTCTTTTGACATTGAGTTTTTGTTGACTTAGTGATGGAATTTATGTCATTGATGTCAATGGGGGAGAAATATGCATGAAAAACAATGTGAGAGAACTGAATAGGATAACGAAGCAAGATTTGATTGATGAAGAGGATTTGAAGAAGCAGTGTTGTAGTATTGGATTTTTGGAACATTGGATGTTTTTCATCTATGTTGTCATCAATGCCAATGGTGGAGATTTTTAGGAATGAATTCTAAAGTGTTTGGCAGCCATTCTGTAGTATTTTTTGTTGCATTCATGACTATGATTGTCATTGATGTCAACACAATGATTTATCAAAGACTTGTAGAGAAGCAGACAGAGTTTGGATTAGCGCACATGGGTTATTGCAGTTGGAGCTATGAGATGTTGAGGTTATACTCTTTGATATGTCATATGCTTATGGTTAAGAGCACAGATAGTAATTCATTGATTCATGGAAGTTATGATCATTTTGGTGGAAGCAGTGTTCAGGCAGTGTTCCTGAGTAGCGGTTTGTGGAAATCGGATGATATCTCCTAATCAAGATGGAATCTAGTTTTGCACAGTTAAAGGGAAGTTTGAAACACATTGATAGTGATTTGGATGATAGCATAGACTTTGAGGTCACATGAGTGAAGATTTTTTCTATTTGGAAGCCGACAATTTTATGTAATTTTGGTGTAGTGTGTGGAAACTTTTATTTTGTAATTGTATGCCAACTCATTTGTAATTATTTGAGTATGGTATAAAGGAAGGAATGTATTTCCTTGTTGTAGTGTGAATTGTGTAGTAACATAAAGTTTTAATGCGAAAGTGTGTAATGGTAGCAGCAGTTGTGATGTTGTATGCATAAAGTGAAGAAAAGAGCTAAGTATGAAAGCAAATGTGTGAAGGAAGACATGCGAAGTACAGAGATCTGAAGTTGAGATATGATGTAACAGTGAGTGCAGTTTGGCAAAGTTAGAGAAGAGGTAACATATTCCTATATTGATTAATGAAAAGATTATTTGGACAATGTGTTCAGTGATCTTACCCTGAAGCTATTTGGGCAGTGGGTCCTTCTGTCTTCTATAACTCTTAACAGGGTTAGAATCTTTTAACAGGGATTCAAAATCTCCTAGCAGGAATTCATATGTATTGAATGTATTTGATAAGACTCCTAGCAGAGTCCATCCTCTCACAAGGAATATTCATATTAGTGCATCTTTTGTGGGCATCATTCCCACCGGGGTTTACTCTTTGATCAAGAGGTTCCCTAGTCAACATATCTTGTGTCATTGTGTTATTGTGTATGAATATCTTTCTATGGTTGGTAATTATATTGCTATATGGTTTAATGTTGTTGAAGATGATAAAATTTATAATTATTTGATAACTGATTCACCCCCCCCCCCCCCCCTCTCAGTTATCTTGGTGGACTTTACTTTCTAACAGTAATTACAATGGTCACACAGCTAGACAGTGAAAATTGGTAACCCACATCAATGTGCCGAGGAATATCAAGCCTCCAGTTATTTGTCACTCATGCAACAAAGCTAGACATAGCTCAAGGTTCTATAGATCAAAAGCACAAAGATAGGAAATCCTAAAAAGTCAGAAGGATCAATATTGGATGAAGCAAGAGAAGTCAAGTTTGTGCAAGCTATAGAAGATGTGATCTTGATTTGGACAGAAGAAAAGAAGGATAAGTTTGATGAGTATGTATTGGATGCATCTGTAATAGATGCACCCTCTACATCTGGATGAATGACCCTCATGGTCATAGGGGGAGCTAGATTAGCTCTAGACCCCTGTGCAGCTGGTATACTCACTCTCAGAGTATGTGCCTTTAGGTATAACTATTTGGAGACTAGTTGATGGTATATGTAAGAGCGTACTTCTTGATCGATAGCAAAGATGGAGATTGAAATTCTCTATTGCATTTTGTGTTTACACGGAAAGCATTAATGGTGGAATGTTGATTTAAAGTCATCGAAGATCCTTTATTCACACATTTGCATTCGAGTTTGAGCCTTTGGAGAGCACAGGAGATCAAATTAGTTTGTGTTGAGAGATTGTAGTTGGATTATCAGTGAAGAAGTGTGTCTATTGTTGCACAACCCTAGTTCAGTCGTGACAATTCAGAAACCCTTGGAAACTTATTTGAAGTAATTAAATAAGTAATTTATGGCAACTCCAGTTATGTTTGATGTTTCTAAAAGAAAGAGGTACATATTTAAGAAGCATCCATTCAAGTCTATCCTAGATTATTTGGAAGAAGTGTTTTCTAAAACCCCAATAGGAGTAATGCACGTAGAGGATATATGAGCATATATCTACTATAAAAAGGAACTAGTAGGATTGGATAGAATCAGGTCACACATGGAAACCATGATGAATCTAGAAAAAACATTCACTAATGAGTTCACGCACTTGGAAGACAACCTTATTATTGAGTATGCCATAGCATATGAATTCTATGAATCTGAATGGATTAAGATTCTTTTGAGTAGACTTCATGATGACTTATTCTGGATTGGTGAAGTCCCTGTTAGAATAAATACTGATCTCATTCATGAGATGACTAGATTACCTAAGACCGGCACCATCCTTCCCACTAGAAAGGATTTAAGAAAGCAAGTAGAACAAGCCTACAAATCTTGGAGTGATAAGCATGGGATGACAATTAATCCTATAGAAGATAAATATATTAAACTGATGTCTATGATACTTGGATATAGATTCTAGCATGCAAATAGGGTAAATAGTGTGTCACATCCACTATTTTAGCGGCCATCAGAATTGTAAAGGAAAATGGAGACTTCAACTTGTGTGAGATCTTGCACGCACAATTGATGGACAATATAATGGCAATCAAGCATGACAAGAGCAAGATATTCAGGTTTGGATCACTGATAATCTATATGTACTTTCATATAGTTGGAAAAGTATCGGATCTTTATCTAGATAGGAGCCTGCCTACAATGCCTCAAATTTCATTCAAGGCATCATCTGAGAGTACCTTGAGAGATTTCATGTAATTGGAAATCAAAACATTCAGAATAAAGATGCAAAGGAGGTATAGGATACCTGAGGGTATTATGGAGAAGTATAAGGATAGTATTTGCTTCATGGTAGAGATAGACATCACATGCATGGAAGCAGTGGAACCTAGAACTAAGTGGATTCATCCACTTGGTTATGAAGTGGAGGAACATGTTTTGGAATCATATGTACAAGTTCTACTATCAACACCCAAGGATCCTAATGAGACAAGATGGGGAACCTATGAGGAGAAGACAAGACAAGTAGATGTAGTCTTGAACAGTGCTGCAACCAAGAGGAAAGCATCTAGAGTTGCCTCCGAAATACTAAAAATTCATGGTGTCACTCAAGAAAACTTAGATAAGGAAAGGGAAGCCAAGATTTCCATGCAACTTGAGAGTGCACCCTCTTCTAAAGTTAAAATAGAGAACTCTGCTGACCCTAAGGAAAAGAAGATGAAAATGGAAGAAAACACTCCTTCACCCATTCCTACTATTGATCTAGAGTCCACTGAAGCATCTCCTGAGACAAGCAAGATACCTAAGAGAAAAAATAAGACTTTCACAAGCCATTTATCAGAAAGAGCCACAAGAAGCCAAGGCATAAATATTCAACCACCTCCTGAGGTAGGATTCCTACCAAATCTGCAAGTATTGAGAACAAGAGTAGTAGATGAAGGCAAAATTGATCAAATAGCTAAGTTTTATGCTAAATATCATGAGATTGACAAATCTGAGATCCATGATATGTTAATTAAGCATATGATCAAGTTTAAGAAGACTATTTTGGAACTCAAGATAGTCATTCCAGATCAATTTTGGGACATTTTGGATACATTAAAAAGACAAGTTGTTGAAGAAGATTTCAGAATAAGAGAGAAGACACTGGATGATAACCTACCAGTATGTTCAGTTGAAGAAAAATCTTTGTTAATGGATTTGGTAAAGTCATACCTCAAAACGAAGATGAGAACTCTGCACATCATGAACAAGGACTATTAGTTGGTTTGAAAGGAGACTGAAAAAGCCTTTGAGAAGGTATTTTTGGAACAACACATCCATCCATCATCTAGGCCCACAACTCAAGTACCCTCTAAGTAAGTAAAAGAAGTTGAGATCCCAAATGTACCTATGACAAGTCCATAGGATTCTACGCCTATGCCTGAAGCTAACGAAGACACAATTATGGTAGATATTGTAGAAATATTCATGGCAGCAATAGATAAGGATTTGGATAAGTTTGAGGAAGCATTTGTGAGCACTAAAGAAGTAGAAATCTTATGCAGTGATAATTCACCCAAGCTGCAAGAAGATGTACAGATTGAAGATATAACTAGACAAGAAGAAGAAGAGGAGAAAGAAAAATAAAATGAGAAAGAAGAAGAAGAGGAGAAATAAAAAGAAGAGGAAAAAGAAGAAGAAGAAAAGGAACCTGCAGATGAACCCTCTATTGAAATGCTTGTAAAGGTAAAGATAGAAGTAATGGACATCACACCTCTCACTCCTATGCCATCAATGTAATTGTTGTCAAGTTTGACTCCTGACACAACAAGTCTAGACTCATGGGGAGAAGAAGACTTGATAAAGATCAGTGTGCTAGAAATGGAAAAGGAAAAGGAGAAACAAGTTATGAGGAATCCATTGTTTGTTGAATTAGTCAACATCCTGAATAGCTTACTACCTGAGGACAAGAAAGTGTCTAGTGTACACTCAGTGGATGATGTCAGCTCCATCCTATCAAGTTTCAAAACAAATTTCTCCAGTCTTGAAGAATCAGCATCTATAGTTGCAGAAGATAAATATCTTAAGAAGAGGCTAAGTGAATTGATAGGTAACTTCACACTTGATCTTATCTCTCTGAAAGTTGGTCAAGCATTGCTAAAAGATTTTGCAGCTAAGGGAAGAAATATAATAGTAGATTCTATGAATAAAGATAAGCTTACTGCAAACCTTTCCAAGAAGATCCAAGAAGATGAAACCATGATGACAGTTGTGAGTAAACCAATGTTGGATCCCTCACAAGATGTAAATATGTGAAATAAAGTCTATCAAGGATAGTTAGATAAAATAGAGAAAACATAAAAAGAAATGGCTAAGATAAGGGCAAGGCAAACTCAGATAATAAATGCTATTGCGCCCTCATTGGATGTGCTAAATCAGAACATCAAGGAGATAGATGCCATTATTGTGACATATGACCAAGGCACATGTATATATTTGGAGAAGATGGAGAAGTTAACCTATTCACTATGCACCCACTCTAGATAGTAAATGCACCGAAGACATTTTGGCAACAAGAATTTGCAAAACTTTAGATTGCATATCCAGATGTACTTAATGTGTAAGTACTTAATAAGTGCCATTTTTTAGCACCTTTGTCATTAATGTCAAAGGGGGGGGTAGAGTAGAATATGGAGTAGTGTATATAATACAAGGGAGATATAAGATAGTGTATATGATGTAAAAATAGAGATATAAGATAAGAGTATATGTTAGAAAGTTTTTTGTGTAAGAGATTCAGTTTAGTAACTTCTACATATTCCTTTGTTGCCATTAATGACAAAGGGGAGATTGTTGGAAAGTTGACTATATTGATTTAGTGTTTCCATTATGGCAAAAAATTCATATGAAGTTTTGGAGTCAGTTCATAACTTAGAAGATCAGGAAAATGGCTAAGTATGGAAGACAGGACAGTCAGCAAAGCACCAGATGAACAGAGCATCGGCGCATGTGCATATGACCAAGTTATGGCATGCACCCTTGAAGATAAGCTTTTGATTATTTAATCATGCTAATTCTAAGAGCACATGATCATATGAGTTAGTATGAAGAAGTTACAACCAGATGAAGTGACACAGACAATGAGCGGCCGAACAGAACAAAGCATGGAGCCGACTGTTGGTATTTTGGTTAGTTTGTATAATATTATTTTATAAAGACTATGCACCTATTGTATTTAGGTTATAAACATATTAATATCATTATGTTAGTTTGTATAATATTCTTTTGTAAAGGCTATGTGCCTATTGTATTTAGGTTATAAACATATTAATATCATTATATATAACCATGCTTGATCCAATTCACTTGGAAGCATTGTATGTAATATGTTGAAGGTCGACCTAGTGAATAGTTTTGTTTGCACATATAAATAAGATTTGTGCCTTTTTATTTGAGCATGGCATGAGATATATAGTTGATAGAATTAGAGAAGAAGTATGTGAAGAGAATTTATAATTTTGTAGAGCTTTACAAGAGGCTAAAGCATCAACATACAAAAGGAACTGATCAAACAAGCAATGTCAAAGCAACAGTTCACCATTGGCAGATATAGTGTGTATCTGATATCTAGGAGGTTGTAGCCTTCTCATTGAGCAATGAGCTCTAGGAGTGAACCACCACCCCTAATAGGGTTATTGTAAAAGACTCCTAATAGGGTTCGACCCTTGACCAGGTCACTATACTTATTACATTGTTAAGATCAACTCCTAACAGGGTTGTAAGATCTTCTAACAGGGATCATAATACTCTAGTGCAGTTCTTAGTGGGTATCAATTCCCACCAAGGTTTTTACCTATTTGGGTTTCTCCTTAATCATTTTTGGTTTTATGTGTTATGGTTGTTTATCTTACTTGCATTGATATTCATTTTAGTACTTAAGCAATTAAGTTAAGTTTCAAGATATCAAAAAAAGTAATAATATATAGAACACTGATTCACCCCCCCCCCCTCTCAGTGTTCCCATTCCTAATAGCTAAGAAGACTTGAAATCATACTGAAGCTAAAGCTGAACCATATAAGGATGAATGCAAGCTAGTAAGCTAAACTTGTTATGCCTGTAACAAGCATGGACATATAGCAAGAGATTGTAAAGAGGTAAGACCTTTCAATGGTTATTCTTATTCATGCAATAAGTTTGGTCATAGAGCTATGAATTATACATCAAATCAAAGAAATAAGACTCAGCAAAATTAGAGAAATCATCCACAACAAAATGTTAGAAGTCCTCAAAACATTACATGTCATATATGCAATTATAATGGTCACACAGCTAGACAATGCAGTATGGTAACTCACATCAATATGCTGAGGAATATAAGTCCTCTAGTCATTTTTCACTCTTGTAACAAGGTTGGACACATCTCAAATTTTTGCAAATCACAAGAGCAAAGACAAGAAAGACCTGATAAGAACAAGGATCAATTTTGGATGAATCTGGAGAAGTCAAGTTTGCGAAAGCTATAAAAGATGCGAGCAAGATTTGGATGGAAGTAAAGCAAGATAATGTTGATGACTATGTAGTGGATGCATCCATAATGGACACACCTTCTACTTTTGGATGAATGACCCTCATGGTCATAGGGGGAGCTAGATTAGCTCTAGACCCCTGCGCAACTGGTATACTCACCCTCAGAGTATGCACCTTTGGTTATAGTTGTTTGGATACTAGTTGATGTTGTATGCAGGATCGCACAGCCTAATTGTTAGCAGAAACCAAGATTGAAATTCTCTGTTACATTCTATGTTATGGCAGCAAGCATTAATTGTAGAAAGTTGTTTTAATAGTCATTGGAGATCCTTTATCCACATATTTACATTCAAGATCAAGCCTTTGAAGAGCACAGGAGATCAAAGTAGTTAGTGTTAAAATATTGCAGTTGATTTCATCAGCAGAAGAAAGTTAAGATTGTTGTGAAACCCTTGTTTGGACATGACATTTCAAAAAACCTTTGGAACCCTATTTGAGTTTTGATCAAGTAATTAATGGCCACTCTAGTTGTGTTTTATGTTACTGAAAGGAAGAGATACATTTTCAAGAAGCATCCTTTTCAGTCAATCTTAGATGATTTGGAAGGGGCATCTCTAGGACTCCGATGGGATTTATGCATGTATAATGCATATGTGCATACATATACTGCAAGAAGGAACCTATAGGATTGGACAGGATTAGGTCGCACCTTGAAACAATGATGAAACCAGACATGAAATTCATGGATGAGCTCACACACCTTGCAAATCACCCATTTATTGAGTATGCGACTACATATGAGTTCTATGAGTCAGAATGGATCAAGATCCTACTGAGAAGAATACATGATGACCTATTTTGGATAGGATAAGTTCTAGTTCACATTACTTCAAATCTCATTTATGAGATGACAAGACTATCCAAGACTAGCACCATTCTTCCTATGGTAAGGATGTCAAGAAACAAGTGGAGCAAGCTTGTAAGTCTCGTAGTGATAAGCACGGCATGATAATTGAGCCGATAGAGGAGAAGGATATAAAGATAATGTCTATGATACTTGGTTATAAGTTCCAGCATGCTAATAGAGTGAATAGTGTGTCTGCGGAAATAATTCTAGCAGCTATCAGAATTGTAAGGGAAAATGGAGAGTTTAACCTGTGTGAGATCTTGCGCACGCAATTGTTAGATAATATTAGAACCATCAAGCATGATAAGAGAAAAGTGTTCAGATTTGGGTCACTAATTATTTACATGTACTATTGGAAACTGTAATTGAAGCAATTGTTGTATTGTCATTGATGTCAAACCTTAACTGGTAAGACTATTGCTATCTAAGAAAGTACTATATCTATTTGATTGTTGAGAAGGATTAGGGAAAGGGTGATAACAATCACACCTAAGGAAAGGTTGAGTTATCTTCATACTTCAATGGGTACTTGATTATGTGGCACAATGATAAGATACAGTATTTTTTATCTAAGTGAGAAGCAAGACTAAACAAGTAGGCTTAACCGAGCAGAAGTGAAGAAATCTAGTTTAAGCCGAATCATGTTAGTGTCGACCGCGCCAATATATGCCGAGTAAATTTAGTGTTGACCAAACATTAGTTTATTGCAGAGGAAGATAGTATTATCCACAAAAATAGTTTCAGTGGCAATTGAGCTATGCAGTGATGACCGAGGAGTTGAATACAGTATTGACCGAGCGTCAATAATTTACATTTGAGGAAGAATTTAGATTCCTAGCTGACATAGTTAAATTCTTGGATTATGTAAATCATGTTGACTTTATTTATTAAATGTATGCAGCATTTAATGCACAGTAAACTATTTTATTGTGATTCCATAAAGAGATTAGAGATGTTTCTAGAAGGATGGAAGAAGAACATAATGATGGAGTTGTTGTTATTGACTGAATAAGCAGAAAAGGATGAAGGAGAAGGATTTGTGATTGCTTGAAGGGATTTTTGAGTAGATCAGTGATGGAGATGGAAATGGATCTCAGTCAGTAAGGAATCATATATATATAAGAATTGGATTTGTTATTTTCAAAGTGAGTTGTATGTTTTCAGATCAAACACTGTTGTTACTTTCTAATCATTGTATCAGTTTAAATCCTTTAATCAAGGTTGACCTAACAATCATTTTATAAATCCTTTAATCAAGGTTGACCTAATAGTGATAATGATACTTTTGATGAAGAACTAGAGGATCTTGAAGCTCTTATGGCCAGAAGATTGAAAAGAGGAAAAGGCAAGTATAAAGGTAAACTCCCTGCCATATGTTTCTCATGTAACAAAGTTGTTCATATAGCTGCAAGATGTCCTGATAGGGATGACAAGGATGAGGAAAGAGATAACAAGAATAAAGATAAGAGAGAAAAAAAAGGTTACCAAAGGTACAAGGACTACAAAGATAAAGGTAAGAAATCCTGTTATATTACTGAAGAAGAAACTGACACTGATAATGACAATTTTGAAATTGAAGTGGTCTATGTTTCTATGAAAGATGAGTCTGATGAAGATGAGAAAACTACACTTGTATCCTATGTGAACAAAAATGATAAATGGATTATTGATAGTGGTTTCTCACACCACATGACTAGTGACAAAAGTAAGTTCGATACCCTAGATCATTACAAAGGTAGAAGTGTTAAGTTTGGTAATGATGCACCATGTCCTGTAAAGGGTAAAGGATTAATTAAGCTGACTGATAAGATCACTTGTAAAAATGCTTATTGGGTTGAAGGTCTTAACTATAATCTACTTAGTGTTACACAGCTTAATAGCACTAGTTACCAAGTGGAATTTCATCACGGGAAGACTAAAATATTTGATGCCACTGGTGAATTGATTGGAAGTGGAGAACAGACAAGAAGTAATTTTTTTTATCTAGACCTACCTGAGGAGACATGTTTGACTGCACAACTTGATGATATATGGTTATGGCATAAGAGGCTATGTCATGTTAACTTTGACAATCTGGTAGATATTAGTAAAAAGAAGAAAGTGAGAGGACTACCGAGATTGACGAAACATAATAATGTAATGTGCAAATAATGTCAGTTGGGTAAGATGACAAAGTCTAGTTTCAAGAGAAAGACTTTTACTTCTGAAAATGTTTTAGATTTGGTTCATACTGACCTTTGTGGACCTATGGGTGTATAAAGCTATTATGGTGCTAGATACTTTATTCTGTTTGTTGATGATTACACTAGAATAATGCTGTAATGTTTTTAAAACAAAAATCTGATGCATTTCAGTTATTTAAGTGGTATTTGGCTAAGGTTGAAAAGGAGACAGGTAGGAACCTGAAGTGTATGAGATCTGACCGAGGTGGAGAATTCATATCAAATGAGTTCAATCTATTATGCAATGATAGAGGAATCAAGAGACAGATGTTTGCACCTAGAACACTAATGATTGAGAAGAATGTTGCACAAAAGTACTAGAAAGAAGCTGTAAGTACAGTTGTTTATACCCTAAACTAAGTATAGATCAAAAAAGGTACAAATGTTACACCTTATAAGTTATGGCACAGGTATGCACCTAATGTAAAATACTTTAAAAATTTTGGGAGCAAATGCTATATACTAAAAGATAGTAGGAATGGAAAGTTTGATGTTAAAAGTGATGAGGGCATATTCCTAGGTTATTCCACAAAGAGTAAAGCTTACAAGTGTTTGAACTCTAACACTAACAAAATTGTGGAAAGTGTAAATGTAAAGGTTGATGAATATGCAGAGAAAAATGAACAAGAAAGCAAGAAAGAACCAAAAGATTATAGATCTTTTGTCTATATAGAAGAAGGAGAGGCAAGTGACACACTTGCACCTGATGCAGAGTCTTGAGTAAAAAATGTCAAGCATCAGGGAAATAATGTCGAACAACATGAAGAAAATGTCAAGCAATAAGAGGATGTTGCTAAGTATCAGGAAGAGGTTTTCGAGAAGTCAGAGGTTGAATCTGACAACCTTATTGGTGAACCTAAAGAGCAAGGATAAAAGAAAGCAGAACTTGTTTTGGCATAGTATGTAAGGAGACATCACAAGCCTGACCAAATTATTGGAGACAAAGAAATAGGAGTTCTAACCAGAACCAAGTTAAGAGACCCTACATGTTTATTGTATAAATTCAAGCCTAAGACAATAAGGGAGGCACTAGAAAATGAAGACTGGATTCAAGCCATGAATGAGGAGATAGACCAAATAGAAAAGAATGATACCTAGACTCTGGTGCCAAGACTAGAAAACAAAAATGTCATTGGAACAAAATGGGTATTCAGAAACAAGCTTAATGAACATGGACAAATCACAAGGAACAAAGCAAGGTTGGTATGCAAGGTCCATGCACAAGAAGAAGGAATAGACTATGGGGAGACATTTTCCCCTGTACCAAGATTAGGAGTAAGAACTCTACTTGCATATGCTGCCTACAGAGATTTCAAGGTATACCAAATGGATGTCAAGTCTGCATTTTTAAATGGTATATTAGAAGAAGTGTACATTGAACAACCTAAAGGATTTTTTTATCCAAACAAGAGACACGTGGTTTGCAAACTGAATAAGGTGTTGTATAGATTGAAGCAAGCCCCCAGAGCATGGTATGAGAGGTTGGACAATTACTTGATACAGATTGGATTATCAAGGACAAATGAAACTAGAAATATGTACATGAAAGATGAAGAAGGTAAAGGAATCTTGTTTGCTAATATTTTTGGAGATGATATCATATTTGGTGGACAAGATGCCCTTTGTAAGAAATTTTCAAATGAGATGCAAACTGAATTTGAAATGTCAATGTTTGGGGAGACAAAATTCTTTGTTGGTTTACAAGTATATCAGATGGAGAAAGGTATTTTCATCACACAGCCTAAATATGTCAAAGAAATATTGAAAACCTTTGGTATGGAGGATTCAAGGCCAGTAAGTATTCTCATGGCTACCAGACAAAAATTGTCTAAAAATGATGCAGCTGCTGAAGTAAACCAGACTTTGTATAGGTTCATGATTGGAAAACTGCAATATGTTATTCACAGCAGACCAGATATTGCTCTAGTAGTTGGGATTATGGAAAGATTCTCTGCCAATCCTAAGGAAACTCATATGATGGTCGTGAAGAGGATAATGAGATATTTGAAAGGGATTGCAGATTATGGACTGTACTACAATAAGCATGAAAGATTTGAACTGAGAGTCTATATTGATGCAGATTGGGTAGGAAATGTGGATGATAGAAAGAGTACTGGTGGTGGAGCTTTCTTTCTTGGACAGAGATTAGTTTCTTGGACAAGCAAGAAACAAAATTGCATTTCCCAATCTAGAGTTGAAGCCGAGTATGTAGTTGTTGCAATGAATTGTTCAAACTAAGTATGGATAAAGAAAATTTTGTTTGGCATGAAAAAAGAGATCCTTGAACCAGTTGTCGTCTACTGTGACAACACAAGTTCTATCAACATATCTAAGAACCCAATGATGCACACAAAGACCAAACATATTGCCATCAAGTATCATTACTTGAGGGAATTGGTACAAGATAAAAAGGTCAAAATGGAATATTTGAATACAAAGGAACAACTAGCAGACATATTCACCAAAGCCTTACCTAAAGAAGCTCATGAATATTTGAGAGGAAAATTAGGGGTTCTTCCCCTCACTGAGGCTTCCTAGTCAAGCTAGGAGCACTACATCAAATGTACTGCAAAGAGTATCTGACAAATTGATGCAGAAAAGGTCACACTTTAGGAGCAGCCTAGAGTTGTGAAAAGTACAACAAAGCTAACAGTCAATCATAAGAAAAGATGACAAAAGGAGAAATATTGTAACTAAACTGACAAGATGACATCTACATCTAAAAGATGCATGTTCTAGTTGCTGATTTGGCATTATTGTCAAAGAGGGAGATGGGTAAGATGAAAACACATGGTGAGATTTCATGGAAGATCAAGTAAGAGGGAGACATTCAAAGGAAAGGAACATAGAAGAGATTCAATGGAATTTATTGTGTGGATGGTCAAGCAAGAAAGGCTAAGTGATTCAGAATCAAAATGAAGCTAAGGATATTATAAATGTTTCTGATGCAAAGACAAGTTTTGGATTGGTTGGTGAACCATGTATTATTCATATGGTGTTTCCATCAATGCCAAAGACGGAGATTGTTGGAAACTACAATTGAAGCAATTATTGTATTGTCATTGATTTCAAATCTTAACTAGTAAGATTGTTGCTATCTAATAAAGTACTATATCTATTTGATTGTTGAGAAGGATTAGGGCAAGGGTGATAACAATAGCACCTAAGGAAAGGTTGAGTTATCTTGATACTTCAATAGGTACTTGATTATCTGGCACAATGATAAGATAATGTATTGTTTATCTAAGTGAGAAGAAAGACTAAACAAGTAGGCTTAACCAAGCAGAAGTGAAAAAATCTAGTTTAAGTCGAATGATGTTAGTGTCGACCGAGCCAGTATATGCCAAGTAAATTTAGTGTTGACCGAACACTAGTTTATTGCTGAGGAAATAGTTTCAGTGGTAACCGACCTACACAGTGATGACCGAGGAGTTGAACACAGTATTGACCGAGCATCAGTAATTTACATTTGAGGAAGAATTTAGATTCCTAGCCAACATCGTTGAATTCTTGGATTATGTAAATCATTTTGACTTTATTTATTAAATGTATGGAGCATTTAATGCACAATAAACCATTTTATTTTGATTACATAAAGAGATTAGAGATTTTTCTAGAAGGATGGAAGAAGAATAAAATGTTGGAAGGATTCGATGAATCTGACCTAACCCTAAGATCTACGGAGGAGATTAAGCGGCAAAAGATGGATCTACCTATCGAAGATGTATTAAGGAAACCTAAGTGTTAGGTTGAAGAATTATGTTGGAGTTGTTGTTATTGACTGAATAAGTAGAAAAGGCTAAAGGAGAAGGATTTGTGATTTCTTGAAGGGATTTTTGAGCAAATCAGTGATGGAGATGGAAATGGATCTCAATCAGTAAGCCAGCATATATATGTAAGAATTGGATCTATTATTTGCAAAGTGAGTTGTATGTTTTCATATCAAACACTGTTGTTACTTTCTACCCATTGTATCAATTTAAATCCATTAATCAAGGTTGACCTAATAGTCATTGTATAAATCCTTTAATCAAGGTTTCATTCTAATGGAATGTACTTAAGTCCTCTAACAAGTTGCACTCCTAACAGGGTGGTTGAAATCCTTTAACTGGATCACACCTAGCAGTGTGTTTGTAAACCTTTGATAGGGTTGGCTTTTCACATAGCTCACTTCAAAAGAGTGAAAATATCAGTAGCATGTTACAAAGTGGTTTTTCCCAAATTGGGTTTCCACTATAAATCCTAGTGTCAATACTTGTGTGAATGTTTTTGTTTGAACATTTCTGTGTTTTGCAAGTTAAATATTGTTGGATAGTGGATTGCACTGTTATATATTTCTGGTATACATTCTGTAATGACCGAGTAGCTATTGGTTGTTAGATCTAAGTTTTTGAAGTGTTTAAAAGTTTAATTTATACATCTAGACCTAAGAACAACCGATTCACCCCCCTCTCTATTGTTCTAAATCATATTAACATGTACTTCCATATTGTTGGTAAAGTATCAGATCTTTATCTTGATAGGATTCCACCCACAATGCCACAAATTTCATTCAAGGCATCATCTGAGAGCACCTTGAAAGATTTCATGGACTTAGAAATAAAGACATTCAGAATCAAAATGTAGAGAAGGTATAGGATACCTAAGAGTATAGTGGAAAAGTATAAGGAAAACATTTGTTTCATGGTGGAAATAGATATCACATGCATGGAAGTTGTAGAGCCTAGGACTAAGTGGATTTATCCACTTGGTTATGAAGTAGCGGAACACATTCTAGAAGCTTATGCACAAGTACTCTTGTCAGCACCTAAGGATCCCAATGAACCAAGATGGGGTACTTATGAGGAAAAGACAAGAGAAGTAGACTCTGTCTTATACAGTGCAGCGACAAAAAGGAAAGCATCTAAAATCACATCAGACATACTAAAAATTCATAGTGTCACACAAGCAAACCTGGATAAATCTAGGGAAGCCAAGATTGCAATGCAACTTGAGATCGCACCCTCTTCTAAAGTAAAAATAGAGAAAAATGATGATCCTAAGGAGAAGAAGAAAAAGATAGAAGAAAACACTCATGCACCCATAGATACTATTGATTTGGAGTCCACTCCACCTCCTAAGCCTATTAAGATGCCTAAAAGGAAGAAGTAGATCAACGCAAGCCACCCATCATCAAGAACAACAAGAAGCAAAGGCATAAACACTCAAGCACCTCCTGAGGTAGGATTCTGACCGAATCTTAAAGTGTTGAGAAATAGAGTAGTTGATGAGGGAAGAATTGATCAAATAGGAAATTTTTATGACAAATATCATGAGATTGACAAATCAGAGATTCACTCTATGATCATAAAGCACATGATTAAGTTCAAGAAGATAGTTCTAGAACTTAAGACAATCATTCCTGATCAATTATGGAACATACTTGACTCTCTAAAGAGGAAATCCATTGAATAGGACATGAGAATAAGAGAAAAGATACTTGATGATAACCTCCCAATTTGTTCAGTTGAAGAGAAAACATGGTTATTAGATTTTGTGAAGCCTCACCTAAGAAATAAGCTCAGAACTCTAAAAATTATGAATAAGGATTATTAGTTGGTTACAAAGGAAATAGAGAAGGCATTTGAGAAAGTGTTCTTGGAAAGACACATGTATCCTCCTACTGTGTCTGCAACCCAAGTACCCTCTGAGCTAGCAAAAGAAACTTAGATCCCTGATGCACCTATGACAGGTCCATAGGATTTTGCACCCATACCTAAAGTTAAGGATGAAACAATTGTGATAGATAATGTAGAAATATCCATGGTGGTGACAAACAAAGACCTTGATAAGTTTGAGGAAGCCTTTGTGAGCACTAAGGAAGCTAAGATTCTATGCACTGAAGAATTCCCTAAGCAGCAAGAAAAATTCAAAATTGAAGACCTAACAGGATAGGAAGAAGAGAAGGAAGTTAAAAAAGAAGAACCCTCTGTTGAAACTCCAGTGAAGATGAAAAATGAGATAATGGATGTAATTCAAAACATACTTCTTACTCCTAAGCCATCAATTTTATGCTTGTCAAAGTTGACCCCTGATACAACCAGTCTAGATTCTTGGGGAGAAGAAGATTTAATAAAGATTAGTGTGTTAGCAATGGAGAAAGTAAAAGAGAAACAAGTTATGAGAAATCCATTGTTTGTTGGATCAGTCAACATAGTGAATAGCCTACTGCCTAAGGACAAGAAAGTATCAAGTGTACATTTAGTGGATAATATCAGCACCATCTTGACATGCTTCAAAGAAAATTTCTCAAGTCTTGAAGAATTGGTATCTAAAGTTGCAAAAGAGAAATATCTCAAGAAGAGGTTGAATGAATTGATAGGTAATTTTTCACTTGACCTCAGTTCTCTTAAGGTTGGTCAAGCTATGTTGAAAGAGTTAGTAGAAAAAGGAAGGAAAATAATTGTTGACTGTATGAATAAAGACAAACTTACTTCAAACCTTTCAAAGAAGATTCAGGAAGCTGAATCTATGATGGTAGCTATGAGAAAATCAGTGGAAGATCCCTCCCAAGATATTAACATGTGTAATAATGTATATCAAGGTTAGATAGACAAAATTGAAAATGCAGAGAAAGAGATTGGGAAGATAAGGGCTAGGCAAGCACAGTTAAGGAATCCACTTGCGCCCTCTCTAGACGTACTCAACCAAAACATCAAGGAGATTAATGCCACTATTGTGACATATAATCAAGGTCTGTGTACAAATTTGGAAAATATGGAGAAGCTAACCTATGCATTATGCACCCATCTACAGATTGTAGATGCACTCAAGGCATTTTGGCAGCAAGGGATCCAAAACCTTATGATTGCATACCTAGATGTACTATCTATGTAAGTACTTGAAAATTCATTTTTGTGCACTTGTCATTAATGTCAAAGGGGGAGTAGAGTAATATGGAGTAGTAAAGATATAAGGGAGATATAAGATAGATAGTATATTATGTCAGTATACAAGAAAATATAAGAGTATATGATAGAAATTTTTTGTGTAAAGATGTAGTTTAGCAACTTCTCCATATTCCTTTGTTTCCATTAATGAAAAAGGGGGACATTGTTGGAAATTTGACTATACTAGTGTATATGACTAAGATTAGTGTTTTCATTATGGAAACAAAGTCATATGAAGTTTTAGAGTCAGCGCAATAACTTAGAAGATCAGAATTTGGCCAAGTATGGAAGAAAGAATAGTCTATGAAGCACCTGATGAATAGAGCATTAGGGCACGTGCGTATGACCAATTTTTGGTATGCACCCTTGAAGATAATTTTTTGAGGATGTTATTAAGCTATGTCTAAGCACACATGATCAGATGTGATAGTATGAAGAAGTTACAATGAGTTGAAGTGACACAGACAGTGAGCGACAGAAAAGAATAGAGCATGCAGCCAACAGGAAAGATTTTGATTAGTGAGTATTATTTTGTTTTGTAAATGTTATGCACCTATTGTATTTATGTTGTAAACATGTTAATATCAATGTATGTAAACAGGCTTGAGCCAATTTATTTGGAAGCATTGTATGTAATAGGTTATAGGTTGACTTAGTAAATAGATTTGGTTGCACCTATGTATAAGACATGCACTTTTGTATTTGAGTATGTAGCAGATATGAGATGGATATAGAAGATGTAATAGAAGAGAAGAAGTATGTGAAGTATGTGTTAAGAGTAGTAAGAATGATATAGATCCTTACAAGAGGTTAAAGCATCAGCGCACAAAAGGAATTGATCAGACAAGTAGTGTCATAGCATTAGTTCACCCTTGTAGATATAGTGTGTATCTGATATCCAAGAGGTTGTAGCCTTCTCTATTGAGCAGTGAGCTCTGGCAGTGAGCCTTTGACCCCTAACAGTGTTTGTTACTTCAAGACTCCTAACAGGGTCTGATCTTTAACCAGGTCATTGTACTAAAATATTGTAATGACTACTCCTAACATGGAAAAGGAACATTAATAGGTTCATAATACACAAATACAATTATTAGTGGGTATTAATTCCCACCGGGGTTTTTCCTTTGGCCAAGGTTTCCTCCGTAATCATATCTGGTGTTATGTGTTATGGTTGTTTACTTTACTTGCTTTAATATTGAGTTCAGTAATTGATTAATTGGGCTAAGTTTCAAGAAGAAAAAAAACATTAATATTATAGAACACTGATTCACCCCCCCCCCCCCTCTCAGTGTTTCCATTCCTAACATATATATGGTTCCTTTCTTTATGTGTCACTCATGTGCAATTCTTAGCCATGTCACAAACCTCAAGAGATTTCATTTAAATATTTTGCAATCCTTGCATCATGAAACATTTGTGTAATACAAATAATCATGTCACACATCTTCAAAAGAAACAATGTTCAATTGTCACAACACGATTACACCTACATGCACTTACACACACAAGGTGCACTATTCAAACCTAACACTAAATAGTGTGCAACATCTCATACCATTGTGTAGTTATTATGGGAACCTTTTGCAGTTGGTTAATGACACATGTGTTAGAAAAATAAGAAACTTATTTATGGTCGTTGAGAGATAAAACACCGTACTTGGAAGCTTAGTAGTTTCAACTTTCATAACATTATGTCTTAATGAATATGTAATTTATAAATGTACATATCTAGCATAAGAAAAGAAAGAGTATAGGTAAGAGAAAATAATTGTATTCCGTTAGGATGTGTCTTCAATCCTCAAACCCATGTTCATGTCCTTAACTACAAGGTTTTGGGGGTGATGGAACAACAAGGAATGTCCCCTAGTTGTCCTAAAAAAAATTGAAAATGAAAAATATTTCACAAATGGAAGGAAGTATGAGGAAATATCTAGGAGATCTCTAACTATACTTAACACAACCAAGGATATATGAGATGTCCCTCAACTATCATAGGAATGACATCAAATGATAGTTCACAGTGTTTTAAAAAATGACACCTGGCCAAATATAATTGATTTTTAAAGGGGCATAGATGTCTTGCACCACTTTTCCAACTAAATCAATTCAAAATAACATTGTGTAAATTTACAAACATTTTGTTGCATTTTTTATATTATTTAGAGCCAAGAAATTGGAATGTGGTCCTATTGAGAAAAGTATTGAGTTGAATTTATGCAATTATCATTGTACACACTAAAATAGTGCACTTCTATGAACCATTACATGCAAGGTTGCTCAAGAATGAGGCCTCACAAAGCGGCTCATAGCTCTCTATGTATGGAGTTGCAAGATTGAAAATTACTCTCAGCTAGAGCTACAAAGCTTGTGACCTTGCTAGTCAACCATACAATGAGAGATTCAAATGAAGACAAGGGAAACAATGCCAATATCTCTAAGAATCCAAATATGCAATGCAATGCAAGCTATATGAGAATGCAATCTAAGCTATGGAAATGAAAGTACAATGCAACTAATCTATGAAAGGAAATAGCAATAGATTACAATGCCTCCTATTTAGACTATGTGAGCTTATTCTATTGCATAAAAGGAAACTAAGATAATATGTCATGATCATGCAACTAAGAAAGCAAATATGCAACTAAATGATGAAAGCAACAAGTCTTCAATATCCTCAAAAGCTCCAAATGCACCTAAAACCTGCAGCATAACATTAGCATAAAAACATGGTATATGCAAATGAAGGAGAGAGCCCTCCTTTTATAAGAAATGCAAAGGAATGGACCATGGAGATTAAGAGGCAAAAGTCTTAATCAGCGGTGGAGCTTGAAAGAGGAGCAATCCATGTACACAAGTATCCTCCAATAGGAAAACAAGAGTTGACTTTATGTCCATATGAGACAAAAAATGCTTTTCTCCTTTTTATAAAATATGAATAATGCTTTATTTGTGCAACTTAGGATAAGAGGAAAATGTGGGCTTTTTATTTAATCTAAAAGGGAGGAAATATTCATTTTAATCAAATAAAGACTTAGGATAAATGGTTAGCCCATAGGATAAAAATCTAATATATGATCGAAATTAGGATTTGATCAAGAGATTGATATTGTTGAAAATATTGATTATTGATCAAAATGATTCAGGGTTGATAAATCAAATAAATGGGGCCCAAAGTCTAGGCGACCATTTTAGGGTGCATACATTTTCCCCTCTTTGACTAATGTGTGATCGATTTGGGAACACATATAGTCAAAGAAGAATTGAAATGTGAGATCGATCTGGGATCACAAAACAACTCAGATGTGAGGTCGATTCGGGATCACATCCAGACAAACATAGACAAAGGCCTTTGAACATGAGGTTGATTCAGGATCACATTCAAAGTAAGAGATAAGAATCTCAAATTTGAGCAAAAGCTCACAAAAGGTGTCTGAATCAAGAAAATCAAGGAATCGGGGATGAGAATCCCATAAATACTGCCCCCTCGGAGTCAAAATTGAAATTGAAATCAGGTAGAGGAGAGACAGGAAATCAATAAAATATGATCAAATCAAAATGAAATCACAATCGAAGGTAAATGATAATAGGATAACCATTAGGCAATGAAACATGCCCCAGTGAGGAAGTAGAAGAATAGAAATAGAAGACTAGAAATAGAGCGAATGAACGACTAGAAAATTGAGAGACATGGAAAGGAAAAAATTCCACTGAAAATCAAATTATGCCTCAAAAAGTCAGTCAACTGCCCAGAAGAAAGAGAAAATTTGGAAACGCGACTCAGATTTTGATTTCGAGTCCGAAAATGGATAGAAAATGATGTAATATGAAAGACCAAAAATGAAAGATATGATCAAGAAGAATCAGAAAATGAGCATAGTTGACCAACTAGTCCACGTAAGATGAAAAAGAGAGCTCTCTCTATATGCAAGAAATGCAAAACTAGACTATCATGAACCTAGAAATGCAAGCTACTATGAAAGTGGTTGACTTGCAAGGTCACAACGCTTATAGACATCTAATTATCATCATCGAGCATTATTGGTAGCATCGCAAGACCATACAATGCACACTAGCATAACTATGTGGATATGAATATGATCTTTATCAGATAAAAATGTAGAAATCCCACCTAGGCATCAAAGACATATAGGTCAAGATGACTAATGCAGTGAGATCACCTAATTTTGATATGGCGAGATTATGCTTGTATCAAGACACATGAAAGTCAGGATAGCTAAAAGCATGCACTCGCAAAACAGTCAAGGATAATACCTTGTCAATCCATAGTGTCAAGTAGGACCAGCATAACTGCTCATGACAGTTAGGATCAACAAAATATACTCACAAGCAGATAAAGAAAGAAAACATGTTCTCATTCCCTCAGTCTTCTAGCTATGCATCATCGAAAACTTCTCAGGGAGAGACCACTCATCAAAGAAATCCTCATAGACAGCACACAAAGAAAAATAAAGTCATCATATCATCAGCGAGTTGATTGTTTAAGTGCGTGTGTGTTGGTCATAGAGTCAAACTCTAAGTATCATAGCTGCTTAGCGAGAAATATCACATCATACTTAGACTATTGGGTAAGACATCTGATAAGTGTTAAGAAACACTCGACGCAAGGGTAGTGTTGAAAAACACTGTTTGGGGCGGTGTTGAAAAACACCTGTTGTGAAATGCCCCAAAAGACAAACGCACCTAAAGGACCAATGCTAACAGTTATGCCCCCTAGACAAAGACAAAGACCAATTCCAGACTAAGCCAAATAAGGTCAAGGTATGAGAGAAAGGCTTAGTGTCGAGGATGCACACTAACAAATAGGAGTGCAAAGGCCTCAAGTAGCGCCTATTCCCAAGTTTTCACCACTTGGATTCTTTTTTCATTTTTTTCTTTTTTTGGATTTTTGCATTTTTTTTATTTTTTTATATTTTTTCAAAAAAAATTATGCTTTTTAGGATTTTTTCAGCATCATATATCAAATTTTTTTGGTATTTTTTCAGGATCAATAAGTATGTACAAAGGATGCCCCCAGAAAAAAATGGGCATCAAACTCCCAAGAAAGATCACATCGTGTATTCCCAATGTCTAGGAAGGTGAGGGACAAGATGGATGAGCAAGCTGATGAATGCGATGGAGGAAAGGAGAATGAAAGCGAATGGAGGGAAGAAATCTTCAAAGTCAAACTCCTCAAGAATACCCAAGCTAGGGAAAAATTATCATGCAAAGCACATTTGGATAAGCAATGAAAGGATAGCATAGGATAAGTCACAAAAGTGCACTACAAAAGAAGCAAGGGATGCAGTCAAAAGGAGTAGACATGTCAAGAGACTTCATAGCATCATATTTTACTCTTTTTATTAGATCAATACCAGAGGGGAAAAGGATAGCGAAAGGCTAGAATTAATGAAGGAAAATGAATGTGAAGGCTAAACATGAATGGAATGAAAGCAAGATCATCGCAAGATAGCTCACAAAATAGCTAAATGTTCGTGTATAGATCAACATTGTCAAGATCAAAGAGAGAAGATGGAATGGATGAAATATGTAGAAGAACTACGCATGATGCCTGATTGTCAGGTTTTCATCATGGTACTTATCCAAGGCACCACAAGGGAGTGGTTTTCACCATAGGATGAATTTATTTCTCTTTACTTTTGCTACCAAGGTGCCTATTTCCAAGTTTTCACCATGGCACATTTTCAATTTTTTTCATCTCTTTCTTTTTTTCTTTTTGAATTTTTCTATTTTTTGAATATTTTTTCTATTTTTTGGAAGAAGGCAAGCTTTTTAGATAATGCTCCTTGAAAGGATAAACCATGATATGTCAAGGATTCAAAATGATATGCTCAAAGATGCTGAAGGGGAAAGGAAGACGCAGAAGGAATAGGCAAATGAGGAAAAATGAGAGAAGGTAGAAGGATAATGAATGGAAGGAATGTGAAAAGGTAGATGGAAAGCAAGGTAAGATCAACATCAATACACACCTTGAAGGGTGACGAGAAAAATGGAGGAAACGTAAACCATATTCTAGTCCAAGTGCGAACCATATTCTGGTTCATTATTGCTATCTGACTTCTCAAAGAAAGGATTGGTGTGCTTGTTATAATTCTCAAATGTGAATGGAGAAATATGAGAAGGAATATGGCAAATGGTTAGCAGAGGTTGCAGTTTAGGCGCATGGAATGGAAGAATTTTTTTGGAAAAAGATGAAGTGGAAGCCTTTGGAAGCTTGAATGTCAACTTCACTTTTTGCTCAACATGAGACTTTTTGAAGAGAGACTTTGGAATCCATATAGCTTTAAGCTTTTTATTTTCTTTTGATGTGTTAGAGAGAATATCTTCAATGATGGATTTTGGAACCCATACTTGTCTTTTAGTTTTCTTCTTAGATATCTCTTTTGAATTTATGCCCCCATGTCGATTAGAGGAGACATGGTGATCTTCTTTTTTTGATGGATTCTTGTATTGCTTCTTCTTCTTGTATTGAACATTCAAGTTACTTCCAAAAGACTTGGGACTTGTGGAAGAAGAAGGAAAATACGACTGGTTTAGATGGGTGGGTGGATGAAAAGGATTCAAGGGTATGTATCTATGTTGATCTTGAGGAAAGATAGGAGATGGAGGGACGTAAGGACCCAAAATGGATGAGGAATTAGAAGAATTAGGAGGGGAAAGTGAAGGGACATAAGGACCCAAAATGGAAGGAAGACGTGAAGCCCTTAGTATTGGTGGAGGAGGTCCAAGGATGGAAGTGGAAGATGCAAAAGGATAATCAATAAGTTCATTAGCATCTATATGAAAACCAAGGACATCAGGATCTTTAGAGTGAGCATTAGGATTTACAATAGGATCATGAACATCTTCAATAGGAGCAACTTCTTTGATAGGATTGTTCAGAGCTCGCAAAGACTTAGGAAGAGTAGAAAGCAGAAATGAACATGGAATGGTAGAACAAGAAGATGGAAGACTTTGATCTTGACAATGATCTTTGGATAGCATAAGCGCATCATTTTTTTCTTGATTTTCAATAGGCTCAACATTGGAAGTAACAACACCATTTTTAATAACCTTAATAGAAATATCATCTTTGGAAAGCGCAAGTGTGGTAAGGTTATTTTGATTATCAATAAGCTCAATAGTGTAAGTAGTAGCTTGATCTTGCTTAGGATATGGTGGAATGAATGCGGAAGAGCGTAGAGGATCAAAAGAACCATGCAATGGAGAAGATACATCATGAAGAGAATTGGATGATATGGAGGGTCCTTGATCTTGATCTTTCTTTATGTTCTTTTCTTTATCATTTTTAGAGTCCTCTTGACATGGAGCCACTTCTAAGGACAAGGAAGCATGTTGGGATTGTATGGAAGACTTCGGAAGAGGTGGTGAAGGACTAGCTAAAATAGGCATTATAGCGGATGAAGGCTTAGGCTCTTTAGGTTCAACATTATTGAAAGTATTTGCAGCCAAGTGAAGGTTATCTTGAGTATCTTTAAGAGGTGGCCCTTGAGGATAACTATATAGAACCGCATGGAAAGCATTAGGATCTTTGTTGGATGAAGGATTTGTGCTCTTAAGGCTCCTTGAAGGCTTTGTGAAAGATTTGGAAGACTTAGTAGCTTTAGGAGATGTGTGGATATTGGAGGAAGTGGTGGATGGAAGGGAACCATCACAAGACAAAGGTTCAACATTAATATGATTTTGCTTGAGAGTGAGATCTTTATTTTCAGCATGAGAGTTTTTAGAGGAGAGATGCTCATAGTATCTACATTTATAATCAGCACGAAAAACTTTCTCTTCCTCAATAGAAGTAGATGTATCATATTGTTCACAACAAATATCATAATTTCTTTCAAAATCAGAATCATATGGATCACCATCACAATCTATCCAATAGGATGACCCTTTAGTAAGCCTAAGCACACGACGAGGACTCTTAGGAATAGAGTTGCCATAAGTATTGCTACATTGTCCATCATCATAGTCATCATAGTCATCAAAGGTAGGTGTGTCACTCTTTGTGGAAGAGACATCACAAGGACTATCATGTTGCTCTTTATGGTATGTCTTCTGAAGAGAAGTAAGACTCTTAGGAGAAGTAGAAGAAGAATGAGATCATGAAGAAGAGGAAATTGAAGACTTAGTGGAAGAAGAAGACTTGGATAATGAGGAATTTGAATAATGTTTAGAAGAGTCATGATAAGATTTGGAAGATGAAGAATGTGAATAGTGTTTAGAAGAATCATGATAAGATTTAGAAGATGAAGAATGATGAGAAGATTTAGAAGATGAAGAATATTTGGATGAGATCATGAGTATGATTCTAGAAAAGGCATCTAATTTAATTGATTTTTCTTTTATTTTTGTCATAAATTAATCACTCGTGAGAATTTTGGAGGAAAAACACTTTTCAAATATGTCAATGAGCTCAAGATCGTCTATTCTTAAGAGAGGTTCCTTAACAAGATAGTCAAGATTCATGGTTATAGAAAAGGAGGAATCAAGCATGGAAGAAATGAATAGATGAATAGAAGAAAGTAGACTAGATAATAAAAGGAAAAGAATCAAGGAGAAGAAGAAGAAGAAGAATTTCCCCTGGGAATAGAAGACTTTAGAAGAACATGGGAAATGGAGAAGAAAGAAGAAGACTAAGAGCCATCTTGTGCAATTGATACCATAACATTCATTGAGATGTTGAGCAACATGACAACACCTAGGATCTAAGATCTGGACTGACAAAGGAAAACTGAAAATAGAAGACCCTTGGTAATAGGATGACCTCACAAAATGTCAACACCAAACTAGGATAATCAAAGTTCTCTATTGTCCAAAGAGAAATGAAAAGATAGAAGAAGGGGCTTTACCAACACTGTCAAAGAGGTGCTTCAAATCAAAGGGTGACTACCCTTGCACTTTTGAACCAGGAGGTTGGGCTAGGCCAAAATATAATTGAAATTGAGATTAAATGAAAATTATTTGGACAATAAGAGTACGAGAATTTCCCAAGAATGTAGCTCACAATTCTAGAGATAAACTTTCTCACCAAAAACAACCTTCTAATACGATATTTCTCTTTGGCTAATGTGATACTGATGTTGATCTTGACCAATTTGTGCAAAATTTTGAGTTTTTAAGGTCTAATTTCAAGTTTTCGAATGTGAGGGTGAAAATGTCTGATTTCAATCACAAATTCAATAGCATTTGGATAGGTTTGCAAATAGTATGGGATCAAACATGTCTTCAAACACTTGAAACAAGGGCAAAAGCAACATTGCCAAGACAAACACTTATGATATCAAAAATAAAATTGCACCCTATGAATGCTACCGATTGTTTGTATGTTGAGAATGTTTACACTGGTATCACACAATCGAAGACACTTCAAGTAATACCTACCTACAAGACAAGGCTCAATACTTACCAACTTAGCCCACAACTTGATGCCCCCTTTCCTCACACCAAGTGGTTGCCCACAAGAGATATTGGCTTTGTCATAGAAGTGTCAAACAACACAACCAAAGGGACACATATGGTGAGTATCTTGGGGTGATCTGGGTTAGTCCACTTGGATCAATCCTTGCACTAAGAAGATAAGCGGCTAAATAAGGTGGCCTCTAACCTATGGTTCTTAGTAAGGGCTTCCGTTCATAACACCCCTCTTGCTCCTCATGAAAGACTAGGACCTCGCGGCCTCAAGAGTACCTTAAGCATTCTTGCTCAATATTTTCCCCATGGTCGCAATCCCATGAGCTACTCACATCAAGCAAAGACAAGTGTTATGTCTACCAAAGTTTTGTGTCCTTGATAGCTTTGAGATTATAGTGGGTTGGAATAGCTCGGTATTAGCTTGTCCCCACTTGGGTCGTTCCTCTTGATTGCTCAAAAGCAGGCCCGCTAAAAGATTCTAACAACTAAACAAAAAGTAGATCAACTCTTGAAGTTCAAGGTTTTTGGTTCACCACAAGGGTGAAGAGCATACTCCCCTATCTCAAGAATCTCTCCCAAACACACCAAGCAAAGTTCATTTACCCTCTTGTTTTCAAAATTCAAAGATGGGACAAGATTTTCTGGTTCACCAAAATGGTGAAGAGCATACTTCTCCTACCACCCAAGAATTCCTACAACAAGATCTTAAGTGCCTAATAAATGAAACAACTAGTTTTTGCCACACTTAAAAGGAAAGCAAATAAATAAGCAAGATTTTTTTTTGTTTTTATGCTTGGGCAGCCCTACAAAAATTATTAGTAGCCCTCTTTGACATGCATTCTTTTGAAAAATTTCAAGTAATGAGAGCACCTACAACCACAACTTGTTAGACCAACAAGAGTTAGGAGAATCAAAATCCAAAATCTACCAATGATTAGTACATAAAAAATTAGATAATCTGCAAAAATAACTGATCAAATGATAAAATCTAAAAATGAAACCATCATGATTGGATTAGGCTCAAAAAAACCTTTCCAACGATATATCACACTTAAACTTTTGATACCATTTGCAAAATTTCAAAAAAAAATGGGCACCCATTTTCCTGAAAATTTCAAAAAATTTCAAAAAGATAGCTAGCAACCCAAAACTTGCAAGATAGATAAAATAGCTCAAAAATAGCTCACTGTCGGGTACAGACATAGTACAAACACTAATATCACGTGATACTTCACAGTATACTGGGGCAATACTTTTAGTCTACGCGATATTTCACCTTATGCCAGGCGATATACCTCAGTACTGGTGGGCAATATACTCCAGGCAGGTCGAGCGATAGTCCGTAAAGGGTGAACTATCACGTGATATTTCTCTTCAAGGCAGGTGATATTTGTAGCAAGCACGAAGTATCGCACCACTATATAAAGGTATATCACGCAATATACTGAGAAGTATCGCACGATATTCTGAGACAGAAAACTAGAACTGCAAAATTTCTGAAAAATAATCCAAAAAATGATGAAAATACAAATGACAAAGGACAAAGCCTATCTACTCTGCCCCATGGTAGGTGCTAGAAATGTACACACTAAAATAGTGCACTTTTATGAACCATTACATGCAAGGTTACTCAAGAATGAGGCCTCACAAAGCGGCTCATAACTCTCTATGTATGGAGTTGCAAGATTGAAAATTGCTCTCAGCTAGAGCTACAAAGCTTTTGACCTTGCTAGTCAACCATACAATGAGAGATTCAAATGAAGACAAGGGCAACAATGCCAATATCTCCAAGAATCTAAATATGCAATGCAATGCAAGCTATATGAGAATGCAATCTAAGCTATGGAAATGAAAGTACAATGCAACTAATCTATGAAAGGAAATAGCAATGGATTACAATGCCTCCTATTTAGACTATGTGAGCTTATTCTATTGCATAAAAGGAAACTAAGCTAATATGCCATGATCATGAAACTAAGAAAGCAAATATGCAACTAAATGATGAAAGCAACAAGTCTTCAATATCCTCAAAAGCTCCAAATGCACCTAAAACCTGCAGCATAACATTAGCATAAAAATATGGTATATGCAAATGAAGGAGAGAGCTCTCCTTTTATAAGAAATGAGGTGAAATGGACCATTGAAACTAAGAGCCAAAAAGTCTTAATCAGCAGTGGAGCTTAAAAGAAGAGCAATCCATGTGCACAAGTATCTTCCAATAGGAAAATAAGAGTTGACTTTATGTCCATATGAGACAAAAAGTGATTTTCTCCTTTTTATAAAATATGAATAATGTTTTATTTGTGCAACTTAGGATAAGAGGAAAAGTGGGGCTTTTTATTTAATTAAAATGGGAGAAAATATTCTTTTTAGGTAAATAAAAACTTAGGATAAATGGTTAACCCATAGGATAAAATCCAATATATGATCGAATTTTAAGATTTGATCAAGAGATTGATATTGTTGAAAATATTGATTTATTGATAAAAATGATTCAAGATTGATAAATCAAATAAATGGGGCTCAAAGTCTAGGCGACCATTTTAGGGTGCATAAATTTGCCCCTCTTTGACTAATGTGTGATCGATTTGGGAACACATGTAGTCAAAGAATGAAGTTGAAATGTGAGATCGATCTAGGATCACAAGACAACTCAGATGTGAGGTCGATTCGGGATCACATTCGAACAAACATAGACAAAGGCCTTTGAACATGAGGTCGATTCAGGATCACATTCAAAGTAAGAGATAAGAAACTCAAATTTGAGAAAAAGCTCACAAAAAATGTCTGAATCAAGAGAATCAAGAGAATCAGGGATGAGAATCCCATAGATATTGCCCCCTCGGAATGGAAATCGAAATCAGGTAGAGGAGAGACAGCAAATCAAAAAGGTTGATCAAATCAAAATGAAATCATAATCGAAGGTAAGGGTCAAAAAGGTTAACCATTAGGCAATGAAACATGCCCCAACCTGACTGAAATGAGAAAGGAAGAAATGGAATGAAGATGAATGAAAGACTAGAAGTTTGGAAGACATGGAAATGAAGAAATGATGATGTCCCAACAAAGATCGGAGGATTAGGCCTCAAAAGATCAGTCAACTGTGCAGAAGAAGGAAAGATTTTAAAATACAATTTTGACTATCAAGATGACCTCAGATTTTGATTTCAAGTCTGAAAATGGATCCAGGATGTCGAAATTAGCTAGGGGTGCAATTTTCACGCAATTTCAAGGTGTTTGGAAAATGAGGTCAAAAAGTCAAAAGGCTATAAAAGGGGTCAAAATGTCATTTTCAAAAATCATTTGTCTTTTAGTGATTTGAGAATTGTCAGAGCTTAGAGAGAGAAAATGGCCCAGCAAGCAGGAGTTCCCATCCACAGGCATCGATTCGAGCGCGCCCGGTTGCACAACTGGCCACCACAGAATCCTGCCCCGGTATGTCTTCAAAAAACTTGAGCTTTTTGAGTTATTTTTTGCATTTAATAGCTTATTTTAGTACGTTTTTCAAATTTTTAAATTTCAAAAATTTTTGCTAGGTGAAATATCGCGTGATACTTTAGAAGTATCACGCGCTTTGGGGAGAAGTATCACGCGATACTTCATGGGTCCCCAAAGTATCGCACGACCTAAGGCACCAGTATCGCACGATACTAGGTGAAAGATCGCACGATACTGGGTGAAGTATCGCGCGGTATAAGGTTTATCACCCCGCTATAGGGAGAAGTATTGCGCGATACTTCTCCACAAAAAAAATATCACCCAGTATAAAATTTTGATTTTTAATACATTTTTGAGCAAAAATGACATGGGTCTAGACAATGTTACATTTTTGGGATGTTTTATACTGAGTTTTTAGACATCCATCATGATATGTGCTAACAACTGGTTTGGTTTTGGCTTGCAGGAGGTCTTTCTAGTGCTCATCATCAGAGCACCGAAGGTGATAGGATTGCGGTGTTTCTGAGATCTGGATGATCCGGGCAATGCCGACATCAGAGCGATGGGATTCAATTATCTGCTGAGATACCCATATATCCAAGCGGACCATGGGTTGTTGACTGCTCTTGCCGAGAGATGGCATAGTGAGCACAACACCTTCCATCTGCCTACTAGAGAGGCATCGATCACTTTAGAGGATGTCTATAGGATCTTACGTGTGCCATGCCATGGCGAGCCGGTGAGTATAATCATGTTTTAAGATCTAATCATAAATATAATATTTTCATATGATGAAAATTGACATGATTCATTTGTTGGCATAGGTGTACTATGATTAAGATGCTACTGAGGGGCGCCGACTGGTGCAGGAGATGTTCCAGGATGTCACTATTCTGGATAGGCATATCAACTGGGAGAGGCTGACAGATAATTTTGGCAGAGACTACCCAGTGCCATGTATAGTGGCATCTATTATCTCACAGATCCTGATGACTGATCACAGTTAGAAGGGTTTCCCGCTCGGATGGGCTCGACTATTGGTGGACTTGGTTGACAGGCCACGACAGATGGCATGGGGTCCTACCATATTGGTAGAGATGTACCACGAGCTGCACGAGATCATCTACAGAGATGGTCAGACATGAGCATGCGGTGCCATCCTAGCACACGTATGGGCATGGGAGCACATTGTTGTGGTGTGCCCCAGGGTTCAACCAAGGGAGAGGAGGTACCCCTACATCTACAAGTACCTTGGGTTTATATCACATGCCCATTCTAGAGATGTGACATATTACAGATAGATTCTAGATGAGATAGCCTCTTTCACATGGAGGCCCTACAAGGAGGTTGAGGTTTGGGGAGATGCAACCGATGAGCTGAGTTATATGCTATGCAGTCGGCCACTGGTAGGTCAGTATGTAGAGATAGTTGAAAGATTCTGCATCACTCGGGTATGGTGATAGTTCGGGAGGTAGCAGCGAGTCTCGATAGAGACTACCACATATGCCAGGGCTAGAGACGAGGAGGGTCATGGGTGGCTACCCATGTTGGATTATCAGCAGGCTGTCGCGGAGATAGCAAGTATCAGGAGCGAGCCCTGGGAGTATTTTCTAGATATGGCAGATGCAAGGGCTAATGGAGCCTACAAAGCAGAGTAGTGGAGGGTGCCATTCCCTCAATTTATAGTACCAGATGCACAGGTACCAGCGCTAGGAGATGAAGGGGGTGACAAGGGAGATGGAGGAGATGGAGGGGACGGAGGAGAGGGAGGGGGAGAGGGAGGGGATGGAGGAGATGGCAAGAGGGGGAGAGGGAGGAGGATGGAGAGAGGAGAGGGGTCAAGATCAGGTGGCCAAAAATGGTCACGGGGACAGCGATCAGCGATACCCGAGGAGGAGGTGAGACCAGCTCGCCGGTAGGCGGAGGCACAGCAGGATCAGCCTGCGGGGGGAGAGGATCTGAGAGCCTAGATACAGGCTCAGGAGGCAGAGATACAATGGCTCTGGACTACTATAGTCATGAGAGATCAGTAGCTACTGGATCTGAGGGCAGAGTGGGATCAGCAGATATCTAATCTTAGGGTAGAGATAGCACGCCGTGAGGTGATGGCACAGGCCGAGGCACTGGAGCTCTGACGAGAGTCAGCGAGAGCAGCCTATTATCATGGGCTATATCTGCAGGCCATCCCAGAGGGTGAGAGAGCACCATCATACTCTCAGCGGGTAGGGGTATCAGATGTGGTACTCGATAGGAGAGCTATGCCTCCTCCACCACCACGAGCTCCTCACGAGGGTGGTAGCGAGTCTTAGGTTTTTAGGTCTTAGGTGTTTTGGACATATCTTTGAGACTTTTGATCTAGATTTTGGGATCTCATGTTGTATTGTATATCATGACATTGTATATAGATTTATGAGATTACTGGATGTTGGATGTATCATGTGTATTTGTCTCACTTGTGATGGATGTATCAATTTACGTATATTGTCTTGCCATTTTGCTCAAAATACTTATGTATGTGCTTATGTATGTTCTCTCTCATAGATGTATGTTTAATTCTCATGTGTATGATATAGACTCATGTTTCTTGAAAATAACAGTTGTGATATAGATATGATGATATGATTAACCCCTTATGATGAACAGGAATAGGTTCGAGATGAAAAAGAGGAGTGAAAGACATGATCGAGAAGAAGAAAAGGTGAGCACAACCGACTGACAGGTCTATGTAAGATGAAAAGGAGAGCTCTCTCCAGATGCAAGAAATGCAAGACTAGACTATCATGAACCTAAAAATGCAAGCTACTATGAAAGTGGTTGACTTGCAAGGTCACAACGCTTGTAGACATCTAATTATCATCATCGAGCATTATTGGTAGCATTGTAAGATCATACAATGCACACTAGCGTAACTATGTGGATATGAATATGATCTTTATCAGATAGAAATGTGAGAATCCTACCTAGGCATCAAAGACGTATAGGTTGAGATGAATAATGCAGTGGGATCACCTAAGTTTGATATGGCGAGATTATGCTTGTATCAAGACACATGAAAGTCAGGATAGCTATAAGCATGCACTCGCAAAACAGTCAAGGATAATACCTTGTCAATCCATAGTGTCAAGTAGGACCAGCATAAATGCTCATGACAGTTAGGATCAACAAAATATACCCACAAGAAGATAAAGAAAGAAAACATGTTCTCATTCCCTCAGTCTTCTAGCTATGCATCATCAAAAACTTCTCAGGGAGAGATCACTCATCAAAGAAATCCTCATAGATAGCACACAAAGAAAAATAAAGTCATCATATCATCAGCGAGTTGATTGTTTAAGTGCGTGTGTGTTGGTCATAGAGTCAGACTCTAAGTATCGCATCTGCACATGAGCACTATCGCATCATACTGAGACTATAGGCAAGACATCTAATAAGTGTTAAGAAACACTCGACGCAAGGGTAGTGTTGAAAAACACCTGTTGTGAAATGCCCCCAAGAGACAAACGCACCTAAAAGACCAATGCTAACAGTTATGCCCCCTAAACAAAGACAAAGACCAATTCCAAACTAAGCCAAATAAGGTCAAGGTATGATGGGAAGTGGCTAAGTGTCAAGGATGCATGCTAACAAATAGGAGTGCAAAGGCCTCAAGTAGTGCCTATTTCCAGGTTTTCACCACTTGGAATCATTTTTCATTTTTTCATTTTTTTGGGATTTTTTCTACCAAGGCACCTATTGCTAGGTTTTCACCAAGGCACTTTTTTCTATTTTTTTGAATTTTTGAATTTTTGAATTTTTTTGTATTTTTTTCAGGACTTTTAATGCTTTTTAGGATTTTTTCCAGCATCATATATCAATTTTTTTTTGGTATTTTTTCAGGATCATAAAATATGTACAAAGGATGCCCCCAGATAGAATGGGCATCAAGGATAGAACTTCTTGAGGTGCACAATGTTGATGGGATCAGGGAGCTGTTCTCCATTGGGATCTGACAGTAAATACGCACCGGTACCAAAAGCAGCTGTGATGACATATGGTCCAAGCCAGTTAGGTTCAAACTTGCCCTTTTGCTCTCAGTTCTATTGGTTATTGGGGTTCTCTCGCAAAACAAGATCACCTATTTGAAATTCTCGAGGGCAAACTTTTTTGTTGAATGCTTTGGACATACGCTTCTGATACACTCTCATATGATCAAAGGAAGCTTTACGCTTCTCATCTAGAAGTTCTAACTCCTGTAACCTCATGGCACGGTAATCCTCATCTGTAATCAAACCTTTGAGTGAGACTCTAAGTGATGGTATCTTGACTTCTAAAGGTAATACCGCTTCAGCACCATAGGTGAGAGAGAAAGGAGTGGCTCCTATAGGTGTGTGAATGCTTGTTCTGTAAGCCCATAGTGCTGGATTGATTTGCAAGTGCCAATCCCTACCATTCTTGTGCACCGTTCTATGAAGAATCTTAAGAATGGTTTTGTTAGAGGCTTCTGCCTGTCCGTTTCCCTATGGAAAATAGATGGAGGACCAATGTTGCTTGATTTTAAACTTTTTGCATAGATGCTTTAGGTCCTTATTCTTAAATTGGCCTCCATTGTCAGTAATGATCTCAGAAGGCACTCCAAATCGGCAAATAATGTGATTCAAGATGAACAAAGAAATGGTCCTCCCTGAAGCAATAGAAAGTGGCATAGCTTCCACCCATTTTATGAAGTAGTCAATGGCAGTAATAATGAACTTGTGTCCACCTGATGAGTTGGGATGAATCTACCCAACCAGATCAAAGGCCCAGCGCTGAAATGGCCAATGAGAAACAGAAGGGATCAGCTCCCTACCTCGAGCATGGATCAGGTTGCCATGTTTCTGACATTTTTTACATGACTTAGCAAAGGTGACTGCGTCTATCTGCATTGTGGGCCAATAATATCCCACCCTAAGCAACCTTCGGGCCATGGCAAGACCATTAGAATGTCCACCACAAATGCCCTCGTGGATGTCAGCTAACACTTGGTTGGATTCCTCCTTTTTCAAGCACCTAAGGAGCGTCCCATCTAAACCCCTCCTATATAAATCACCAGAGATGAGGGTGTGGTGAGAGGTGTTACGGATGAGGTTTCAGCATTCAGAGCAGTTGAATGTGTTGGGAATGATGCCATCACAAAGATATGAATAAATAGCACCATATCGAGAAGACTCGTGTGTGATAATGGCACAAATGACGTGGCTTTCAGACGAGTCAAAGATGGGATGGTGTAGCTCTTCCACCAGGAATTCAAATCTAGATTCATGTGTCTCCAACTGAAGAAGTGAAGCTAATGTCGCCATGGCATATGCAATTCATATTCACCTTTTCTTCTTCTCGATCATGTCTTTCACTTCTTGTCCTTTTCATCTTGAACCTGTTCCTGTTCATCACAAGGGGTTAATCATATCATCATATCTATATCACAACTATCATTTTCAAGAAACATAGGTCTATATCATACACATGAGAATTAAACATACATCTATGAGAGAGAACATACATAAGCATATACATAAACATTTTGAGTAAAATGACAAGACAATATACATAAACTGATACATCCATCACAAGTGAGACAAATACACATGATACATCGAATATCCAGTAATCTCATAAATCTATAACAATGTCATGATATACAATACAATATGAGATCCCAAAATCTGGATCAAAAGTCTCAAAATATGTCCAAAACATCTCAGCCCTAAGACTCACTACCACCCTCGTGAGGAGCTCATGGTGGTGGAGGAGGCATAGCTCTCCTATCGAGTACCACATCTGATACCCCTTCCCACTGAGAGTATGATGGTGCTCTCTCACCCTCTAGGATGGCCTACAGATATAGCCCATGATAATAGGCTACTCTCGCTGACTCTCGTCGGAGCTCCAGTGCCTCAGCATGTGCCATCGTCTCACGGCGTGCTATCTCTGCCCTAAGATCAGATATCTGCTGATCCTGCTCTGCCCTCAGATCCAGTAGCTGTTGATCTCTCACAGCTATAGTAGTCCATAGCTATTGTATCTCTGCCTCCTGAGCCTGTATCTGGGCTCTCAGATCCTCTCCCCCTGCAGGCTGATCCTGTTGTGCCTCCGCCTGCTGGCGAGCTGGTCTCACCTCCTCCTCGGGTGTCGCTGGTCGCTGTTCCCATGACCATTTTTGGCCACTTGATCTCGACCCCTCTCCTCTCTCCATCCTCCTCCCTCTCCCCCTCCTGCCATCTCCTCCATCCCCTCCCTCTCCCCCTCCCTCTCCTCCATCCCCTCTGTCTCCTCCATCTCCCCTGTCACCCCCTCCATCTCCTCTCGATGCTGGTACCTATGCATCTGGTACTATAAATCGAGGGAATGGAACCCTCCATCACTCTGCTTTGTAGGCTCCATCAGCCCCTGCATCTACCATATCTGGGAAATACTCCCAGGGCTCGCTCCTGATACCTGTTATCTCCGCTACAGCCTGCTGATAATCCAACATGGGTAGCCACCCATGACCCTCCTCATCTTTGGCCCTGGCATATGTGGTAGTCTCTGTCGAGACTCGCTGCTACCTCCCGAACTGTCGCCATACCCGAGTGATGTAGAATCTCTCAACTATCTCTACATACCAACCTACCAGTGGCCGACTGCATAGCATATAACTCAGCTCATCGGCTCCATCTCCCCAAACCTCAACCTCCCTATAGGGCCTCCATGTGAAAGAGGCTATCTCATCTAGAATCTATCTGTAATATGTCACATCTCCAGAATGGGCATGTGATATAAACCTGAGGTACCTGTAGATGTAGGGGTACCTCCTCTCCCTCGGTTGAACCCTAAAGCGCACCACAGCGATGTGCTCCCATGCCCATACCTGTGCCAGGATGGCACCGCATGCCCATGTCTGACCATCTCTGTAGATGATCTCATGCAGCTCGTGGTACATCTCTACCAATATGACAGGACCCCATGCCATCCGTCACGGCCTGCCGACCAAGTCCACCAATAGTCGAGCCCATCCGAGTGGGAAACCCTTTTGACTGTGATCAATCATCAGGATCTGTGAGATAATAGATGTCACTATACATGGCACTGGGTAGTCTCTGCTGAAATCATCTATCAGCCTCTCCCAGCTGATATGCCTATCCAGAATAGTGACATCCTGGAACATCTCCTGCACCAGTCGGCGCCCCTCAGTAGCATCCTGATCATAGTACACCTGTGCCAACAAATGAATCATGTCAATTTTCATCATATGGAAATATTATATTTATGATTAGATCTTAAAACATGATTATACTCATCGGCTCGCCATGGCATGGCACACGTAAGATCCTATAGATGTCCTCTAAAGTGATCGATGCCTCTCCAGTAGGCAGATGGAAGGTGTTGTGCTCACTATGCCATCTCTCGGCAAGAGCAGTCAACAACCCATGGTTTGCTTGGATATATGGTTATCTTAGCAGATATCTGAATCCCGTTGCTCTGATGTCGGCATTGCCCGGATCATCCAGATCTCAGACACACCGCAATCCTGTCACCTTCGGCGCTCTGATGATGAGCGCTGGAAAGACCTCCTGCAAGCCAAAACCAAGCCAGTTGTCAGCACATATCATGATGGATGTCTAAAAACTCAGTATAAAATATCTCAAAAATGTAACATTGTTTAGACCCATGTCATTTTTGCTCAAAAATGCATTAAAAATCAAAATTTTATACTGGGCGATATTCTTTTTTTGGAGAAGTATCGCGCAATACTTCTCCCTATAGCGGGGTGATAAACCTTATACTGCATGATACTTTGCCGAGTATCGTGCGATCTTTCACCCAGTATCATGCGATACTGGTGCCTTAGGTCGCGTGATACTTTGGGGACCCGCGAAGTATCGCGCGATACTTCTCCCCAAAGCGCGCGATACTTCTAAAGTATCGCGTGATATTTCACCTAGCAAAAAAATTTTAAATTTAAAAATTTGAAAAACGTGCTAAAATAAGCTATTAAATGCAAAAAATGACTCAAAAAGCTTGAGTTTTTTGAAAACATACCGGGGTAGGATACTATGGTGGCCGGTTGTGCAACCGGGCGCGCTCGAATCGATGCCTGTGGACGGGAACTCCTGCTTGCTGGGCCATTTTCTCTCTCTAAGCTCTGACAATTCTCAAATCGCTAAAAGACAAATGATTTTTGAAAATGATATTTTGACCCCTTTTATAGCCTTTTGACTTTTTGACCTCATTTTCCAAACACCTCAGAATTGTGTAAAAATTGCACCCCTAGCTAATTTCAACGTCCTAGATCCATTTTCGGACTCGAAATCAAAATCCAAGGTCATCTTGATAGTCAAAATCATGTTTCAAAATCTTTCCTTCTTCTGCCCAAAGTCTAGGCGACCATTTTAGGGTGCATACAATCATATATTAATTCCAACCTCCTTGTAATGCCCCGCCAGGGAACCCAAGAGATATTAACCTAAACCATGTTACTAAGTTTACATAAAAAAAATTTTATTAAGAGTTTACAAATAGTATTGAATAACAAAGCAAAAGTAAACATAAAGTCCATATATACGCATAAACATAATCTCAATTTTAGATTACAAATCTCAAGGGTTCCTTGATGTAGAACTACATAAATAAAATTAAATATATTAATTATAATGATCATCTAAATCTTCTACATATTAAATCATAAATACATTTGAATAATGAAGTATACATAATGTCCCACATCCACTACACAAGTCACGGGGTATGTAATACAATTGAATACAAAGTACAACTAAAGAAAGAATAGGATTAAGTCTCCAAGAAGATAGGATAAGAATAAATCACAACAAAGATTATCCAGCACTGGTACATGGATGTCAAAGTCTCAAATGGTAAAAGAATAACTACATCTCAACCTCATCCAAACCTGTGATTCCACGCTAAGGAGATAACATCAGACCCACTCGGATAACAATACCAAAATCAATCAATCAAGTAATACTAAGTAAGGGTCCTGGAAGCTCCTATCTCAAGGGTACATCTCAACAACTCAGAGGTACACATACTAATCCAGAGGTAACCAACGCATGCAAGAAACCTAAGATGAAATCAGAGAAGTGTCATCACATATGTCACCCCTTGGAACGATCTCACTAGACTCTGACTCCCAAGTGTGATCATATGTGGAACTTGAAATCCTCTCATGTAGACAAGGATAACCAATCATGCCAGAACTCACCGCCACTACTAGACAGACAAGCATCTTCTCTTGCTCCCATCCTTAGCCTATACTAGAACTCAAGGCATGGACGAGGAATCCATTATCTTATTAAATCATTTTAAAACCTCATTTAATTTATATTATCACTTTTTTAAGTAACCTACTAAGGATAACTAGGTAGCCACTTTTAGGCTTTGGCACCTCCAAAGAAATCTACTTCCCCTTTAACACCTAGATAACCTACCCTAGGTTCATAAATCTCAAAACATAACTCATAGGTCACCACAAATCATGGCCTCAAAATATGGTTCCAAAGTATAACTGGAACACACAATAAACAACTTCCATCACAAATAAATCAACTTTCATAAGGTTGGGTCATAAAAAAGATCAACTGCCACAGAAATATGCAAGGCAAACAAAACAAAACAAAATACACAAATCCTAACCCCACCTCTGGTAATAATCCTAACAGGATGACATTGAAGATTCCTTCCTAACCCAAAATGAAAAAGGAAAAATAAAAACATGCAAGATAATTTAATTATAATAAACTAATTTGTAAAGTTTCATTACATAAATTAATTCATTAAATAATCACTAAAAAAATATAATTACATCATTGAATTAAATTCTAACAACAAACAAATCAATTTATAATGCTACGAGAATAAATTGGTTCCATGTTTAAAAATTACTATAACAAATATAATTCATAACTAGATAAATCTAACTAATGAATTCGCATCAATAACTCCATAACATTTAACTAAAATGACAAAATAACCTCATTATTTAACATATGTACAAAAGTACATTTATTATTTATTTTTAATTAATAAATAACAATTAATAATTTAAATTAAATCTATATATGTAAAATAATTATATATTATTATTTATTTATTCTTTTTTTTAATAATAAAAAATACATAAAGAAAAGTATGTGGGGGAGGAATTTTAACCCTCTCCCCACTCTGCCATACACGGCAGGGCCGCTGTCGTCCAGCGGGCAGCACTTGTTAGTATTATTTAGAACAACAAAGAGGGGGGGTGAATCAGATGTTCTTAGGTCTAGATGTACCAATTGAACTTTCTAGCACTTCAACAATCTCAGATCTAATCACCAACTCAACTCGGTCTCTAAAGTATATATCAAAAACTTATAACATGTATTCCACTATCTAAATGTAAATAACTTGCAGAATATAACGACATTCACATCAAAACATTCACATAAGTATAACACAAGAATTATAGTGGAAACCCAACTTGGCAAAAACCACTTTGTAACATGCTGCTGATATTTTCACTCTTCTTAAGTGAGCTCTGTGAAAAGCCAACCTTGTTAAAGGTTTACAAACACACTGCTAGGTGTGACTTGGTTAAAGGATTTAAACACTCTGTCAAAAGTGACTTGGTTAAAGAATTTAAGTACATTCCATTAGAATGACACCTTGATTAAAGGGTTTACAAAATGACTGTTAGGTCAACCTTGATTAAAGGATTTAGACTGATACAATGGTTAGAAAGTAACGGTAGTTTCTGATCTGAAAAGCATACAACTCACTTTGCAAATACAGATCATCTTCGCACATACATGTTGATTCACTGACTGAGCTTCATTTCCATCTCCACCACTGATATGCTTGGAATTTTCTTCAAGAAATCACAACTCTTCTCAACTTCAGCCTTTTTCTTAGACTTATTAGTCAATAACATCAACAACACCAGCTCCTTCACCTTTATGTAACCTCACAATTAGGTTTTCCTTTATACCTCTTCGGTTAGGTAGATCCATCTTTTGCCGCTTAATCTCCTCCGTAGATCTTAGGTTTAGATTATATTCATCAAATCCTTCCATCATTTAAGTTATTCATCCTTCCTTCTAGATACATCTTCAAACTTCTCATTGAATCCATAATAAAATGATTTATCATGCATTAAATTCTCCATACAATTCATTAATAAAGTCAACACAATTTAGATATCCCAAGAATTCAACTATGTCGGGTGGGAATCTCAATTCTTTCTCCAAATGTAAATTATTGACACTTGGTCAATATTGTGTTCATCTCCTCGGTCATCACTGCATAACTTGGTCATCTCTACAAACTGTCTTCCTCAGCTAACACTGTCTTTTCTCGGTAATTTCATGTCACTCGGCATAAACTAATTTTTGGTCAATACTAAATTTACTCTGCATATACTTGCACTCGGTTGACACTAACATCACTTAGCTTAAACTAGATTTCTTCACTTTTTCTCGGTTAAGCCTACTTCTTCAATCCTTCTTCTTACTTAGATAAACAATATTTTATCTTATCAATGTGCCAAATAATCAAGTACCCATTGAAGTATCAAATAATTCAACCTTTCCTTAGGTTCTCTTGTTATATCCTTTCCCTAATCCTTTTCATCAATCAATAGATATGGTACTCTCTTAGATAGAAATTATCTTACCAATTAAGGTTTGACATCAATGATAATACAAAAATTGTTTCAATTGTAGTTTCCAACAATCTCCCTCTTTGGGATTGATGGCAACACCACATGACTAACATATGATTTACTAACCAATCCAAAAGCTTTGTATGTGCATCAAAAAAATTTATAATATCCTTACCTTCGTTCTGATTCACAACAACTTTGTCTTGCCTGATCATTCACACAATTACTCCCTCTGAATCTCTTCAGCCAACCGACTATCATATCTTAGTGCTTTCTATCTCTATGTTATCATCTGAATCTCTCCCTCTTTGACAATAATGCCAAAGTAGTATCTATCATGTACATCTTCCACATGTAAATTTCATCTTGTCAGTTCAGTATACATTATTTCTCCCTCTGTCATCTTGCTTATGACTGATTATTAGCTTTTTTGTACTTCTCACAACTCTAGGCAGCTCCTAAAGTGTGACCTTTTCTGTATCAATTTATCAGATATTCTGTGTAGCACATTTGATGCAGTGCTCCTAGTTGACTAGGCATCCTCTGTTAGGGGAAGCACCCCTAGTTTACCTCTAAGATATTCATGAGAATCCTTAGGTAAAGATTTTTTGAATATGTCTGCTAGTTTTTCCTTTGTATTCACATATTCCATTCTCACTTCTTTATCTTGTACCAGTTCTCTCAAGTAACGATACTTGATAGCAATATGTTTAATCTTTCTATGCATCACTGGATTCTTTGATATGTTGATAGCACTTGTTTTATCACATAAAATAACAACCGTCTCAATGATTTCATCTTTCATTCCTTTCAACAATTGCTTGATCCATACCAAATTTGAACAATTCACTGCAGCTGCTACATACTCAGCTTTTGCTATAGATTGGAAAATGCAGTTCTATTTCTTGCTTGTCCAGGAGATTAATCTCTTTCTGAGAAAGAATGCTCCACCACTTGTACTTTTCCTATCATCAACATTTCCTACCCAATCTGCATCAGTGTAAACTCTTAGTTCAAATTTCTCATTCTTCTTGTAGTACAATCCATAATCTTTTGTCCCTTTCAAACATCTCAATATTCTCTTCACTACCATCATATGGTTTTCCTTAGGATTGGCAGAAAATCTTGCCACAATCCCAACTGCTAGGTCTATATCTTGTCTTTTATGGACAACATATTGTAGCTTTCCAATCATGGATCTATACAGGGTTTGATTCACTTCAGCAGTATCATCATCTTTAGATAGTTTTTGTCTAGTAGTCATAGGAGTACTTACTGGTCTGGAATCCTCCATACCAAAAGTTTTCAGTATCTCTTTAACATATTTAGATTGAGTAATAAAGATACCTTTCTCCATCTGATAAACTTGTAATCCAACAAATAATTTTATCTCACCAAACATAGACAATTCAAACTCAGTTTGCATCTCATTTTAAAATTTATGACATAGGGCATCTTGTCCACCAAATATGATATCATCAACAAAAATTTCAGCTAACAAAATCCCTTTACCATCTTCAGCTTTCATATACAGATTGTTCTTGTCATTTTTTCTTGAAAATACAATCTTTATCAAATAATTGTACAACCTCTCATACCATGCAATGGGGGCTTGTTTCAATCCATACAGTGCCTTGTTCAGTTTGCAAACCATATTTTTCTTTCTTGGGTCAACAAATCATTCAAGTTTTTCAATGTATACTTCTTCTAATATACCGTTCAGAAATGTAGATTTGACATCCATCTAATATACTTTGAAATCTTTGTATGCAGCATATGCAAGTAGAGTTCTCACTCCTTCTAATCTTGCTACAGGGGAAAATGTTTCCCCATAGTCTATTCCTTCTTCTTGTGCATAACCCTTGCATACCAATCTTTCCTTGTTCCTTGTGACTTGTCCATGTTCATTAAGCTTGTTTCTAAATACCCATTTTGTTCCAATAACATTCTTGTCTTCTGGTCTTGGCACCAGAGCCCAGGTATCATTCTCTTCTATCTGATCTATTTCTTCATTCATAGCTTGTATCCATTCATCATTCTCTAAAGCATCTTTTACAGTTTTAGACTCAAACTCACATAGTAAACATGTAGGGTCTTTCAACATAATTCTTGTCAAGACTCTAGATTCCTTATCTAAAATGATTTTCTCAAGCTTATGATGTCTTCTTACGTATTGTGCCAATGTAGGTTCAGATTTTTTTTCTCCTTGATCTTCAGGTTCATCATGCAAATTATCAATCTCTACTTCTGATTGCTCGGTAGCATCCTCCTGATGCTCAGCATTGCTTACCCATGACTCTGCATCTAGTGTAAGTGTGTTACTTGCCTCTCCTTCTTACACAAAATATCTATAATCTTCAGGTTCTTATTTTCTTTCCAATTCATTTTTCTCTACATATTCATCAACTATCACATTTGCACTTTCCACAACTTTTTTAGTGTTAGAATTCAAACACTTATAAGCTTTTCTCTTAGTGGAATAACCTAGGAATATGCCTTCATCACTTTTTGTATCAAATTTTCCATTCCTATTGTCTTTCAGTATATAGCATTTACTCCCAAAGATTCTAAAATATTTCACATTAGGTGCATATCCATGCCATAATTCATAAGGTGTAGCATTTGTACCTTTCTTGATTTGTACTCAGTTTAAGGTATAAATAGTTGTACTTACAACTTCTCTCCAGTATTTTTGTTCAACATTCTTCTCAATCATTAGTGTTCTTGCACAATCAATAATTGACCTATTTCTTCTATCAGTTATGCCATTATGTGGAGGTGTTCTTGGTGCATACATTTGTCTCTTGATTCCTCTATTATTGCATAATAGATTGAACTCATTTGATATAAACTCTCCACCTTAGTCATATCTCTGACATTTCAAGCTTCTACCTGTTTCTTTTTCAACTTTTTCCAAATACCACTTAAACAACTAAAATGCATCAGATTTTTCTTTCAAAAACATTACAGTCACCATCCTAGTGTAGTCATCAATAAACAAAATAAAGTACTTATCACCACAATAACTTTTTACACCCATAGGTCCCAAAGGTCAGTATGAACCAATTCAAAAATATTTTCAAAAGTAAATATCTTGCTCTTGAAACTAGACTTTGTCATTTTTCCCAACTGACACTGTTTACACATCACATTATCAGGTTTCTTCAATCTCAGCAAACCTCTAACTTTCTTCTTTTTACTAATATTTACCAGATTGTCAAAATTTACATGACACAACCAGGGATTTTTTTAGTGGTATTTATTCACCAATTGGTGAATATGTCTCTTGGGTCATATAGAAATTGGTGAAAAAAAGCTCAATATATTGGTTGACCGGTTCGCCCTAATTTTATAAAAGACACGTTTAGTGGTTGAATTGTTCACCACTATTTTTATGTAATTTCACTATGGTAGTCTAGTTCTTCACCCATTTTTCTATTGTATATTTTACTCTTATTCACCATGGATTAAGGAAGGGTGTATTTATCGTGGATCACCATTCACCAAAGGCCCATTGTCCCAAGTCAAATTTTTATTTTCCCTAGGACCCAATTCGCCATGCATCATACATAATCGTGTCCCAAATTCCCAGCCTATTCACCGAATCAATTACTTGAAATTATATGGGGTTCACCAAATATTAGTTGTTATCATATGCAAATGTCAGCCCCTTCACCAAAATAGACGATGGAGATTATGAGGCAAAATTTGATGGCTGATATGAAAATGGTTTACTTGTCTATTTAAGAGATATGAGTTCCATTATTAAAACATGCCAGAAAGAAGGAGACTGTAGAGATTTTAAGAGATTTAGTAGTACAAAAATTCAGTTGATTCTGAGCTCACACTTGCGATCGGTAGAGAACCAGAATGACTACGAGTCTGTAGTATCTTATTCAAGTAAAATTTTACTGCAACCTTAATTTGTTGGAGATGTCATAGTTAAAGTTAAATAGGAAGAGGACTATTGAAGGTGGATATGTCCAAGAGAGGCCAACGAAATGTAGAAATATATCTTCATACTTTGGCGGGGGCAAACGCAATGGTGTTGGTCAAAGTGAGGAAGGTACATCATCAGAGGAACCTGTACAACTTCAATGTTCTCAACCTACATAGGAGTCCATTCAACAAATTAGGGAGCCTAATAAATCTGGTGACGAAGTTGCAAAACCTGATATCTCTGATGAAGATGACCTTGAAGAATAATTTCAAGTAAATAACCAGTACCAGGATGAATCGATCGACTTCGGTGATGATGATGGTTCAATTAACAGTAACACTAAAGGGGGAGGAAAATCACAAGAAAAAATTGATCGTCAATGGGAGATGTCCAGGAGATTTAAATTTCATTGGGCAGAAAAGTATCCATTCATTGAACCCGTGAAAAATCCAATTGTAGGTGAGCTGCCAGTAGAATGCAGATGTACGATTTATAGTTGGAAGTATAAAAAGGAAAAGTGGTTGCAGCTTAAACTAGACACCATAGAAAAACATGTTGGTAAGGTTTATGAAACCTCAACTGTAGATGGAAAGGAAATAAAAGTGGTAAGATATAAAATAAAGGACCAATGTCAAAATAAAAGGAATGTTGAGGAATATTATTTGTTTCAAAAATTTAAGATGAAGCTTGGTGAAGTTCAAGGTTCTATTAATGTTATTTTTGCAACAACAAGTGAAGTAGAAGAACATGGAAAAGTTGTTCAATTAAGTAATGTTTTCCATATTTTGAGTAGAGGGCGTCCAATGATAGACTATCCAGAAATGAGTGGTTTGTTACACTTTCTGAAAGTTCCTAACTATCCTACCACTCATTGGTCAATAGACAATGGATGGGAATGGGCAAGTTGTATTGCCCAGGTTGAAATGGAGGATGTACAGAGAAAAATAAAAGAGTCAAACTTTATTGTATTGTCCTTAGACAAAGTTACGGCAATAAATAATACATCATGGGTATGCATGCATGTTTATACTATACAAAATAATGTCCGCCAACCACATCTACTAAGTGTTGCAAAATTGAGGGACACTGCGACATCAGAAACTTTATTTCAATTAGTAAAGAGTCATTTAATTGAATATGGAGCTATGGATGAATTGACAATAGCGAAGAAGTTGATCTGTGTTGGAGCGAATGGAGCTTCAATAATGCAAGGTCAAAGGAATGGTCTTTGCACAAAGATGCAGGCTTCTTGTTCACCATATGTTGTTGGCATTCACTGTATAGCCCATAAGATGAATCTTGCTTTTAGAGTTGTGAAGAAGTTTCCTTTAGTAAACAAGGTTGAAGATTTAGTAAGAGAGTTGTACTCATATTTTTGTCAAAGTCCCAAATGTTTTAGGGAATTTTAGCACTTTGCTAATGGAATTACCAATGGAAATAAGCTTCTTAAAGATGTTGATACTAGATGGATCTCTTTGGATGGACCAGCGCATCAAGTTTTTTCTAAATATCAATCTTTGATTGGACTGATGTACGAAAATCGAGACAATGCAAAAAATCAGAGATGTGGTGACCTACTTCAGAGGTTAAGCAATATAGAGACACTTTTGACTTTAGCATCTCTTCTTCCCGTGCTAGAAGAAATGATGTTCATTATGAAAAAATCCCTGCAAAGAGCCATGTATATTGTAGAATATGCTTACTTGCATAAAATATCATGTCAAGACCTCGATAGTCTCTATCGAACTAACCTAAATTTATTCGATGAAAGATTTAATCACTGGCAGAAACTAACAGATTTGGACAATCCTGATAATTATTTAAAGATCATTGAAAATGGAGATTTATGTGTTTGTGTAAGGGGATTTCAGATACCAATGTACTACAGTGCCCCAAAGAAGCGAGCTACAAGAGTTACAAGGGAAGAGTTTACCAAGATCATCGAGTCTATAGAAACTAATGTAAGGGACATAGCCTTTAGAGTTTCCTCTTAAATAAGATCCTGATTCCCATATGACAACTACTTGAGGCCATGGCAATTGTGTTTCCTCAATATTGGTCCTTAAACTCTAAGGAAGATTATCATAATAGGTTGTTGACTTTGATAAAGAAATTTTGCAAATATGTAGAATTCAATGGAGTGACTATCAATGGAATTTTAGATGAGGGTCTTCTTAAACAACAATCGAGAACTTTTGCAAAGACTATGAAGCATCAATATCAATTAATCCATAACCCACATGAAGAGGGCTCGGCAACAAGGCTTTGGATAGAACTAAAACAGAGCACAATGTTGCGTGAAGAAATTTCAAAGTTCTTCAAGCTTGTTGATCTATGTCAAACCATGATATTGGGTTCAGTGGAGGATGAGAGAGTTTTTAGTACTTTGGGCTTCCTAAAATCAAAGCTAAGAAACAAACTAGACAAGAATTTGGAAACATGCTTGAGGGTCTACACATCTAGGTATGATGTCAATACTTTTCCTTATCAAAAAGCAATGGAAATCTAGAAGAAAAGATGCAAAAGAAGAGGGTTGGGCAACACCATTAACCAATCTTTGACAGTGACTCCGACTGGGACAAGTACAGGTGGTGATGGGAGTCATAGAAGCAGAGGTTGGAGTGAAGAAGACACAAATGAAAAATGAAGAGAACAATGAAGGAACTAGAATACTAGAATTGGATGATGATGACAATGCAGAGATGAATTGGAAAAATTTAAGAAATTTCTACTAAATTAGCAGTAGCAATCAATAGGTATTTTTTGAACTTATTAACTACTATATCCTATCATTCAATGTTCATTTTAGAAAAGAAAGAATGTATTATGTTTCATCATTAAAATTTGAGAACAAAGAGTATTATTACTGTAGAGTGTAGCTTGTATCGTATCATCAATGATCATTCATATTTAAATTTGAAATTCCTGAATGAAATTTTGTATTCCAATAGCATATAATAGGGTCAATCAAATAAGAATAACTGAATAAAATAGAGTAACTCAACATACATTGAATTGGAAAACATGAAAATTAGATAGAGTGCAATTTATTTTGTATTCATTTGCAATATATTACAATTTACAATAGTTCAAAATTCAGAGCAATCTTTGTAGGCTAGTCCAAACATCCTCTGATGGCAAAACAATTTGGTTCATAGTATAGTCAAACTCTTGCAACTTCGTTAGCAATTCATATTTGGAAGTGTGACTTGACAGCACTGTTTCTTCTAAAACTCCATTAAAAGTTCTCACTGGTTTGATGAAATCCATGAATGTATCAGGAGATATGTCTATAGGAAGAAAGCGTAAATCATTATTTATTTTTTCCTACAACCTTATTTTGTAATTTTCTCTTCCAATAAACTTATTTGCATCAAATCCCTTAGGCAAACCAAGACTTTCCATATTTGCTTTCCTTTGTTCCATCTTTGTGATCTTCTGCTTAGTTTTTTCATCCAATTCCTGTGCTTCCCATAGCTTCTCACATTTTTGAATGATACTTGATACCTTTACTGAGGCATCAAGGCGGTTGCTAATTCCCTTGTTTGATAGATAACTATCACTCTTACTGTAGATTTGTTGCATAATATCTTTTGCTTTCTTTTCTTTCTTGACAACATCCATGTTATGTTCAATGTTCTAATGGAGCTTCAAATAACATACTCTCATAATTTGAAGCATTCCAAACCACTCATACAAGCTATTAGACATCACCAATATTTGGCCCCAAATGTGTTCTTTTGTAATCTTCACTAAATTATTACTAGTATTTGTTAAATTTTGAATTGTATTATTGGCCTTCTTTAGTTCTTCTACCATTTTTTCACAATTCTTTTTCTCTTCCACTACTTTGTGTTCCCAATGATTGGCTTTATCCACCTGAGAGTCCAATTTCTTTTACAATTCCCAGTTGGAGGCAGAAGTACTCTCCGCGGTTTTAAATATCTTTTTTGAAGTGACTCTTTCTTTCTCTAATTTTTTACTAATTTCTGCCAATTTTCCCCTCGATGCCTTCAGCTCTGCCTACTCATGTTCCTTCACTACTACCTCCACATGTTCCTGCTCTGTATCTGTTGATGTAGAGGTCAATTTTTTAATCTTTTTCTATAATTATTTTAAACTGTTCTCTGAAGCTTTCCTCTATGCTTTTTCATTGTCAATGTCTGCCTGTAACTTTTCTATATTTTTCTCGAGCTTTCTTTTCTCTCTTTCCAGCTTTAGTAGTGCACTGTAGACCACTTGGTTTGTAGACATTGACACATTGATTTTTTCCACATTTTTAACTTTGGAAAAATCCATTTGCAAAGTGCTAACTTGAAATTCAAATGGATCTATCTGACTCTCTGGTGGGTTTCCATCTTTTTTTGGTGGAATAACAACCATGAACTCCATCATGTCTTTGTTTGGGTCATATGTTGGAAAAACCCTGTTGGATGCAGGTTGTTCCTCTATAGCTGCAGTAAGGGCACCAGTCTGCAATGTCTTCTTTATTTCCTTATTCTTGGTTGTTGTTTCTACAGATTTATTATAGAAATCTTTGAAATGAAAATCTGGTGTTGCAGAAGCATTTTTGAAAGGTGAACCAGAGGCAGAGCTTGCAATGATTGTTGATCTAACTAATTCTCTTTGAGGATTTAAACTTCTAGAGGGTTTTGTTGAGCCTGAAATTGCAAATAGTTCTTTACGATCGAATGTCATTGTTGTCATTGTTATAGAAGTGGAAACCTTTTGCTACTTGACACTATCTTCTTCTATGGGATTCTGTGTAGATTCTAGTGGCCTCTTTAGAGAGGGAAATTATTGTATAAGTTGCCCAGTCCCACTGGCACCAGTGCCACTACCAGACCCAATAGCAGTAGATTCAAACCCAGGGCCTGCACCATGATCACAAGCATTTTTTCTATCTCAATTGTATTCCAGACGCCTTCTCCTGTAGGACCCAAACCACCACCTTTATAACCCACATTTTCCACAATGATTGGCCCTTTTCTATATATGTTTTTCCATTCCTCATTGATTCCACTCTGACTCCCGGTCCCTGGAGTAAATTCAATTAGTGGATTATCATCCTCACTATCTAGATCACTATTGTCGTATGTCGAGTTAGGATGCTATGAATTCCACAATTTGCTAAACTCTATATCCTCATCTATTTCATCCAGATCTTCACTGGTCTTTGGTTCACCAAGATCCTTTCTCATACTCCAAAAATCATTCATTTTCATTCTAGTCCATTTTCTATCCCTACAAGGTTTTGCTATTTTCTTTGGTATTTTTTATGTTTGATGGATGAGTAGCTTTTTCATAGAAATTGTAGGACATCCTAGGCTGTACAATGCCCTAGTTTATTGTTGTCATAATTTGTGATGACAACTGTTCAACTAAAAAAATTTCCTCACCAGAAACTTTCTCCATCTCTTTTGTAACGTCATCCTATCTATCCTTATTTTTCAACTTCTCTAGCAATGATTTACTTTCATGTTGAAATAAGTTTGCAGAGTTCTTATTAGCAACAAGCATTTTTTGAATGACGTTGAGTGGATCATACTTCCAGTAGCACTCTAAATCAAATTGAAAAATATCTATAAAAAATTTGCCACTTTGAATGCCTTTCTCTCAAATGTTAACCCTCCAATTGAGAAAGGTAAGGAAGGGAATATTATCTTCTTCGATTAGTTATCGAAGAGTCTATCTGTGCTCTCTATTTGTACTACATATTCTACTGCAAACACCCTATCTGTCACATGCATTGGAATTTTGTGGGGTTGCAATTCTAATTCGTAAAACCTTAGCACAGTTTATTCTTCCATTAAGTACCAGTCAGCCAATTGAATTGTGCTTCCAAGTTGGATGCAATCCCTACATGAAGCAAACAATCTGGGCATTGGAGTGCTTGTTATTTTTTTGTACAATGGTGCCAAAAAGAAGTCTACAAAATTATTGTAATTCCTTCTGTTATCATACATTCTTATCTGAGGTGTCCAGTTATATATTGGAGTACTTGTCTCCCTCTGAATTTCAAGCTTGTTGTCATTGCTCATTAATATTGTAGCATGCTTGGCTAGCAAAAGATAGCACAAGTGGGTTGTGAACCTAAATGTCTTAGAATTGTCTCTTTTAATCAATGATAATTGTTCTTGCATCGATTGAACCACGTGTCCAACATAATTATAACTTACTAATTCATTGACACAATGGATATCCCAAATGAATTGAAGAATGTTGGCACCCACTTCCCTATTGTTTTCCAGTCCTAGGAAAAATGCTAGCGAGGATATAGTATCTTGAACCCATGGCACAAAAATGTTAAAATCATAAGGAGGCTTATGGTTCTCACCCAATGAAGCCTTTGTCTTTCCAACTATTAGACCCTTTATAAATGAATCTTTTGCATTTGGTGGGACTACCTCATATTGCTCTGCCAACAATCCCAGGTCAATATGGACATTACAGTTTTGTCGATCAAACCCTAGGTCTAGCAAACTGAGAAATTCTTCCTGGGTTATTGATAAAATTTCTTCCTGAATTTTTTTATTCACAAATTTGTTTCTTTCTTCATCATAATTTTATGCACAAATCAAGATAATTTTTGGGAAAGGGAAAACTTTGGGTAACAGCATGTGACCCAAACCAACATCCCACGAAGAAACTTTATTAGTTTTTGCACATATTGATGGGTTAAATTTTATAAAAGCAGACCTCTTTGGCCCAGTTGTCTTATTGCACAATGTATGTTTATTTGCTATAACTCTCCTTTCACTGTCAATAACAGGATCATAAACATCTTGATACTCATCAGTGAAACCAGAGATTTCTACTAGTTTTCTACAGTCTATTAAAGTTTTCCCTTCTGCTTGCCCTTGGCCTTGAGTTTTCACTTTCCCCATTATTCTTCGGAAGAATGAAAAAACATAGATTCCAATATATTTACTAACAAAATCAAATATAATAACTAACTAATTAAGAAAACCCCAATTGTACATGCAAGAATTAAAATTTCAAAATCAAGTTAAACTAAATTTTTGACATTACAAAATCGGGATGCATCAGGCTAGATATCTTACCTAAAATTAAACTTTGAAATCTAGATAGATAGAAGTTAGAACGGTTAAGGATCTCATAAATTACAGTCTCAAAATCTTCAACGATGGTTCAATACTTCTTTTTAGCTCTGCTGCTACAAATTGATAGGTTTTTAAAAAGGAAATGTTAAAAACCTTTCGTTAAATGTAATGGTATATAATTATACTATAATGGTAATGTAATCTTTCTAAAACATACCACGTAATCTTTTCAACAAATTACACATCAACATGTCACGTTTCCGGAGTGAGTTTTCAGAAAAGCTTTTTGAAACCCATAGTACTACTGAAATACAACTTCAACTATTCATCTCTCGTAATCCAACGATTGTCACGATTTTAAAATATTAATAATTTAATACACACTAATGAATATTAATCATTAACTAAATTCTCTTAGAATAGCTTATCCATGAAATTTGAACCAGACACCATTAAATGATAAAGTTTGGAAACATTTAATTATTACATGAAACAAAAGTGCAACGCAAATTTTTTATATTATATAAGGAAAAATTTTATTACAATTCAAATATGCCCATAGACCATATCTATTAATGATTCTTATAATCAAAACAAAAAAGAAAAGCAGTAGCACTTCTAATTTCTTAAAACATTTTCATATTTTATTTTTTAACATACGTGATTAAAATTTATATCATTGCAAAAACCCTGGTAAGCTACTACCACCAAAGGGAGACACATTAGAGAGACTAGAGTATAGAGACTAGGTAGATTCGGGGACTATCTGATTGAGGCTCCCTTCCTTCTATGTGAAAGTTTGAAGAGAGGATAATCTTGGAGAATTCTTCTAGCCATCGATAGTCCTCAGTTTCCTCCAGTAGGTGCCACTTCTGGAGGAAATCCCTCCCAATCTGTGCCCACTTCCGATGATGCACGTGCTGCTCAGCATCAAGGTTCAGTAGAAATGGTTGCCTGGGCACATTTACTCTTGGTTGTAGAATCTTACGAAAATCATTTGCCCAAAGAATTCCAAACCTAATTTCTAAAAATACGACGACATGCACATCATCGCCGAGGTACTCTTCCTTGAAATATTTCCTCATAAGCATGATAATATCCACCTTTTCCCCCCTAGGTCCAACAAAGATGCCAAAAACTGAGACAAAATGTTAGTGTTAACTCTATACCTATTTTCACTATCCATAAATTCACGTCCATGCACCATCCTTATAGCCTCCTTCGTGAAGGCTCCCAACTCCGTAGCAACAGACGTCGAGATTGGGTCTATGACCAGGCTCAAAAAGGCCTTCTGATCCTCCAAGGCAATGCATCTCAAATGAATTGGAGTGTCCATTGAAAATCAAACTGATATTAGTATTCTAATTTTTGACAAAAATCAAAGAGAACATAGCACTCGCAGACTATTTTCACAAATATGTTTTCACAATTGTAAATTAACGAGCGTAGATCGATCTATTTATAAGTCCTGATTGAAATTATTTCTCTTCCCTAAAGATCTAATTAATTCGTAAGATAAATGGTAACTATCCAAAAATCTCTAAATCTGTCATATTTAATGCAACAGTGGGTGAAATTGGAAACAACACTTATGATAAGACATTTGCTATCTTGGGAATAATGAAGGCTGAAAGGATTGCACCACACAGGTGGACATAACAATTCTTTATTATAAAAAAACTTGAAACCTGTGCCCACTCTGTAAAAATAATAAGCAAAGTACATTAGCTACAAAATGGTGGTAGAAAATGAAGCTTTACCATTGATGTAAGATTATCGAACGGTCAAAAAACAATGTCCTTAGATGAGATGACATTTTCATTCAAGCCCTAACTTTAAGGCATTATTCTATTGAGGTAATGAATAGTTATATGATGTCACACATATCTGTCACTGAAAATTGAAAAGTGCCATCTAAGAAACCATTAATTCACATTACTTTAATTGATGTCATGACTCATCTACTCATTGTCATTAATTAATATTTCTATCTAATATTACCGAATATTGCCAAAAGAATTCTACTTTTCTAGTGTCAAAAAATGAGGTCACAAACTCACAGTGTCACACGTACGTTCGATTACAACATATCAATGGCCAAAGGTGAATTTCGGGCCTATTGTTGGTCTTCATAATCTTTATAGAAAATTCTCGGTGGAATCATGACACGTGGTATGATTGATCATGGGCTTATTGGTACGATCAATCATACCATGTGTCATGATTCCACCGAGATTTTTTCATAAATATTATGAAGAGAAACAATAGGCCCTAAATTCACCTTTGGTCATTGATATTTTGTAAATCCAATGGACTTGTGTCTTGTGAGTCTATGACATCATAGTGATGGGACCTGATGCAACTTCAACATCAAATCACAACCATTGGATTAAGAGAGATGAACGGTGGAAGGTGCATTTCAGACAGAATGTGGTGAGATAACTCTTTTACTGAAAACTCTTTCCGAAATCATCACATGTGTCATTCTTCAAGAATGAAAACTCAGGACCGAACTGAAAACTTAAATCGCCTAGAATGTTAAATGTAATAATTATTTCTAATTATTCAATCGCCATACCAACTATAAATTTTTGAAAACCATTCACCATGACAAATAAATTAATTCAAATATTTGGAAAATAGTTTCACCATATTTTTATAAAAATGGTATCCATTATTAAAAAATTTGCCACCAAATATCAATATTTTGAAACATAATTTGCCATCAATATTAATAATTTTCCTATAAAAAAATTGTAGTCAACATTTTTTTATAAAAATGGTATACACTATTAAAAAATTCACCACCAAATATTCATATTTTGACACATAATTCGCCATCACTATTAAAATTTTTCCCTCCAAAACACATGTGATTTGCCACAATTTTATACTTTTTGGGAGGGGGGGTTTCTTAAAGTTATCCCTTGACACAACCTCTTATTCCATAACCATACATCATCAAATTATGCAAACAAACATGTCTCTTCAGATAGGTCTAGATAGAACAAGTTACCTCTAGTTTGTTCTCCACTTCCAATTAGTTCACCAGTGGCATCAAATATTTTAGCCTTTCTATGATGAAACTCTACTCGGTAACTAGTACTGTTCAACTGTGCAACACTTAGCAAATTATAGTTAAGACTTTCAACCTGTGTGCTAAAATGTTGTCACACTTCTATGAATCCTTACATGCAAAAAAACTCAAAAATGAGCCCTCACAAATTGATCCATAGTTCTCTATGCATGGAGTTGCAAGATTTGTAAAATTGCTCTCAACTAGAGCTATAAACTCATGACCTTGCTAGTCAACAATACAATGAGAGATTCCAAATCAAAGACAAGGGCAAGAATGTCAATATCTCCAATGAAACCAAATGTATGCAATGCAATGCAAATCTATATGACAATGCAAGTTAATCTATTTCATAAAAGGAAATCTAAGCTAATATGTCATGATAATGCAACTAAGAAAGGAAATATGCAACTACAATAAAATGCAACAATAAGTCTTCAAAGCTTGGATGTAGAATGTCTTCAAAGAGCTCCAAATGACCTAGAAAACCTGCAGCATAACATTAGCATGAAAACCTAAGATATAAAAATGAGGAAGAGAGCTCTTCTTTTATAGGAAATGAAAAGGAATGGACCATGGAGATTAAGAGGCAAAAAACTTAATCAACAGTGGAGAAAAAAAGAAGCTTGATCCTTGTGCACAAATATCCTCCAATAGGAAAATAGGAGTTGACTTTATGTCCATATGAGACAAAAAGTGTTTTTTTACTTTTTATAAAATAAGAATAAATATTTTATTTGTGCAACTTAGGATAAGAGGAAAAGTGGAGATTTTTTATTTAAATAAAAGGGGAGGAAATTCTTTTTAATTAAATAAAGGCTTAGGATAAAGTGATTTTATTATTTAATTAAAAGAGATTTTTAATTAATTAAAAGAGAACATATTCTCTTAATTAAATAAGATTTTTATTTTTATTTCTTTTAAATTAAATAAGACTCAAACCTTAGGAAATATCGAATTGATTATGATTTGATCAAGAAAATTGATATAATTGATATTGTTGATTTTTGAAAATATTGATTCAGGGATTTGATAAATTACAGAAATGGGGCCCAAAGTCTAAGTGACCATTTTAGGGTGCATACATTTGCCCCTCTATGACTAATGTGTGATCATTCTAGGAACACATGCAGTCAAAGAAGAATTCAAATGTGAGATCGATATGGGATCACAAAACAACCCAGATGTGTTCAATAGATGGGAACACATCGGGACAAGCATAAACAATAGCTGAAAGACAAGACCAACACTGTCGTTGCTAGGTGCAAATCAAGCCTTAGACAAAACTATCACCGTCACTGCTAGGCAATAATCAAGTCTAAAAAAAAAGAGATAAAAATTGAAAGACAAAATCACCACCATCACTGCTAGGTGATAATCAAGTCTAAAAATAAGAATCTCAGACTGAGCTAAATGATAAAGCTGAATCAAAGATTAAAGCTGATAGGTACTGCCCCCTCGGAATCAAAATTGAAATTGGGTAGAGGAGAAAAGAAAACTAATAAACTTGATCAAGTCACAATAAATCATAATCAAAGGATGGAGCATGATAAGATAACCATCGAACAGTGAAGATATGCCCCAGGTTGACTAGGTTTGACCAAGAAAGGTATAAGATAAAGATTAAGTCAAACCTCAGAGAGAGGAAGCGAAAGGGGTGAATGAAAGACTAGAAGTTTGGAAGACATGGAAAGGAAGAAATTCCATCAAAGATCGAAGAATTATGCCTCAAAAGGTTAGTCAACTGTGTAGAAGAATGAGAAAGCTTGAAAACGCAACTCAGATTTTATTTTCGAGTCTGAAAATAGATAGAAAATGAGCACAGTTGACCAACTAGTCCGTAGATGATAAAAAGGGGAGCTCTCTCCATATGCAAGATGCAAAAACTAAACTATGATGAGCCTAAGAATGCAAGCTACTATGAAAGTGGTTGACTTGCAAGGTCACAACGCTTATAGACATCTAATTATCATCATCGAGCATTATTGGTAGCGTCGTAAGATCATACAATGCACACTAGCGTAACTATGTGGATATGAATATGATCTTTATCAGATAGAAATGTGGGAATCCCACCTAGGCATCAAAGACATATAGGTCGAGATGACTAATGCAATGGGATCACCTAAGTTTGATATGGTGAGATTATGCTTGTATCAAGACACATGAAAGTCAGGATAGCTAGAAGCATGCACTCGCAAAATAGTCAAGGATAATACCTTGTCAATCCATAGTGCCAAGTAAGACCAGCATAAATGCTCATGACAATTAGGATCAACAAAATATACCCATAAGAAAATAAAGAAATAAAACATGTTCTCATACCCTCAGTCTTCTAGCTATGCATCATCAAAATTTCTCAAAGAGAGACCACTCATCAAATAAATCCTCATAGACAACACACAAAGAAAAATAAAGTCAACATATCTCAAGCGAGTTGATTGTTTAGGTGTGTGTGTGTTGGTCATAGAGTCAAACTTTGAGTATCACATTTGCAAATGAGCAATGTTGCATCATACTAGACTGTTGGGTAAGACATCTGATAAGTGTTAAGAAACACTCGACACAAGGGTAGTGTTGAGAAACACTATTTGGGGTGGTGTTGAAAAACACCTGTTGTGAACTGCCCCAAGAGACAAACACACCTAAAAGACCAATGCTAACAGGTATACCCCTTAGATAAAGACAGACCAATTTCAGATCAAGGCAAATAAGGTCAAGGCATGATGAAAAGTGGCTAAGTGTCGAGGACACATGCTAACAAATAGGGGTGCAAAGGCCTCAAGTAGTGCCTGTTTCCAGGTTTTCACCACTTGGATTTATTGCAATTTTTTCTTTTTTCTTTTTTTTTTGTATTTTTGCTACCAAGGCGCCTATTGCTAGGTTTTCACCAAGGCACTTTTTTTAATTTTTTTTGAATTTTTAAATTTTTTTGATTTTTTTGTATTTTTTTCAAGACTTTATATGCTTTTTAGGATTTTTTCAGCATCATATATCAATTTTTTTGGTATTTTTTTCAGGATCATATATGAATTTTTTGGTATTTTTTCAGGATCATAAAATATGTACAAAGGATGCCCCCAAACAGAACGGGCATCAAACTTCCAAGCAAGATCACATCGTGTAGTCCTAATGTCTAGCAAGGTGGAAAACAAGATGGATAAGCAAGCTAGTGGAGGAAAGGAGAATGAAAGCGAACGGAGGGAAGAAATCTTCAAGGTCAAACTCCTCAAGAATACCCAAGCTAGGAAAAAAAATTGTCATGTAAAGCGCATTTGGACAAGCAATGAAAGGTCAGCATAGGATAAGCCTCAAAAGTGTGGTATAAGAGCAGGAAAGGATGTAGTCCAAAGGAGTAGACATGTCAAGAGACTTCATAGCATCGTATTTTACTCTTTTTATTAGATCAAGACAAAAGGGAAAAAGGATAGCGAAAGGCTAGAATGAAGAGAGAAAAATAGATATGAAGGATAAAAATGAATGGAATGAAAGCAAGATCATCGTAAGATAGCTCACAAGATAGCCCAAATGTTCATGTATAGTTCAACATTGTCAAGATCAAAGATGGAATGGAATGGATGAAACATGTAGAAGAACTACGCATGATGCTTGATTACTAGGTTTTCATCATGGTACTTATCCAAGGTGCCACAAGGGAGTGGTTTCCACTATAGGACAAATTTATTTTTCTTTACTTTTGCTACCAAGGTGCCTGTTTCCAGGTTTTCACCATGGCACATTTTCAATTTTTTCATTTTTTTCATTTTTTTTTGAATTTTTCTATTTTTTTGAATTTTATCTTTTTTTTGGAAGAAGGAAACCTTTTTAGATAATGCTCCTTGAAAGGATAAACCATGATATGCCAAGGATTCAAAATGATATGCTCAAAGATGCTGAAGGGGAAAGGAAGATGCATGAGGAATAGGCAAATGAGGAAAAAGGATAGAAGGTAGAAAGATAATGAATGGAAAGATTGTGAAAAGGTAGATGGAAAAGAAGGAAAGATCAACATCAACACACACCTTGAAGGGTGGTGAGAGGGTGGAGGAAATGTGAATGAAAGAACATGAGAAGGAATATGGTGAATGTTTAGCAGAGGTTGCAGTTCGGGCGAATGGAATGGAAGAATGTTTTTGGAAGAAGATGAAGTGGAAGCCTTTGGAAGCTTGAATGTCAACTTCACTTGTTGTTCAACATAAGACTCTCTTAAGAGAGACTTTGGAATCCATATAGTCGTAGGCTTTTCATTTCTTTTTGATGATTTAGAGAGAATATCTTTAATGATGGATTTTGGAACCCATACTTGTCTTGTAGTTTTCTTCTTAGATATCTCTTTTGACTTTATGTTTCCATGTCGATTAGAGGAGACATGGTGATCTTCTTTTTTTTATGGATTCTTGTATTGCTTCTTTTTCTTGTATTGAACATTCAAGTTACTTCTAAAAGACTTGGGACTTGTTGAAGAAGAAGGATGATATGACTGGTTTAGATGGGTGGATGGATGAAAAGGATTCAAGGGTATGTATCTATGTTGGTCTTGAGGAAAGATAGGATATGAAGGGACGTAAGGACCCAAGATGGATGATGAATTAGGAGAGTTAGGAGGGGAAAGTGAAGGGACATAAGGACCCAATATGGAAGGTAGACGTGAAGCCCTTAGTAGTGGTGGGAGAGGTCCAAGGATGGAAGTGGAAGATGCAAAAGAATAATCAATAAGTTCATCAACATCTATATGACAACCAAGGACATCAGCATCTTTAGAATGAGCATTAGGATTTTCAATAAGATTGTGCACATCTTGAATAGGAGCAACTTCATTGATAGAATCATTCAAAGCTTGCGAAGACTTAGGAAGAGTAGAAAGCAGAAGTGAACATAGAGTGGTAGAACAAGAAGGTGGAAGACTTTGATCTTGACAAGAATCTTTGGATAGCATAAACATATCATTTTGCTTTGGATTTTCAATAGGCTTAACATTGGAGATAATGACACCATTTTTAATAACCTTAATGGAAGTATCATCTTTGGAAAGTGTAAGTGTGGTAAGGTTATTTTGATTATCAATAAGCTCAACGGTGTAAGTAGTAGCTTGATCTTGCTTAGGAGAAGATTTAAGACATGGTGGAATGAATGAGGAAGGGCATAAAGGATCGAAAGAACCATGAAACAAATGAGAGATATTATGAACAGAATTGGATGACATGGAGGGTTCTTGATCTTGATCTTTCTTTATATTCTTTTCTTTATCATTTTTAGAGTCCTCTTGACATGGAGCCACTTCTAAGGACAAGGAAGCATGTTGGGATTGCATGAAAGACTTTGGAAGAGATGGTGAAGGACTAGCTAAAGTAGGCATTATAGCACATGAAGGCTTAGGCTCTTTAGGTTCAACATTATTGAAAGTATTTTCAGCCAAGTGAAGTTTAGCTTGAATTTTTTTAAAAGGTAGCCCTTGAGGATAACTATAGGGAACTGCATGAAAAGTATTAGGACTTTTGTTGGATGAAGAATTTGTGAAAGATTTGGAAGAATTGGAAGCTTTAGGAAATGTATGGGTATTGGAGGAAGTAGGGGATGGAATGGAACCATCACAAGACAAAAGTTTAGCATTAACATGATCTTTCTTGAGAGTTTCATCTTTATTTTTAGCATGAGAGTTCTCAGAAGAAGAATTCTTATAATATTTACATTTCAAATCAGCACGGTGCATTTTATAGTCCTCAGTAGTAGTAGATGGATCACAATCAAGGTATTGTTCACAGAACTCATCAAAGTCTTTTTCAAAATCTGAATCATACAGATCACCATCATGATCTTTCCAATATGAGGACCTATTTTCAGTAAGCACAAGGACACGACTAGGAGGACTCTTAGGAATAGAGGTGTCATAAGTATCACTACATTGTTCATCATCATAGTCATCATAGTCATCATAGGTGGGTGCGTCACTCTTTATGGAAGAAGTATCATAAGGACTATCACGTTGCTCATTATGGTATGTCTTGTGAAGAGAAGTAAGACTCTTTGAAGAAGTAGAAGAAGAATGAGATCATGAAGAAGATGAAATTGAAGACTTAGTGTAGGAAGAGGACTTGGATAATGAGGAATTCAAATAATGTTTAGAAGAGTCATGATAAGATTTGGAAGATGAAGAATGTGAATAGTGTTTAGAAGAATCATGATAAGACTTAGAAGATGAAGAATGAGAATGATGTCCGGAAGAGTCATGATAAGACTTGGAAGGTGAAGAAGAATGAGAAGATTTAGATGATGAAGAATGTTTGGAAGAAGAAGATCGTGATATGATCATGTTTATGATTCTAGCAAAGGCATCTGATTTAATCATCTTTTCTTTTATTTTTGCTATAAATTCATCACTCATGAGAATTTTGGAGGAACAACACTTTTCGAATATGTCAATGAGCTCAAGATCATCTATTCTTAATAAAGGTTCCAAAACTAGATAGTCAAGATTCGTGGTTATAGAAGAGGAGGAATCAAGCATGGAAGAAATGAATAGATGAATAGAAGAAAGTAGACTAGATAATAAGAGGAAAATAATCAAGAAGAAGAAGAAGAATTTCTCATGGGAATAGAAGACTTTAGAAGAACATGGGAAATGGAGAAGAAAGAAGAAGACTAAGAGTCATCGTGTGCAATTGATACCATAACGTTCATTGAGATGTTGAGCAACATGACAACACTTAGGATCTGACCTGGACTGACCAAGGAAGACCAAGTTTCTAAGGAGAACTCACTACAGCAGGACGGAACTCAGTTTCAATATTCTAAATAGATCTTTCAAAATATTTTGCAATGATGATCAAGCACATAGAACAGCAACCAGGGAGTTCAAGCAAATAGTCTTCAAGCAATGAGAAAGGGACAAAGCAACCTTGTGCATGAATAGAGATAGTGACTTAGTATGCTACTCCTTAAAGATTCTACTTGTGTATGTTCTTGAAAATATTTTAGCAGGCACATAGAACACAACAACACCTTAAAAAGTTGTCTACAAGGATATATGTGGCTTTTTAAAAGGAGTCCTCGATATACACAAGGTACGTGAGGCCCAAATCCATAGATGAGAAGAATCCAAAATCACACAGCCGAGGGGAGATGGTAACCCAAATCTCCTCCACTTCTCAAAGGTATAAAGTTCTTTGAGGCTTAGCTAAGAGTGATATCAAGCTCAATTTCCAAGAGAGGTGTCTTTGGATTCACCTTCTGATATTTATACTCCATCAGAACACAGGAGTTAAGGTCGTCCCTTGAGGTGGTGTGTCCCCAAGCAGGCCTTCTAGAAATAAAAACTAAGTAATTCACTATCAAAAGTATTTAGAGCACTAAAGGTGGAACACTTAACTCTTCAAGTAAATGCGAAGTGAGTTCAAAAGTGGAACATTTAACCCTTTAAGATAATGTGAAGCAAGTTCAAAAGTGGAACATTTAACCCTTCAAGAGAATGTGAAGTGAGTCCAAAAAAGTGAAACACTTAACCCTTCACACAAACTCAAAGTGAGTCCAAAAGTGGAACATTTAACTCTTCACACCAACTCAAAGTGAGTCCAAAAGTGGAACATTTAACTCCTCACATCAACTCAAAGTGAGTCCACACCTTAGAAAATAAGTGAGTTCCAAAAAGCACAAAAGGGTTGCCTAGTGGAGCAATTAACGCTTCTTTCTTATAGACCCCTCCCCTTTAATGTGGCGCTGATCTTGCAACCATGGGGCGGAAATGAGGAGCCGGTGGATTAGCGAGTCCAATAACCCAAGATAGCAATCTAGATCAATCACAAGTAATCTAAAGTTGCTTATCAATACTACTCACAAATGACAAAGGGTTGAATCAATGGAATATTTAACTTTCCAAGTAAACATAGAGTGAGTCCACAAAGTGGTGCATTTAACTCCTTATGTAAACAAAGAATGAATCCATGCCCTCAATCACTCAATGAGATATTTGATATTGAAACCAAGAATTATTTAAGGTTTAAACACAAGCATTCACTTACACAAACTTGGAAAAACAAATCTATGTTCTTTCATTTCCCATTAAGAGCATCAATTGAAATGTGTTCTATGAAAGCATGTAAACACTCAAGCCAAACACATGAGAGGTTCAATTTCAATCCCAAGATCTAAATGTTGTAGAGATGGAACAAAGTACCTCAAGTTCAACGCTTTGTTTTAAACATTTTCCATGAAAGCAAGAGCACCTTCAAATGAACAAGACAAGAAAATAAATAAACAAGATATGCAATGTATATCCAACTTATGAAAACCCTAGGGTTAGATCTGAAAATCAATTATTAGGAGCAATGATAACCAGAAAATAATCCAAATGATAACTCATATCATGCAATGAACAATGAAAAATAAGTGCATACCTATCACAAAATTTTATTTATTTTGCATTTGACCTAGTCAACAAGATCTGATTTTTACCACATGAATTCGGACCCCAAACCCAAAATGCAAAAAAGAGACCTCTATCAAAAAATAGAGAGCTTTCCAAAAATGTAAAAATTTTAGAAAAATCTTTTCATTTGTGCCCTAGAGACCCATTTTATCAAAACATACCAGTTTTTATAAATTGACCAAATGAGCTATGATATGATTTCTAAATTAAAAACATAGTGAATGGACCCCCTGTATAATTCCAAGACCTTTCCAAAAATATAAAAATTTCCAAAAAATATGATGATTTGCGCCAAAAATTAATTTTTTATGAAAAATCATAAAAAGTACAAATCATCTCCAAAAATTCTAAAAAAAAATTTGGAGCTTCTCTGATATGTCACCAACCTGAAAAAAAAATTTCAGACCAAAATACTAAGCCGTTTGGGAGATATGATCAAATCTTTCAAATCTAGGGTTTTTCATCTCCAAACAAATCTGTACAAGGGTTAGCTCCAAAAATAATCAAAACCAGCATGCAAGAGGTGAGTTGCCCCACAATGGGTGCCAAAAATGTATGCTAAAATATTGTCACACTTCTGTGAATCCTTACATGCAAAAAAACTCAAGAATGAGCCCTCACAAATCGATCCATAGCTCTCTATGCATGAAATTGCAAGATTTGTAAAATTGCTCTCAGCTAGAGCTATAAACTCATGACCTTGCTAGTCAACCATACAATGAGAGATTCCAAATCAAAGACAAGGGCAAGAATGTCAATATCTCCAATGAAACCAAATGTATGCAATGCAATGCAAATCTATATGACAATGCAAGTTAATCTATTTCATAAAAGGAAATCTAAGCTAATATGTTATGATAATGCAACTAAGAAAGGAAATATGCAACTACAATAAAATGCAACAACAAGTCTTCAAAGCTTGGATGTAGAATGTCTTCAAAGAGCTCCAAATGACCTAGAAAACCTGCAGCATAACATTAGCATGAAAACTTAAGATATGAAAATGACAAAGAGAGCTCTTCTTTTATAGGAAATGAAAAGGAATGGACCATGGAGATTAAGAGGCAAAAGACTTAATCAACGGTGGAGAAAAAAAGAAGCTTGATCCTTGTGCACAAATATCCTCCAATAGGAAATAGGAGTTGACTTTATGTCCATATGAGACAAAAAGTGCTTTTTCACTTTTTATAAAATAAGAATAAATGTTTTATTTGTGCAACTTAGGATAAGAGGAAAAGTGGAGATTTTTTATTTAAATAAAAGGGGAGAAAATTCCTTTTAATTAAATAAAGGCTTAGGATAAAGTGATTTTATTATTTAATTAAAAGAAATTTTTAATTAATTAAAAGAGAACATATTCTCTTAATTAAATAAAAATTTTATTTTTATTTCTTTTAAATTAAATAAGACTCAAACCTTAAGAAATATTGAATTGATCAAGAAAATTGATATAATTGATATTGTTGATTTTTGAAAATATTGATTCAGGGATTTGATAAATTGTAGAAATGGGGCCCAAAGTCTAGGTGACCATTTTAGGGTGCATACACAACCCAATAGGCATTTTCATATGTGATCTTATCAGTCAGCTTAATTGATCATTTACCTCTCACAGGACATGGTGCATCATTACCAAACTTAACACTCCTACCTTTTTAATGATCTAGGGTTTCAAATTTACTTTTATCACTAGTCATGTGATGTGAAAAACCATTATCAATAATTTATTTATCACCTTTACTTACATAGGAAATAAGTGCAGATTTCTCATCTTCATCAAAATCATCTTTCATAGCAACATAAACTACCTCAATATCAAAATTATCAATGTCACTATCATTTTTCTCTTCAGCAATATAACAAGATTTCTTACCTTTTTCCTTGTAGTCTCTATACCTTCAGTGATCTCTGTTATCTCTCTTGTCCTTGTACTTGGTTTCTCTTTCCTTATCCTTGTCAGTCCTGTCTAGACATCTTGCTGCAATATGGCCAACTTTGTTACATGAAAAATAGATTATAGAAATTTTACCTTTATATTTTCCTTTTCCTCTTTTTAATCTTCTAGCCATGAGTGCATCAAGATCATCTAGTTATTCATCAGAAGTGTCACTATCACTGTCACTGTCACTATCACTTTTCACACATTTTTCTTTTTCCCTCTTAGACTTATGCAAAACCATTTGTGACTTGAATGCATATTCAACATTAGGAATAGTGTAGTTATCATAGTTAGATAGCTCAAAAGCAGTAAGCTTACCAATAAGACTTTCCAGAGTTAGAACATTACCAGGGTTACATTTTGATTCTTGAATTGCAAAAATTTTGATAGCATAGATAGGAAGAAAAGTTCTCAATACCTTACCAATAATAGTCTTATTATCAATGATTCCACTAGCTCCTCTAATAGAATTCACTATCTCCTTAATTCTACCACAGTACTGAGAAATATTTTCACCTTCTTGCATTTTCATTTTATCAAACTTACCTCTCAAGCTTTCAGCTTTTTCTCTCAGTACATTTGTATCACCACCATAGATAGTTGCAAGAGTATCCCACATTTGTTTTGTAGTAGTGCAGTCTTTGATATCTTCAAATTCAGGATAGCTTAAGGTAGATGCAATCTCCAACATTGCTTAATTGTGTTCTTGTTTTTCTTTCATCTCCTCGGCAATCAAAGGTGCAGCAAATATAACATATTCATGTTCCACAGAGTACTTCACTAAATCACCAGTACTAGCTAGATGCAATTTCATCAGACTCTGCCATGCAGGGAAGTTCTCTTTGTTCAACTTCAGTACCTCATTTTTATATATCTTGATCATTAGCTTAAAGTACCTTTAAAATTTTCTCTGTAAGCACCAACAGCTCTGATACCAATTATTAGTATTATTTTGAACAACAGAGAAGGGGGGTGACTCAGTTGTTCTTAGGTCCAAATGTACCAATTAAACTTTCTAGCACTTCAACAATCTCAAATCTAATCACCAACTCAACTTAGTCTCTAAAGTATATATCAGAAACATATAACATGTAGTCCACTATCTAATTGTAAATAACTTGTAAAATATAACAACATTCACATCAAAACATTCACACAAGTACAACACTAGAATTATAGTGGAAACCAAACTGATGGAATATGGATGAAGTGACTGAGAGGGGGGGGGGAATCAGTCAACCATAAATCTCTGACTATTAATTCTTTGCAGATCCCTTTAAGATATCTTAACAATGTTATCTGTTTTAGCACTCGGTAAATAGATTGCAGTAACTTTGAAGATGCAGAAAGTATTATCAATATTATCTTTAGATATTCATCAAAACATGTATATGATTGTGAAAGTAATTAAGAACACAAGAGACACAAGATTTAACGTGGAAACCCAATATGGGAAAAACCACCAATGTATCTAGATACTGATTTTCACTTTTCTGAAGTGATGCCCGGTTAGAAGCCAACCCGGTAAAAGGTTACAAAACACACTATTAGGTGTGACCTTGTTAGAGGATTTAAAACACCCTGCTAGGAGTGGCCTGGTAAGAGGTCTTGAAAACAATTCAATGGAATTGTCACCTTGTTAGAGGATTTATATTATGGCTGTTAAACCAACTCGGTTAAGAGATTTAGAATTCACTGTTACAATGATAAGAAGGTAACAATGAAAAAGTGACCTGTATAATAATGCAACTGTCTTGCTGATTACAGATCTCTTAACTGCATAATTCTGATCCTTTCTAATCAAATAAATCTCTGCTGCTCCTCAAGGATATCTGAACATCCTTCACAAGTTCGCATATACCTTTCCTTCTTTTCTTCTGTAAATCTTCTGCTATTTTTTTTTACTTTTCACTTTTGACCTTTTATTTATATGATTTTGGATTAGTCAAATCGACATTATTTAGTATAACAGTCAGCTGAATTAAGTAAACTCTATTTGCAAAAATCCTTCAAGGGCCGACAGTGCTCGGTGACCATATCTTTCTATAATCTTTCGGTGACCGAGGGAACTCGGTAAACACCGACAATTCTTTACCTTTGATAACCGACTGAACTCGGTAAACACTATCTTTTCTTTGGCAACCGAGTGAACTCGGTAAACACTATCTTTTCTTCGGCAACCGAGTGAACTCGGTAAACACTAAATTTTCTTCGGCAACCGAGTGAACTCGGTAAACACTAAATTTTCTTCAGCAACCGAGTGAACTCGGTAAACACTAAACTTTCCTGTCTGGTAGACCGACTGAGCTCGGTAGAAGCTGATTGCTGCGGACTATGACATAGTGTGACATCAAAGACAATACATAATTGAGTAGCAATTTCCTTCAGACAATTGTTTCCAACAATCTCCCTCTTTGGCATTGATGGAAACACAATATGTCATATCATAAGAAATTTGAAAGAGTTAGCTCGGTTTAGATTCAAATCTCCCTCTGTCAGCAAACTTCCTGTATCCTGAAAATTTCTCCTTCTGACTATTTGAAAATTTCTTGAAGTAATAGTAAAGACATAGCAAACACTCCCTCTTTGACAACATATGCCAAAGATAATCCACATATTACCGATGAAAATTAATGTACCTCAAGTACTGATTCATATGCAATGATTCCTTTAATATGCTGCATCAACAAGTTGATTTTCAATCATGTTCTGGTTGATGCATCACTAAAACTGTATTTAGTGAGCCTCGGATAGGGGAATGACCCCTAACTTACCTCTTAGATACATAAATGCATCCTTAGGTAATGGTTTGGTAAAAATGTCTGCAATCTATTCTTTTGTATGAATATATTCTAATCTGATTTCCTTGTCCTGCACCAATTCTCTGACAAAGTGATATTTAATAGCAATGTGCTTGGTTTTGGAATGCATCACTAGATTCTTAGAAATGTTTATTGCACTGGTATTGTCACAAAATATAACAACTGGTTCTTTGATTTCAACCTTCATACCTTCTAATAGTTGTTTAAACCAAACAATATTTGAACAGTTTACTGCAGCAGCAACATATTCTGCTTCAGCTGTGGATTGAGATGTGCAATTCTGCTTTTTACTAGTCCAGGATACCAGTCTTTTTCCAAGAAAAAATGCTCCACCACTTGTGCTTTTTCTGTCATCAATGTTTCCTGCCCAATCAGCATCAGTAAACACTTTCAAGTCTAGATTGCCTCCAAATTTATACCACAAACCATACTCTTCAGTTCCTTTTAAGTATCTTAAGATTCTTTTGATTGCCATCATGTGATTTTCCTTAGGTTTTGCTGAGAATCTAGCTACTATACCGACTGCTAAGGCAATATCAGGTCTTGTATGTACCACATACTGCAATTTTCCAATCATAGATCGGTATAGGGTCTGATCAACTTCTTTTGAATCATCATTTTTGGTAAGTTTCAGTCCAGTACACATGGGTGTACCAACTGGTTTTGAATCTTCCATTCCAAACTTCTTAAGTATCTCCTTAATGTATTTGGATTGAGTAATGTATATACCATTTTTGCTTTGCTGAATTTGAAGACCAACAAAGAATTTTATTAAACCAAACATAGACATTTCAAATTCTCTGTTCATTTGTTCTGAAAATTCTTTGCACTGATCCTCATTCCCTGTAAATATAGTATCATCCACAAATATTTCTGCCAATACAATTTTGTCATCCGGTCCTTCTTTAATATACAGATTGCTGTTATCATTAGCTCTTTTGAAATTAATCTGAATCAAATAGTTATGGAGTCTCTCATACCATGCTCTAGGAGCTTGTTTTAAACCATACAATGCTTTGTGTAACCTGCAGACCATGTCCCTTTTGTCTGGATCAACAAAACCTTCAGGTTGTTCAATGTAGACTTCTTCATCAAGAATTCCATTGAGAAATGCAGATTTTATATCCATCTGATATACCTTAAATCCTTTGTGTGCTGCATAAGCAAGTAGAGTTCTTACACCTTCTAATCTTGCAACAAGAGCAAAAGTTTCTCCATAATCTATACCTTCTTCTTGAGAGTAACCTTTACATACCAGTCTAGCTTTGTTTCTAGATACTTGACCATCTTCATTCAGTTTATTTCTGAATACCCATTTTGTTCCAATTACATTCTTATCTTTAGGTCTAGGTACAAGAGTCCAAGTTTTGTTCTTTTGTATTTGTTCTAATTCTTCATTCATTGCTTCAATCCAACTTTCATTCTCCAATGCATCTTTGATATTTCTAGGTTCAAAATCAGTAAGTAGACATGTACCTTTTAGCTTGCTTCTTGTCATAGTACCATCTGATTTGTTTCCAATGATTTGATCTGGTGTATGATGTCTTCTGACATATTTGGCTAGTATAGGTTCCTTGCCTTTTGAATGATTCATGCTGTTGTCTTCTAGGATCTCTTGTTCAGGTTGCTCGGACTCGGTAGATATTTGCTCGGTAACTTCAGGCTGAGACTCGGTCTGAATTTCTTCCTATGACTCGGTTTGAACTTCTTCCTGCGACTCGGTCTGTGACTCGGTAACTGTGCTTGGCTCGGTAGATACAGCTTCCTTATTGATAGTTGTGTCTGTCAATGTTTCAGGTTCAATGTAAACGAATCTTCTGTAGTTCTCAGGTTCCCTTTTGCTTTCTTCCTCAGTCTTTTCTGCAAACTCATCAAATTTTACATGTATACTTTCTATGACTTTGTGAGTAGATAAGTTCAGACATTTGTATGCCTTGCTTTTGCTAGAATATCCTAGGAATATTCCTTCATCACTTTTCACATCAAATTTATTTCTTCTGGATTCTTTTAAGATATAACACTTGCTACCAAATATTTTCATATAACTTACATTAGGTTTATAGCCATACCATAATTCATAAGGACTTTTGAATGTGTCTTTCTTCAGTTGTACTCGGTTCAAGGTATGAACTGCAGTGCTGATAGCTTCCTTCCAGTACTTTATAGCGATGTTCTTTTCTATCATTAGAGTCCTTGCACAATCCATAATAGATCTGTTTCTTCTTTCTGCTATTCCATTCTGCTCAGGAGTTCTAGGAGCTGATACCTGTCTTTTGATTCCTCTTTCAATGCAGAAGTTGTTAAAATCATGGGAGATGAATTCACCACCTCTGTCTGATCTTAAGCATTTCAATCTTTTCCCTGTTTCTTTTTCTACTCTTGCTAAGTACCATTTGAACTTTTCAAATGCCTCTGATTTTTCTCTTAAATACATAACAGTCATCATTCTAGAATAATCATCAATGAAAAGAATAAAGAATTTATCTCCAGTATAGCTTTGTATTCCAATAGGTCCACATAAATCAATATGCACAATTTCCAAAATTTCTTTAGACTGATAGTTCTTACTTTTGAAACTAGTTTTACTCATTTTGCCAATCTGACAATTCTTACATAGACCAATGTCAGGTTTCTTCAAAGTAGGAATGCCTCTAACCTTCTTGAATTTGCTTATTTTTATCATGTTATCAAAATTCACATGACATAACCTTTTGTGCCATAGCCAACTTTCTTCTATTTGAGCAATAAGGCATGAATATTCATTGAGATCAAGATAAAATAAGTTACCTTTTGTTTGTTTGCCTGATCCAATGAGTTTTCCTTTTCCATCCAGCAATCTTGCTTGACCATTCATGAATTCAACCTTGAAACCAGTGTTGATTAGCTGTGCTACACTTAGAAGATTATGTTTTAGTCCTTCAACCCAGTAAGCATTATCACATATGAGTTCTTTGGTTAATGAGATTCTTCCTTTTCCTTTTATACAACAAGGTTCATTGTTTCCAAATCTTACATTACCATTGTCACAGTCTTCTAGATATTCAAATTTTGTCTTATCACCAGTCATGTGGTGTGAACATCCGCTGTCTATTATCCATATATCATCTTTGCTTATATGAGAAATAAGTGCTATCTTATCTTCATCATCATCAGATTCATCTTTTATAGCAATAAAGACAATTTCTTCTTCACTATCATCAGAATCTTTAGCCATAAAACATGATTTCTTACCTTTATCCTTGTATGATTTGAAATTCTTTTTGCCATAGTACTTGTGACTTCTCTTTTCTTCCTTGACTTGCTTGTTTGGGCACCTAGCTGCAATATGTCCAATTTCTTCGCATGAAAAACAGATTAAAGGAGTTTTACCTTTATATTTACCTTTCCCTCTGGAGTACTTCTTTGCAAGTAATGCTTCTACAATTTCAAGATCACTATCAGAACTTTCTTCTGATTCCTCTTCACTGTCTGTCTGAACTTCTTTAATTTTCTTGCTCTTCTTTAGTGAAACCTTGGCCTCAAATGCTGATTCAATATTTTTGGAACTAGGAACATAGTTATCATAGTTGTCTAATTCAAAAGCTGTCAATCTTCCAACTAAAGCATCCAAGGTTATACTGTGGTTTGTTTCACATCTTCTTTCTTGAATAGCTGATACTCTTATTGCATAGATAGGGAGTAGTGTTCTGAGTACCTTACTTATAACAGTCTCATCTGAGATTGTTCCTCCAGAAGCTCTGATTGCACTTACACTTGCTTTGATTCTTTCAACATATTTTGCAATGTTTTCATCTTCCTTCATATTCATCTTGTCAAACTATCCTCTTAGGCTTTTTGCTTTGGCTCTCTTCACATTTGCATCACCACCATATATCTTCTTCAGTGCCACCCACATTTCATATGCAGTAGTGCAATCTTTAATAACATCAAATTCTTCATAGCTGAGAGCAAATGCAATGTCTATCATCATGGTGTTGTGAGTCTTTTTATCTGCAATGTCTTCTACAGTTAATGCGCCATTAGGAATTGTGTATTCTTCATCAATGTATTTGCATCCTGAATCACCAATGGAAGCCAGATGAAGTTGCATGAGACCTTGCCATGCTGAAAAGTTATCTCTGTTAAGCTTTGGAATTTCCCTCTTGTAAGACATCCTGATCTTTAGCTTAGGTCCTTGAAACCCTTCCTGCAAGCACCAAAAGCTCTGATACCAATTGATGGAATATGGATGAAGTGACTGAGAGGGGGGGGGGCATCAGTCAACCATAAATCTTTGACTATTAATTCTTTGCAGATCCCTTTAAGATATCTTAACAATGTTATCTATTTTAGCACTCGGTAAATAGATTGCAGTAACTTTGAAGATGCAGAAAGTATTATCAATATTATCTTTAGATATTCATCAAAACATGTATATGATTGTGAAAGCAATTAAGAACACAAGAGACACAAGATTTAACGTGGAAACCCAATATGGGAAAAACCACCAATGTATCTAGATACTGATTTTCACTTTTCTGAAGTGATGCCCGGTTAGAAGCCAACCCGGTAAAAGGTTACAAAACACACTATTAGGTGTGACCTTGTTAGAGGATTTAAAACACCCTGCTAGGAGTGGCCTGGTAAGAGGTCTTGAAAACAATTCAATGGAATTGTCACCTTGTTAGAGGATTTATATTATGGCTGTTAAACCAACTCGGTTAAGAGATTTAGAATTCACTGTTACAATGATAAGAAGGTAACAATGAAAAAGTGACCTGTATAATAATGCAACTGTCTTGCTGATTACAGATCTCTGTTCTACATAATTCTGATCCTTTCTGATCAAATAAATCTCTGCTGCTCCTCAAGGATATCTGAACATCCTTCACAAGTTCGCATATACCTTTCCTTCTTTTCTTCTGTAAATCTTCTACTATTTTTTTTTACTTTTCACTTTTGACCTTTTATTTATATGATTTTGGATTAGTCAAATCGACATTATTTAGTATAACAGTCGGCTGAATTAAGTAAACTCTATTTGCAAAAATCCTTCAAGGGCCGACAGTGCTCAGTGACCATATCTTTCTATAATCTTTCGGTGACCGAGGGAACTCGGTAAACACCGACAATTCTTTACCTTTGATAACCGACTGAACTCGGTAAACACTATCTTTTCTTTGGCAACCGAGTGAACTCGGTAAACACTATCTTTTCTTCGGCAACCGAGTGAACTCGGTAAACACTAAATTTTCTTCGGCAACCGAGTGAACTCGGTAAACACTAAATTTTCTTCGGCAACCGAGTGAACTCGGTAAACACTAAACTTTCCTGTCTAGTAGACCGACTGAGCTCGGTAGAAGCTGATTGCTGCAGACTATGACATAGTGTGACATCAAAGACAATACATAATTGAGTAGCAATTTCCTTCAGACAATTGTTTCCAACACAAACTTGGGAAAAACTACTTTGTAACATGCTACTGATATTTTCACTCTTCTGAAGTGAGCTCTGTGAAAAGCCAACCTTGTTAAAGGTTTACAAACACACTACTAGGTGTGACCCGGTTAAAGGATTTAAACACTCTGTCAAAAGTGACCTAGTTAAAGTATTTAATTACATTCCATTAGAATGCCACCTTGATTAAAGGGTTTACAAAATGACTGTTAGGTCAACCTTGATTAAAAGATTTAGACTGATACAATGGTTAGAAAGTAATACTAGTTTCTGATCTGAAAAACATACAACTCACTTTGAAAATATAGATCCTCTTCGCACATACATGTTGATTCACTGACTGAGCTTCATTTTCATCTCCATCACTGATATGCTTGGAATTCGCTTCAAGAAATCACAACTCTTCTCAACTTCATCCTTCTGCTTAGACTTATCAGTCAACAACATCAACAACACCAACTCCTTCACCTTTCTGTAACCTCACAATTAGGTTTTCCTTTATACCTCTTCGGTTAGGTAGATCCATCTTTTGTTGCTTAATCTCCTCCGTAGATCTTAGGTTTAGGTTAGATTCATCGAATCCTTCCATCATTTATGTTCTTCATCCTTCCTTCTAGATACATCTTCAAACTTCTCATTGAATCCATAATAAAATAATTTACCATGCATTAAATTCTCCATACAATTCATTAATAAAGTCATCATGATTTACATATCCCAAGAATTCAACTATGTCGGCTGGGAATCTCAATTCTTTCTCCAAATGTAAATTACTGACACTCGATCAATACTGTGTTCATCTCCTTGGTCATCACTGCATAACTCGGTCATCTCTACAAACTATCTTCCTCAGCTAACACTGTCTTTGCTCGGTAATTTCCTGTTGCTCGACATAAACTGATGTTCGGTCAACACTAAATTTACTCAGCATATACTTGCGCTCGGTCGACACTAACATCACTCGTCTTAAACTATATTTCGTTACTTTTTCTTAATTAAGCCTACTTTTTTAGTCTTTATTATTACTTAGATAAACAATACATTATCTTATCAATGTACCAAATAGTCAAGTACCCATTGAAGTATCAAAAAAATCAACCTTTCCTTAGGTTCTCTTGTTATCTCCTTGCCCTAATCCTTTTCATCAATCAATAGATATGGTACTCTCTTAGATAGAAATTGTCTTACCAGTTAAGGTTTGACATCAATGAAAATACAACAATTGTTTCAATTACAGTTTCGAACAACACTATCATACAGCATGGCACTATCATGTGGCAAGGCACTGTCGTCCGACAACAATAGCTATCAGACGATAGTGCTCTGCCACACGGCAGTCCTGCCTGTTGGACGGCAGCAACCCTGTCATGTGTGGCAGAGTGGGGAGAGGGTTAAAATTCCTCCCTCACATACTTTGCTTTATGTATTTTATTTTATTTTTATTATTAAAATAAATAATATATAATTATTTTATATTTTTTTTAATTTAAATTATAAATTATTATTTATTAATTAAAATATTAATAAATAATAAATTTACTTTTATACATATGTTAAATAATGAGGTTATTTTGTAATTTTAGTTAAATATTATGGAGTTATTGATGTGGATTAATTAATTAGATTTATATAGTTATGAATTATATTTGTTTTAGTAATTTTTAAACCTGGAATCAATTTATTTTCATAACATTATAAATTGATTTATTTGGTGTTAGAATTTAATTCAATGATGTAGTTATAGTCTATTTAGTGATTATTTAATGAATTAATTTATGTAATGAAACTTTACAAATTAGTTTATTATAATTAAATTATCTTGCATGTTTTATTTTTCCTTTTGCGTTTTGGGTTAGGAGGGAATCTTCTATGTCATCTTGTTAGGATTGTTACTAGAGGCAAGATTAGGGTTAATGTGTTTTGTTTTGTTTGCCTTTCATACTTCTGTGGCAATTCATCTTTGTTATGACCCAACCTTATGAAAGTTGATTTATTTATGATGGACATTATTTATTGGGTGTTCCTATTATACTTTGGAACTAGATTTTGAGGTCATGATTTGTGGTGACCTATGAGTTATGTTTTGAGATTTATGAACTTGGGGTAGGTTGTCTAGGTGTTAAAGGGAAAATGGCTTTCTTTAAAGGCATCGAAACCCAGAAGTGGCTACCTGGGTATCCTTATTAGGTTACTTAAACAAGTGATAATGTAAATTAAATAGAGTTTTAAATGAATTAATAAGATAATGGATTCCTCGTTCATGCCTTGAGTGCTAGTATAGGCTAAGGATGGGAGTGAGAGAATATGCCTTCCCATCTAGTAGTGGCGATGAGTTCTAGCATGATCAGTTGTCCTTGTCTACATAAGAGGATTTTAGGTTCCTCATATGATCACACTTGGGAGTCAGAGTCCAGTGAGATCGTTCCAAGGGGTTGACATATGTGATGACACTTCCCTGATTTCATCTTAGGTTTCTTGCATGCATTGGTTGTGTATAGATTAGTATGTGTACCTTTGAGTTGTTGAGATGTAACCTTGAGATAGGAGCTTCTAGGACCCTTTCTTAGTATTACCTGATTGATTGGTTTTGGTATTGTTATCCAAGTGGGATTTGATGTTATATCCTCACCACAGTGGGAGTGGAACCACAGGTTTCCATGAGGTTGGGAGGTAGTGATTCTTTTACCATTTGAGACCCTAACATCCATGTACCAATGTTGGATGATCCTTGTTGCAGTTGCTTCTTATCCTATCTTTTTAGAGACTTAATCCTATTATTTCTTTAGTTGTATTTTGTATTCAATTTTATTGCATACCCTACGGCTTGTGTAGTGGATGTGGGAGATTATTTATACTTCATTATTCAGATGTATTTATGATGTACTATGTGTATGCACCCAAAAATGGTCACCTAGACTTTGGGCCCCATTTATTCGATTTATTGATCCTGCATCAATTTTATTAATAATCAATATTTTCAACATTATCAATTTCTTGATTAAATCTTAAATTCGATCATATATTGGATTTTTATCCTATGGGCTAATCATTTATCCTAAGTCTTTATTTGATTAAAAAGAATATTTCCTCCCCTTTTAATAAATAAAAAGCCTCATCTTTTCATCTTATCCTAAGTTGCACAAATAAAGCACTATTCCTATTTTATAAAAAGAAGAAAACATTTTTTGTCTCATATGGACATAAAGTCAACTCTTATTTTTCTATTGGAGGATACTTGTGCACACGGATCGCTCCTCTTTCAAGCTCCACCGCCAATTAAGCCCTTTTGCCTCTTAATCTCCATGGTCTATTCCTTTGCATTTCTTATAAAAGGAGAGCTCTCTCCTTCATTTGCATATCCATCTCTTTCATGCTATTGTTATGCTGCAGGTTTTCTAGATCATTTGGAGCTTTCTTTGAAGACACTTTTGCATCCAAGCTTTGAAGATCTTTGTTGCATTCCATCTAGTTCATATTTGCTTTCATAGTTGCATGATAATGGCATTCTTAGTGTAGATTTTCTTTTATGCAATAGATTAATCTCACATAGTCTAAATAGGAAGGATTTGTAACACTTGTTCTTTCCATTTCATAGCTTAGTTGCATTGCATTTTCATTTCCATAGACTAGTTTGCATTACATTTTCATAATGATTCTTGAGGATATTGGCACTCTTGCCCTTGTCCTCACTTGAATCTCTCATTGTGTGGTTGACTAGCAAGGTCACAAGCTTGTAACTCTAGCTGAGAGCAAATACATCATAGTCCCTTGCAACTCCATGCATAGAGAGCTATGAGCCACTTTGTGAGGCCTCATTCTTGAACAACCTTGCATGTAATGGTTCATAGAAGTGCACCATTTTAGTGTGTATATTTCTGGCACCCACCGTGGGGCAGAGTAGATAGACTTTGTCTTTCTTTTTCTGCATTTTTGTCATTTTTCATCAATTTTTTGGCAAGTTTTTAGTGTAATTTTTATTCTCTAGTTTTCTGTCTCAGAATATCGCGCGATACTTCTCAGTATATCGTGCGATACTTCTCAGTATATCATGCGATAGTTCTTAGTATATTGTGCGATACTTCTCAATATATTGTGCGATACTTCTCAGTATATTGCGTGATATACCTTATAATACCTGCGTGACACTTCGCATCTCAGAAGAATCGCCCGCCTGTATTAAGGTATATCGCCTGGTGTCAGGCAAAGTATCACCTGGCATAAGGTGAAATATCGTGCAGACTAAAAAGTATCACCCCATTATACTGTGAAGTATCGTGTGATACTGGTGTCTGTACCTGACAGTGAGCTATTTTTGGGCTATTTTATCTATCTTGCAAGTTTCAGGTTGTTAGCTATCTTTTTGAAATTTTTTGAAATTTCAAGTGTTTCTCTGGAAAATGGGTGCCCATTTTTTTTGAAATTTTGCAAATGGTATCAAAAGTTTAAGTGTGATATATTGTTGGAAAGGTCTTTCCGAGCCTAATCCAACCATAATGGTTTCATTTTCAGATTTTATCATTTGATTAGTTATTTTTGTAGATTATCTAATTTTTCATGTACTAATCATTGGTAGATTTTGGATTTTGCTTCTCCTAACTCTTGTTGGTCTAACAAGTTGTGGTTGTAGGTGCTCTCATTACTTGAAATTTTTCAAAAGAACGCATGTCAAAGAGGGCTACTAATAGTTTTTGCAGAGCTTCCCTAAGCATAAAAACCAAATCAAGTGCTTGTTTAATTGCTTTCTTTATTAAGTGCGGCATATACTAGTTGTTTCCTTTCATAGGCACTTAATACTTTGTTGTAGGAATTTTGAGGTGGTAGGAGAGTATGCTCTTCACCCTTGTGGTGAAATAGAAATCTTGACCCATCTTGGGATTTTGAAAACAAGGGGGTAACTAAATCTTTTCTTGGTGTGTTTGGGTGAAGTTTTTGAGATAGGGGATTATGCTCTTCACCCTTGTGGTGAACCAAAAACCTTGAACCTCAAGAATTGATCCACTTTTTCTTTAGATTTAGAATCTTTTAGCGGGCCTTCTCTTGAGCAATCAAGAGGAATGACCCAAGTGGGGACAAGTCTTTTGCCAGCTATTCCAACTCACTATAATCTCAAGGTTATCGAGGACACAAAACCTTGGTAGACATAACACTTGTCTTCGCTTGATGTGAGTAGCTCATGGGATTGCGACCATGGGGAAAGCATTGAGCAAGAATGCTTAAGGTACTCTTGAGGCCGCGAGGTCCTAGTCCTTCATGAGGAGCAAGAGGGGTGTTATGAATGGAAGCCCTTACTACGAACCATTAGTTAGAAGCCACCTTATTTTTGCCACTTAGCTTCTTGGTGCAAGGATTGATCCAAGTGGACTTACCCAGATCACCCCAAGACACTCACCATATGTGTTCCTTTGGTTGTGTTTTTGACACTTCCATGACAATGCCAATATCTCTTATGGGCAACCACTTGGTGTGAGGCAAGGGAGCATCAAGTTGTGGGCCAAGTTGCTAAGTAATGAGCCTTGTCCTTCTAGGTAGTAATTGTTTTAATTATCTTCGATTGTGCTATACCAGTGTAAACGTTCTCACATACAAACAATCGGTAGCTTCCATAGGGTGCAATTTTATTTTTGATATCACAAGTGCTTATCTTGGCAAGGTTGCTTTTGCCCTTGTTTCAAGTGTTTGAAGACATGTTTGATCCTCTACTGTTTGCAAACCTGTCCAAATGTTGTTAAATTTGTGATTGACATCAGACATTTTCACCCTAACATTTAGAAAATCCAAAATCAGACCTTAAAACTCAAAATTTTGCACAAATTGGTCAAGATCAACATCAATATCACATTAGCCAAAGAGAAATATCGCATTAGAAGGTTGTTCTTGGTGAGAAAGTTTATCTCTAGAATTGTGAGCTACATTCTTGGGAAATTCTCGTACTCTTATTGTCCAAATAATTTTCATTTAATCTCAATTTCAATTATATTTCGGCCTAGTCCAACCTCCTGGTTCAAAAGTGCAAGGGTAGTCACCCTTTGATTTGAAGCACCTCTTTGACAGTGTTGGTAAAGCCCCTTCTTCTATCTTTTCATTTCTCTTTGGACAATAGAGAACTTTGATTATCCTAGTTTGGTGTTGACATTTTGTGAGGTCATCCTATTACCAAGGGTCTTCTATTTTTAGTCTTCCTTGGTCAGTCCAGATCTTAGATCCTAGGTGTTGTCATGTTGCTCAACATCTCAATGAACGTTATGGTATCAATTGCACAAGATGGCTCTTAGTATTCTTCTTTCTTCTCCATTTCCCATGTTCTTCTAAAGTCTTCTATTCCCATGAAAAATTCTTCTTCTTCTTCTTCTTCTTCTTCTTGATTCTTTTCCTCTTATTATCTAGTCTACTTTCTTCTATTCATCTATTCATTTCTTCCATGCTTGATTCCTCCTCTTCTAGAACCATGAATTCCAACTACCTTGCCATGGAACCTCTCTTGAGAATGGATGATCTTGAACTCATTTCTCAATTTGAAGAATTTTGTTCCTCCAATGGTTCTTCTAAATATGGCATGGGTGATAAACTTATAGCAAAAATAAAATAAAAGTTGATTAAATCAGATGCCTTTGCTAGAATCATACTCATGATCTCATCCAAATATTCTTCATCTTCTAAATCTTCTCATCATTCCTCATCTTCTAAATCTTATCATGATTCTTCTAAACACTATTCACATTCTTCATCTTCCAAAACTTATCATGACTCTTCTAAACATCATTCGAATTCCTCATTATCCAAGTATTCTTCTTCCACTAGTTCTTCAATTTCCTCTTCTTCACGATCTCATTCTTCTTCTACTTTTCCCAAGAGTCTTACTTCTGTTCAGAAGACATACCATAATGAGCAACGTGATAGTCCTTATGATGTCTCTTCCACGAAGAGTGACACACCCACCTATGATGACTATGATGACTATGATGATGGACAATGTAGTGATGCCCATGAAACTTCTATTCCTAAGTATCATCCTCGTGGTACACTTGTGATTTCTAAGGGGGAGTCGTATTGGGTAGACTGTGATGGTGATCCATATGACTCTAAATTTGAAGAATTCTTTGATGATTTTTGTGAACAATACAATATTCCTACTGAGGAAGAGAAAATCTACCGCACTAATTTCAAATATCAAAAGAATATCTCCTCTAAAAGTTCTCATGCTGAAAATAAAGATGACACTCTCGAGCAAGATCATGTTAATGTTGAACCCTTGTCTTGTGATGGTTCCCTTCCATCCCCTACTTTTTTCAATACTCATACATTTCCTAAAGCTTCCGAGTCTTCCAAATCTATCACAAATCCTTCATCCAACAAAGATCCTAAGGCTTTCCATGCAGTTCCCTATAGTTATCCTCGAGGGCTATCTCTTAAAGATACTCAAGCTAACTTTCACTTGGCTGCAAATAGTTTCAATAATGCTAAACCTAAAGAGCCTAAGCATTTAAATGTTATAATGCCTATGTCAGCTAGTCTTTCACCATCTCTTCCAAAGTCTTCCATACAATTCCAACATGCTTCCTTGTCCTTAGAAGTGGCTCCATGTCAAGAGGACTCTAAAAATGATAAAGAAAAGAATATAAATAAAGATCAAGATCAGGAACCCTCCATATCATCCAATTCTCTTCATGATGTATCTCCTCCATTGCATGGTTCCTTTGATCCTCTACGCTCTTCTACATTCATTCCACCATCTCCTAAGCAAGATCAAGCTACTACTTGCACCATTGAGTTTATTGACGATCAAAATAACCTTACCACACTTGCGCTCTCCAAAGATGAGACTTCTAATAAGGTTATTAAAAATGGTGTTCTTACTGCTAATGTTAAGCCTATTGAAGATCAAGAAGCAAATTTTTCACTTGTGTTATCCAAAGGTCCTTGTCAAGATCAAAGTCTTCCATCTTCTTGTTCTACCACTCCATGTTCATTTCCACTTTCTTCTCTTCCTAAGTCTTTGCAAGCTTTGAATCATCTTATCAAAGAAGATGCTCCTATTCAAGATGTCCACAATTCTATTAAAAATTTCAATGCTCACTCCAAAGATGTTGATATCCTTGGTTGTCATATAGACGTTGATGAACTTATTGATTATCTTTTTGCATCTTCCACGTCCATCCTTGGACCTCCTCCACCAATGCTAAGGACTTCACATCTTCCTTCCATATTGGGTCCTTATGTCCCTTCACTTTCCCCTCCTAATTCTCCTAATTCTCCTAATTCATCATCCATCTTAGGTCCTTGCGTCCCTCCATCCCCTATCTTTCCTCAAGATCAACATAGATGCATACCATTGAATCCTTTTCATCCACCCACCCATCTAAACCAGTCGTATTTTCCTTCTTCTTCCACAAGTCCCAAGTCTTTTGGAAGTAACCTGAATGTTAAATACAAGAAAAAGATGCAATACAAGAATCCATAAAAAAAAAAAGATCACCATGTCTCCTCTAATTGACATGGAGGCATAAAGTCAAAAGAGATATCTAAGAAGAAAACTACAAGACAAGTATGGGTTCCAAAATCTATCATTAAAGATATTCTCTCTAAAACATCAAAAGGAAATGAAAAGCCTAAGGCTATATAGATTCCAAAGTCTCTCTTAAATGAGTCTAATATTGAACAAAAAGTGAAGTTGACATTCAAGCTTCCAAAGGCTTCCACTTCATCTTCTTCCAAAAACATTCTTCCATTCCATGTGCCTAAACCACAACGTCTGCTAAACATTTTCCATATTCCTTCTCGTATTCCTCCATTCACATTTGAGAATTATAACAAGCACACCAATCCTCTTTTCGAGGAGTCACATAGCAATAATGAACCAGAATATGGTTCGCATTTGGACTAGAATATGGTTTACGTTTCCTCCATTTTTCCCGTCACCCTTCAAGGTGTGTATTGACGTTGATCTTACCTTTTTTTCCATCTACCTTTTCACTTTCCTTCCATTCATTATCCTTCTACCTTCTATCATTTTTCCTCATTTGCCTATTCCTTTTGCGTCTTCCTTTCCTTATCAGCATCTTTGAGCATATCATTTTGAATCCTTGGCATATTATGGTTTATCCTTTCAAGGACCATTATCTAAAAAGCTTGTCTTCTTCCAAAAAACAAAATAAAAAAATAGAAAAATAGAAAAATAGAAAAATGAAAAAAGAATAAAAAATGAAAAAATTGAAAATGTGCCATGGTGAAAACTTGGAAACGGGCACCTTGGATAAGTACCATGATGAAAACCTGGCAATCAGGCATCATGTGTAGTTCTTCTACATGTTTCATCCATTCCATCTTCTCTCTTTGGTCTTGACAAGGTTGAACTATACGCGAACAATTGGCTATCTTGTGAGCTATCTTATGATGGTCTTGCTTTCATTTCGTTCATTTTTAGCCTTCATATTCATTTTTCTCCCTTCATTCTAGTCTTTCGCTATCTTTTTCCCCTTTGGTCATGATCTAATAAAAAAGAGTAAAACATGATGCTATGAAGTCTCTTGACATGTCTACTCCTTTGGACTACATCCTTTCCTTCTTTTGCAGTGCGCTTTTGTGACTTATCCTATGCTATCCTTTCATTGCTTATCCAAATGTGCTTTGCATGACAATTTTTTCCCTAGCTTGGGTACTCTTGAGGAGTTTTCCTTTGAGGATTTCTTCCCTTCACTCTCCTTCATTCTCATGTCTTCCATCTCATTCACCAGCTTGCTTATCCATCTTGTCCCTCACCTTCCTAGACATTGGGAATACACGATGTGATCTTGCTTGGGAGTTTGATGCCCATTTTGTCTAGGGGCATTCTTTGTACATACTTTATGGATCCTGAAAAAATACCAAAAAAATTGATATATGATGCTAAAAAAATCCTAAAAAGCATAAAAAGTCCTGAAAAAATATAAAAAAATCAAAAAAATGAAAAAAGAGAAAAATTGCAATAAAAATCCAAGTGGTGAAAACCTGGAAACAGGTGCTACTTGAGGCCTTTGCACTCCTATTTGTTAGCATGCATCCTCGACACTGAGCCTTTCCATCATGTCTTGACCCTATTTGACTTGGTCTGGAATTAGTCTTTATCTTTGTCTAGGGGGCATAACTGTTAGCATAGGTCCTTTAGGTGCATTTGTCTCTTGGGGCATTTCACAAGAGGTGTTTTTCAACACCACCCCAAACAATATTTTTCAACACTACCCTTGCGTCGATTGTTTCTTAACACTTATCAAATGTCTTACCCAATAGTCTAAGTTTGATGCGATATTTCTCATTTGCAGATGCAATGATCAGAGTCTGACTCTATGACCAACACACACACACTTAAACAATCAACTTGTTGAGATATGATGACTTTATCTTTCTTTGTGTGTTGTCTATGAGGATTTCTTTAATGAGTGGTCTCTCCCTGAGAAGTTTTCAATGATGCATAGCTAGAAGACTGAGGGTATGAGAACATGTTTTCTTTCTTTATCTGCTTATGGGTATAGTTTGTTGATCCTAACTATCATGAAAATTTATGCTGGTCCTACTTGACACTATGGATTGACAAGGTATTATCCTTGACTATTTTATGCGAGTGCATGCTTCTAGTTATCCTGACTTTCATGCGTCTTGATACAAACATAATCTCGCCATATCAAACTTAGGTAATCTCACTGCACTAGTCATCTTGACCTATATGTCTTTGATGTCTAGGTGAGATTTCCACATTTCTATCTGATAAAGATCATCTTCATATCCACATAGTTATGCTAGTGTGCATTGTATGATCTTACGATGCTACCAATAACGCTCGATGATGATAATTAGATGTCTATAAGCATTGTGACCTTGCAAGTCAACCACTTTCATAGTAGCTTGCATTCTTAGGTTCATCATAGCTTAGTTTTTGCATCTTGCATATGGAGAGAGCTCTCCTTTTTATCATCTACGAACTAGTTGGTCAACTGTGCTCTTTTTTTATTCTTCTTGATCATATCTTTCATTTTTGGTCTTTCATATCACATCATTTTCTATCCATTTTCGGACTCAAAATTAAAATCTGAGTCGCGTTTTCAAATTTTCTCATTCTTCTACGTAGTTGACTGACCTTTTGAGGCATAATTCTTCAATCTTTGGTGGAATTTCTTCCTTCCATGTCTCTCATATTTTCTAGTCTTTCATTCAGTCTATTTCTAGTCTTCTATTTCTATTCTTCTACTTCCTCACTGGGGCATGTTTCACCGCCTAAAGGTTACCCTATTGACCTATACATTCAATTATGATTTTATTATAATTTGATTAGCCTTATCGATTTGCTGTCTCTCCTCTACCTGATTTCAATTTCGATTTCGAGGGGGCAGTACCTATGGGATTCTCATCCCTAATTCTCTTGATTTTCTTGATTCAAACATCTTTTGTGAGCTTTTGCTCAAATTTGAGATTCTTATCTCTTACTTTGAATGTGATCCCGAATCGACCTCATGTTCAAAGGCCGTTATTTATGCTTTGTTCGGATGTGATCCCGAATCGACCTCACATCTAAGTTGTTTTGTGATCCCAGATCGATCTCACATTTCAACTTCATTCTTTGACTACATGTGTTCCCAAATCGATCACACATTAGTCAAAGAGGGGCAAATGTATGCACCCAAAAATGGTCACCTAGACTTTGGGCCCCATTTATTCGATTTATTGATCCTGAATCAATTTTATCAATAATCAATATTTTCAACATTATCAATTTCTTGATTAAATCTTAAATTCGATCATATATTGGATTTTTATCCTATGGGCTAATCATTTATCCTAAGTCTTTATTTGATTAAAAAGAATATTTCCTCCCCTTTTAATAAATAAAAAGCCCCACCTTTTCATCTTATCCTAAGTTGCACAAATAAAGCACTATTCCTATTTTATAAAAAGAAGAAAACATTTTTTGTCTCATATGGATATAAAGTCAACTCCTATTTTTCTATTGGAGGATACTTGTGCACACGGATCACTCCTCTTTCAAGCTCCACTGCCGATTAAGCCCTTTTGCCTCTTAATCTCCATGGTCCATTCCTTTGCATTTCTTATAAAAGGAGAGCTCTCTCCTTCATTTGCATATCCATCTCTTTCATGCTATTGTTATGCTGCAGGTTTTCTAGGTCATTTGGAGCTTTTTTTGAAGACACTTTTGCATCCAAGCTTTGAAGATCTTTGTTGCATTCCATCTAGTTCATATTTGCTTTCATAGTTGCATGATAATGGCATTCTTAGTGTAGATTTCCTTTTATGCAATAGATTAATCTCACATAGTCTAAATAGGAAAGATTTGTAATACTTGTTCTTTCCATTTCATAGCTTAGTTGCATTGAATTTTCATTTCCATAGACTAGTTTGCATTGCATTTTCATAATGATTCTTGAGGATATTGGCATTCTTGCCCTTGTCCTCACTTGAATCTCTCATTGTGTGGTTGACTAGCAAGGTCACAAGCTTGTAACTCTAGCTGAGAGCAAATACATCATAGTCCCTTGCAACTCCGTGCATAGAGAGCTATGAGCCGCTTTGTGAGGCCTCATTCTTGAGCAACCTTGTATGTAATGGTTCATAGAAGTGCACCATTTTAGTGTGTACACTATGTAGAAGATTTAGATGATCATTGTAATTAATATATTTAATTATATTTACGTAGTTTCTACATCAAGGAACCCTTGAGATTTATAATTTGAAATTGAGATTATGTTTGTGTATATATGGACTTTATGTTTACTTCCACTTTTTTATTCAATACTGTTTGCAAAATCTTAAGAAAAAAAATTATTTTGTAAACTCAGTAACATGGTTTAGGTTAATATCTCATGGATTCCCTTGTGGGGCATTACACTTGGTATTAGAGCCCATGTTTCAACACTGGGAACTCTAGCGATTTTTGTATGCTGATTATATGTCTAGTAGTTAAAACATGAAACAAAAACTTAGACATATAACACTCTTGCATTTTAGACTATGCTTTACTATTCTTCATGTCTTATTTATTTCATCCTTCTTGTTGAATGTTGTAGGAAAAATGGTCATTGAAACTAGATCTTTTGCTAGAGGCCGAAGTGGAGGTAGTAGTAGAGGATGTGGAAGGAGTAGACTTCTTATCCCTCCGATGAGTCAGAGAGTTGTGGAGACCGGGGAAGAGGATGGAGGTGAACTTCATGATGATTCAGAAGAACTTAATGCTATGTAGATTCTCTAGACTATTCTAGATCGCCTACCTTAGCAAGACAAGGTTGAGCAAGAAGCATCACACCATTCTGATAATGAGGAGAGATAGAGATCCATAATTCCAAGAGGAAGGGACGCTACCCTCATTCAGAGAGTCATAAAGGCCAATCAAATGAGATACATTCTGAGATCAAGACCTCCTTTTAATGGTCTTGGCATGATTTTTGAGGTAGAGACTTGGCTTATTGCATTAGATCAATATTTTCCATGTAGTAGTTTGATACCAATGTTATGGAAAGATGCATCGTTCTGAACCTCGAAGGTTCTGCAGCTTCTTGGTGGAAAATTAAGGAGCATAAATTGGGACTTACCATGGAGACTATCACTTGGGAACTTTTCCTCAAGAAATTTTGAGAACATTTCTTATCAAATTAGTGGTAGTAGAAGAGCGCGGATGAGTTCCACAATCTGTGGCAATTATCTATGTGTGTTCAGGACGTCATTTCTTCAAGCTCAAGCCCTATGCAGGATTTAGTGATAAGTCACCACTTATGTTGCAGCATTTCATCAAGGGGCTCAATGGTTGTATCATCGGAGGGGTTAACATTTTTCAACCAGCTAAGACCCTCAAGGAAGCAGTTGTTAAGTATACTTTGGTAGAAGAAAATTTGGCTCTAGGGCATGGTAGATAAATAGGAGTTCATATTGGTGTTCCTACACATTTAGGCTATAGAGGGAATCAAAACCAAGGTGCAGGAAACTTCAGGAAACCTTCTCCCTACTTGCATAGTCAGTAGCAAAAGGGGATGAATCCTCTAGCACAGAATGGTGGTCCTCAATTTAATAACTTTCATAACTTTTCACGCAACATGCGCAATCGGCCCAGTCAACCTGCACAAAGCACACATACAGTTACTAACAGAGGCAGCTATCAGCATTCTAGTGTACTCTCCATTGGGAGAGGTCACAGTAGAGGCAATGGTTGCTTCTCATGTGGACACTATGGTCCCATTGCATTAAATTTCCCCCAGCGTGCATCAAATTTTTCAGGACAAAGACTTGCAGCTTTTGAGCCTATTCTAGGGGATGTCAGTAGATTTCACAAGGTATTTACGGTAGTGGGTCATCATCAGGAAAAGAATCAAGGCACTATAGTAGAAAATTTTGGTGCTACTAGAAGTATTTCTCTTTCTATTTTATTTGATTCAGGAGCTACATATTCTTTTATATCTCCTTTTGCAGTAGAGAAATTTGGGTTAGTGGCAGTAAAGTAAGACATTGGTTGGAAAGTAGAGTTAGCCTCTGGGGAAAGGATATCAACAAACTCTCTAGACCATAAATGTGAGTTCAACCTAGGTAAATTCATCACCACTTTTGACCTTTGTATGATCCCTTTTGGATCATATGATATTGTCCTTGGGATGGATTGGTTAGGTTCTCATGGAGCCAGCATTGATTGTAGACAAAAAAAAATCAAATGCAAACATGATGTTGGAAAATATTGTGAGATAGTTGGAATTCAACATCCTATATCTCTTTGTATGATTCCCTATATGCAACTCAAGTGAAACATGTGAAAAGGATGTCAATTATTTTCTATAACTATGAACAAGCTAGATGAAGTAGAAACAGAGGAAAAGACTCTTAATCATCCTATACTTCAGGAATTAATCAATGTCTTTCCTAGTGAGATTTTAGGTATGCCACCAAAGCATGACATAGATTCTCGCATTGATCTTGTTACAGGAGTGCAGCCTATATCTAGAGAAACTTACTATATGACCACACAGGTGTTGAGTGAGCTTAAGCTCCAATTAGAGTATCTTTTGGAGAAGCGTAGTATACATCCAAGTGTCTCACCATGTGGTGCACCTGTACTCTTCGTTAAGAAGAAAGATGGATCTTTACACTTGTGCATCGACTATAGACAGTTGAACAAGGTAACAATCAAGAACAGGTACCCTTTTCCAAGGATTGATGATCTATTTGATTACATAAAAGGAGCCAAGGTATTCCCCAAGATTGATCTCAAGTCAATAAACCATCATTTACACATTCAAGATGTAGGTATTCACAAAATTGCATTCCACACTCCCTATGGAGATTATGAGTTCACAGTAGTTCCTTTTGGTTTGACAAATGCTCTATCTATTTTCATGTGCCTAATGAATGGAGTATTTTGTTATTAGCTTGATCATTTTTTTCTCGTCTTCTTGGATGATATATTGATATATTTGAAAATCATAGAGGAGCATGAGGAACATCTACGACTAGTTTTGCAGTGTCTTCGTGACAATCAGTTGTATGCCAATGCAACAAAGTGTGACTTTTTCCAGTCTAAAGTTCAGTATTTGGGGCATGTAATCTTAGGTGAGGGTATTTCAATGGATTCTTTAAAGATTCAGGCTATAGTAGATTTTTCAACCCCCACCAATGTATCTAAATTCCTTAGTTTCGTGGGCTTGGCAAGATACTATCACAGGTTTGTCAAAGACTTCTCTAGGGTTTCATATTGGATTACTTCTATCCAAAGAAAGGGAAGAAGTGTGTTTGGAAAGAGAAGTGTGAAGAGGCTTTCCATAACCTCAAGAAGTGTCTGACCAATGCACCTATCCTAGCAATACGCGACCCAATAGGTGATTTCATGGTGTGTTTTGATGCTTCTTTGGAAGGTCTATGACTGGTCCTTATGCAAGAAGAATGTGTGATTTCTTATGAATCTTGCAAACTCAAGGAGTAGGTACTACACTATCCTACACATGATCTTGAGTTAGCAGTAGTAGTACATGCATTAGTCTGATGGAGATATTTTCTATTGGGACATCGATTTGAGCTTCATAGTGATCATCGCAACTTACAATATATCTTTACCTAGCCTAATATGAATGCTAGGAAGAGGTGATGGATGGAGTTTCTTTGTGAGTATGAATTTGAGGTCAATTATATCTAGGGTAAGAAAAATGTGGTAACAAATGCCTTGAGTCACAGGAGACATGAGATTTTAGATTTTCCTCTTGGTGTAGATTTGCTAAGTCATATACTTCAGGCACTTCATTTGTATACTTGGTACAAGGAAGTGAAAGTTGAGATTGAGTCAGGGTGACCTTTGAAAGGAAGGTTTGTAGGTTATGTTTTGGAGTTAGATAGGCTTTTGTGTTATATGATCCAGGTATATGTACCTTCATCAGATGATCTTTGTACCTTGATTTTTTCTAAGGCTCATGATGATTTTGTGGCTAGATGTCTAGAGTGTCAAAAGGTTAAGGTGGACTACCAGCATCCAGCAAGACTTTTACAGCATAATCCGGTTCCTTCATGGAAATGATATATCATCTTGATGGATTTCATCATAGTTTTTCCTATGACTCCCTATAGACATGATACCATAATGGTTATTCTTGATCGGTTAACCAAAGTGGTACACTTTTCTCCTATGAGAGTGTCATATACAACAGCTTTAGTAGCTAGAGTCTTCATGCAGGATATTGTGAGGTTGCATAGTATTCCCCATAGGATTATATCAGATAGGGATCCAGTATTCACTTCTACATTTTGGACTTCCTTGCAACATGATCTTGGAGCACAGCTAAATTTTAGTTTGTCATATCACCCTGAGATCGATGGTCAGACAGAGTGATTTAACCAAGTGCTTGAGGATATGTTAAGCATGTATGTCATGGATAAACAAACTCACTGGGAGGACTATTTATATTTAGTCAAGTTGCCTACAATAATGGGTATCATAGTTCAATTGGTATGTTGTCCTTTCAGGCTTTTTATGGTCATCCTTGTCGTAAAACTTTGAGATGGGATAGGCTAGAGGATCATATTTTGTTAGGTCCTGAGATGCTTCGAGATATGGAGTAGAAGGAAGAACACATATGTGAGAATGTGACCATAGATAAGGATAGGTAGAAGAAGTATGCTGATGATCATATAGTCAGTGATAAGAAGTTTTCAGTCGATGTTAAGGTGTTTCTGACAGTGTGTCTATGGAAGAGTTTGATCCATTATGGAAAGGGTTCAAAGTTGGCAACTCATTTCATTTGCCCATTTGAGATTCTTAAGAGGATAGGACCAACTTCTTACCATCTTTCTTTTTCATCCAGCTTATCTCGTGTTCATGATATTTCCATGTTTCAGTACTTAGACAGAACATACCATATTTTTCACATGTTCTTGACTAGAATACTTTACAGGTAGAGGATGGGCAGTTAGCTTTGGAGCTTGTTCGCATACTTTAGCAATGAGAGTTGACCCTTTGGGATTGCACCATCGAGAAAGTAAGGGTCCAATGAGATCCTACTGATTAGTCATCAACGACTTGGGAGGACACGGTGAGATTATGATATTTATACCCCTAATTTTTTGTAGACTTCCAGGAGTAAGCCTAATTTTAGGGGGCTGGATGTAGTGCCCACCCATAGTTTACTTTTCAATTTTATGTTGCCAAACTCTTTTAGGCCACTTTTATGTGTGTGTTGATTATTTCAATTTTATTATGTGTTTTGGGGATGTATAACATTACATGGTGATTTGGTATTGGTTAATTATGGGATATCATATATTTGCAGTTAGATGATGTGAGTTACTTTCAGGATGATTATTTATATGTTTAAAATAATTTATTTATTTTATGATTTTACTTACCCCATACTTACATGTGTATGGCTATCATGTATGTTTTTTTTTTTCCTATTTGACATGTTTGATATTGTTGAGGGACAGAGTCGTAGTTACCTATTTGTGAGATCCACATGATGTCTCGGTCCCTGCCATTGCTTGTTATATATGTATCTATGTACATGCTTGTCTTTTATGTAGGTTTGCAAGTATTGAGCATCGATTTCCCTAAATTGTTAGGATGAGTGTACCCTATCGCAAGTCTCAATGGTAAGAGAGGGGAGACAATGTTCAGATCCAAATCCCAACCTAAGCCATTTTATTGTCCTGAAATAGTGGACAAGTTTCTAATATTTTACCCTTCCCAAATTCATCCAAGTGATATGAGTTCATAGCCTTTCCCTTGAGCATGGTTATGGATTTTATTAGGTTTAGTTGGTATCTGGTTGGTTGGTATGTTTGTTATGATTAAATGATTTATTTAGATTAATTATGTGGTTTAAATAAATTAGATCTTACTAAATATAGATAGTTAAATGTGAAAGTATTTAATTAATAGAAATTAATTAAATACATATATTAAATCTGAAGATTTAATTAAAAACCTACTTGTGTAAATAAAAGTATTTAATTAATGGAAATTAATTAAATGCACTTCTTTAAATATTTAATTCATTATCAAATTCAATTTTCAAATAGAAGATAAATTTATCATTTGAAAATAAATTATCATTGGGTAAATAATATTATTTTAATTAAATTAAAATGCAATTTAGTTGCACAAATCAGTTAGAATAAATAAATAAAAGAATAAAGTAATTGAAAGTTAAGTGAATTGACAAAAACAAGGAATGCAAAATACTTGAGTTAAAAATTAGAATTGAGTAAATTATGTAAAAAAGGGAATTGATGAAAACAAAGCTATTGAGTTGAGTTGAGCTCCAAAATTGCATGGTTGAGTTTGAATTCCTATTTTGAAAAGGCTTGACCATTGTTTTCAACACACAGGTTTGCAGATTTGGGTGAAGAAATTGAATTGAAGGATTCTTTTTGTGAAAGCTTGGATTTTTCTACGTTTTTTGGTCTTCATCATATTTCTTCAATTGGTGGTTTGAGGTAGGGTTTGGAAACCCTCGTAGTTTTAATTCTAGTATTTTAGAAAGATTGTTTTCTTTGTGCCTATTAGATCTGGAGGTTATGGCTATTTTGTGATTTTCCTTTCATATTTGAAATACTGGAATTAGTTTTATGAAATTTGGTGCTTGAATGAATTCCTATAATAAAAAAATTTGTTTTAATTCAACTAGGGTTTGAAAGATTTATGGGAGAAAACCTTAGGGTTTGAATTGATATAATTATTAAAATATTATCCTGATAATTGCATGTTGTGAGAATTCTTTGTTGTTAATAAATTTTGTAAAAAAAAAAAAATTGGGTATATCAAACAATAGAATATATATGTGTGTGTGTGTGTGTGTCCTTGATGTTTTAAAAAAAAAAGGGTATTTGATATTCTTAATTATTTAATAAAATAAAAACAAATTTGTGTGTGTGTGTTTGTGTGTGTGTGTGCATGTGTGTTTCTATTAAATTTTTTTATTAAAAAAAATGAAGTGGAGCAGTCCCCACCACACAGCACACACACTACCCCAGCAACAACAGCCACCATGCGGCAGGGTTGTTGTTGCTATGGTAGTGTGGGTGTCGTGGGATGGGGATTGGGTCCCCCTCGCCCCAAATCATTTTTTATTTTTATTTTTTATTTTATTTTTTTATTTATTTTTAAAAACAAATTAACAGAAACATATATTTCTTTTTTCAAATAGAAATATATTTATTTATTTATTTATTTATTTATTTTTATTTTATTAAATAATTAAGAATATCAAAGACCTTTTTTAAAAAAAACCTTTAAGGACATTTATACATTTTTTTTGTTAAACAATAGAATAACCATATATATACACACCCAAATTCTTTTTTTTCACAAAATTTATTAACAACGAAGAATTCACACAATAGGCAATTATCAGGGTAATATTTTAACAATTCTATCACTTCAAATCCTAAGGTTTTCTACCATAAATCTTTCAAACCGTAGTTGAATTAAAACCAAAAAATTAATTATGGTAATTCATTCAATCACCAAATTTTATAAAACTAATTCCAGAATTTCAAACATGAAAGGAAAATCACAAAATAGCCATAATATCCAGATCTAACAGGCACAAAGAAAACAATCTTTATGAAATATCAAAATTAAAACTGCGAGGGTTTCCAAACCCTACCTCAAACCACCAATCGAAGAAATATGATGAAGACTAGAAAATGTAGAAAAATCCAAGCTTTCACAAAAAGAATCCTTCAATTCATTTCCTTCACCCAAATCTGCAAACCTGTGTGTTGAAAACAATGGCCAAAATATTTCCAATATAGGAATTTGAACTCAATCATGCAATTTTGGAACTCAACTCAACAGCTTTGTTTTCATCAATTCCCTTTTTTACATAATTTACTCAATTCTAATTTTTAACTCAAGTATTTTGCATTCCTTATTTTTGTCAATTCACTTAACTCTCAATTAATTTATTCTTTTATTTATTTATTCTAATTGATTTGTGCAACTAAATTACATTTTAATTTAATTAAAATAATATTATTAGTCTAAAAATATTTACCCAATGATAAATTATTTTCAAATAATACATTTATCTATGGTGGCTTTCCCATCTCTCATGATCTACAAGAACTTGCTCTCCTTCATCTTGATGACTGTTGTGACTTGCAAGGAAACATCAAAGTGTATGAGTCTCCTAAGAGACCCAGTAAGATTCTTGTTTTTCCCTACTAAAGCATCATTATTACGAGCCTTCCAGATAGTCCACAATATAATAGAAAAAAGAATAGACCAAAAAATATTGCAAGCTTTATTGTTTTGATTAAGTAAAAGCAGGTTTTGAAAGGACCCAAAACCTTGTACAATAACCTGAAAGATATAGCAATAAAAGGCCCAAATACAACAATGGAGACCACAAACACAATAGAGGGGACAACCAACAAAAACCCCCACCAAGGTACAACAATCCACAACAAGGGACCTTAAGATTTAAATTTTGAGCCACCCTTGTAGGACCGAAGATTCATATCCAAAGGAGGAACATAAGGCTTTGGTTTCTTTTTTTTCACAGTTGTCCAATAGTCCTCCAACTTAGTAGCATCATTCAGCCAAACCCTTGAAGAAATAGAAGAATGGCCAACCCGAGAAGAATCAGCCCCAAACAACACATTCTCCCTAGGGGAAACCTGTTTGAGTGCACCCAAAGTAGAAGTAGGCTGGACAACAGAGTCAGCAACCAAAGAAACATCAGTCTGGACAGCAGTAGCAAGCTGGATAGCAGAGTCAACTGTCTGGACATCAGATCCTGCAAGAACAGCCAAAACTAGCTAAGCCAAAATATCACCCATCAAAGCACCACAACCCTCAGGAGCAAGAACCTCCTGAGAAGAACCCACAACCTACTCACTAACCGTAGCAGTAGATTTATTCACAATGTAATGCTCAGAAGAGACACCCGACCACCAAGAAGGCGGTCATTTTGATTTTACCTTCTCATAACCACAGCGAGCAGCCACATGGCCAGTTGAATGACATTTCCTGCAACGGAAGGGAATGCCCTCATAATCCAGAGATTGTATCCAAGAGCCCCAACGGGAGGCCAAACAAATTTTCTCAGGGAGACACTTCGAAACATCCATCTCAACAAGGATGCGAGCAAAATTTGAATGAAGGACATCAGAGGTTGTCAAATCCATAATCTGGAAATCCCCAAGAGCATTCCCCACATTTTCCAAAATAGAATCCAACCATAGATGCATGGGAAGATTCAGAATTCTAACCCAAATAGGAATCATGTTAAAGGATTCTGAAAGCATGTTAAAATCCTTATGCCAAGGTTTGGCCATCAGGGGGAATCGGTTATCCCAGGAGAAGCTATAATCACACAAGATATAGTTCCTATCTTCAGCATTACTGAATTTTATAATTAAAAAACCCCTAGCAGCCTGGTAAATCTGAATATATTCATATAAGAGAAACTCCCAATGATTGGTAATCCAAGCATGAAGAGCAGAAAGAAAAGGCCAGAAGCCCCAAAATCTAAAAATAGCAGCATGTGAAGAGAAATCCTTTGTAGTATCAAAAAATATATCTACTACATCAAAATCTAACTGCACCTAAATGGGGCTACTCATAGACACAAGGGAAGCCACCTGGGTCCTCTTAATCCCTACAAAGCAAGAAGGAATAGTCCCATAGAGGCCAGCCTCAAAGGTGGCAACATCTGCATAAGATCCGGAGGCACAAGTCGCAGAACCGCCCGCCGTAGAAACCCTACCACCAGAAAGCATAGAAGATCCACGAACAACTTGGGCATGAGACACATTCTATAAGCCTTCCATGAGAAGAGCACTCACGAGAGCAATTGAAACTGGAGCCGAAGTGGAAGACCCATTTTAAAAACCTTCCGCAGAGCGCGGGAGAAACGACAGTGTCAGGCATTTTTTAAGGCAAGCTTTATTGTTGTTAATGCTTCCTGAAATGATATTCAAAATGTTAAAATGACTATTAAAGGTAAGACCAAACATTTTCCAAACTTCGGTAGCAAAGAGACATTCAAAGAACACATGGAAGACATATTCAAGGAGTTTACAAACATTACAACTATTAGGCTCTCCCCCCAGTTTTCTAAATGGAAGTTTATGAAGGAGGAGTCTCCACAAAAAATAGGTGATCTTAGGTTCAATAGGTATGATCCACAGGGAGGTAAAGTACTTGTTCCAGTTAGAGATGGGAGAGTCTAGGTGCCATTTTTGGTTAGCATGGGAAGAAATTTCAGTGCTATGGGTGAGTAGGTGATAGATATGCTTGGTCTTGATAAGATGTAGCAAGGAATTATCTAGACACATCAGCTAAGAGGAGCACCTGTCTGGGATACAGCATCCTTTCACTATCCCCAAGCTGTTAAGGGAAACAGAGAGAATGTCATACGTTCTACTTTGTGAAATGGGGATGTAAAACTTTTATGCCAGCTTCTCCCAAGGAATCAAACTACCATTCTGCAAAACATCTTGGAACTTATTGATACCTTTCTCTGACCACTTCTTAGCAGAGCAACCTTGGAGTAAGGCTAGTGGTTTGCCCTTATGTTGTAGATTCCACAATAGAGATTTATGACTACAAACCATATCGTGACCTTCTATTGGCCCCGTATTGTAGAGAAATATCCTTACATATCTCCAGCATTTCCAAATAGATTTAAATACATTTGAGCCCTAGACTTGAACATTGCATTCCAGAACCAATAGATCATCATACACCAGATTAGACCAAGCTTTGGATTTATTTGGACAAGCTCTAGCTAGATTGTTTCTAATCAGGACAAGCTCTAGCATACCTTGTGTTCTGAGGTCCTTCAGTCCAAGCCCACCCCAAGCTTTCTCTTTGGTGCACCACACCCACAAAACTACATGATATTTCTTGTTGCCTCTACCATCCGCCCAGAGAAAATTTCTGACAATCTTCTTAATATTATTGAATTGGTTATGGTTAAACAGCCAAGCTGAGGAGTAGTATATAGGGTAAGATGAGAGAATCTTATAACAAACTTGAATCCTCCCCGAGAAAGACAAAAGATTACTATCCCACTTGTTCAATTTCTTGAGAATCCTATCTTTAATCCAGCACCACATGTCATTAATGTTAGGATCCATAGCAAAAGGAATACCCAGGTATCTAACTATATGATTGGGTCCTCCCCATTCTATTCTAAATTTTCTCCACCAACTTGGGGGATTCTAATTCCAACCTAACATAATAGATTTGGATATAGATATATTGTTGCCCGAGGCCAAGCAGAATAGGTTCAACTTGGTCATGAGGTATTCCATATTACCCTCCACTAGATTCATAAGGATGGTTGTTTTTAAAATAACTGAGAGGGGGGTGAATCAATTATCCACAGTCCCAAATAAAAAATGTATCACTAAAAACAAATTTAGCTAAATTTTGCAGCTCGGTAAATATAAAATACTAAACTATCTATGTAATTACCGATTACTAGTTAATTGCACGTAGTGATTACCAACCAAATCATATATGCAATATATAAAGTATGATAACCAAACAATCACCACATAAATGCATAACACAAAGATTTAACGTGGAAACCCTATAAAGGGAAAAACCATCTGGGACTGGTAACCCAAAATATTTTCACTCTTCTGAAGTGAGCTCGGTGAAGAGCCAACCCTGTTAAAGGTTACAAAACACACTGTAAGGTGTGACCTTGTTAGAGGATTTAACACTAACAGTTATCATCCAACCAGCATTCACTATGGGGTTGACAGGATAACAATGTACATTCTATGAATGACATAATAAGACTTTCAAGTCCACTCAGTTAAGAGATTTTTCTGTTATAATGGTTAAACTGAAATAGTAGGTGATCTGATTACAATACAACTTGACTTTGCAGATGTTCAGATCTATTCTAAGCCCATAAAATCCTCTAATCAATATTTCTATTCAGTTCATCAACATTCAATAACTTACTGTCACTCAGTAAAGCTATCTGACGCTTGGTATTGTTCTGCAGTTCGATTCTTTTTCAACCAGTTTGATCAGGCATGCATGAAGCTATTTTCACATGATATCTCTGCAGTCTCCTTCTTCCGGCATACGTTTCAAAATGAAACCCTAGTCTCTTAAATAGACAAGTAAACTATTTTCTTTTCATCCATCAAATTTTGCTACTTAATCTCCTTCGTTGATTTTACCACTTAAACCTTCCGTGGCAAATGTGTCAATGACTCATTTTAATTCCATCCTTTAGATCTTTTTCAAATTTTTTTAGTCGTTGATCTCACAACAAACTTTATCTTTCCACCTCGTAATCATACACTTTACAGCTCATCAATTTCTATCAGCTAAACTAATCATTTAGTTCTTTTGTCCATACTCAGTTAACAAAGAAAATGTGTTAGCGAACACAAGCTCGATTGATACTGTCACTTGGTATACACTACACTGGCTTGGTGTATACAGGAATGCTTCATTAACCGACCACACTGCTTTGTAACATTTTTCTTCTATCTTCATAATAGATTATTGTAACATAATCAAGTCAACAATATGAAGTCATAGACTCATCAATAAGTTACCCAGAGTATTCCTTATCCTCATCTATCATATCCATCTTCCTCTATGTAGATATCTCAGTTCTTCATCTTTTCTCCTCTTTTACAAATGTGTAGATATTTGTAACTACCATTATAAGTACTGCAAAACTAGTTGACATCAATGATAACATAATGACTAATTCAATTATCTTACATATCAATTCAGTGCTCGGTGATCTCTAATCACTTGTAGTTCATCAATCAAGTTCTCAATCAGTTGTAGTTCATCAATCTCTCCCTTTGGCATTGATGGAAAATCAAGCAATATGAAATATACCATACACATACCAAAAATGTATTCTATAACTATGTAAGAAAATGTTGTAGCATGGTAAGCTCTCCCTAGCTTGATATTAAATATGTTTAATCACTACATTACATGACAGCATTGCAAGTGCAGACTTTCCTATGCAGATATGATCTTTCCAATTCTCAGATTCTTTTTGTTCTCAACAACAAATCTTCAAAACTCTCCCTGACTTTCTCAGATTTTCTCTCCCTTAGATAAATGTTCCAATGATCTCTCGGTTTGTCATATTGTTTATCTCTCCCTTTGATAACAATTCCAAAGAAACACATAAACATATAGCTTTGTATTAGTCATGTGACTCTCTATTATCCGTTGCATACAATGTATCTCAGTATACTAATATACAGATAGTTGTTCTTGAAATCTTTCACAACCTTAGACAGAATACAAAGTGTGAACTATGTATTTTGCATCAACATGAGTGATCTTCTGATAAGATTAGGCTGATGCAACCTCCAGATAACATTAGTGACCGGTAGACAGGGGACGGACCCCAAGTCTAGTCCTCAAGTATTCAAAAGTTTCTTTCGGTAGAGGCTTGGTAAATATATCAGCAAGTTTCTTTTTTGATGTAACATATTCCAGTTTAACTTTCTTCTCATGTACTTTTTCTCTTAAGTAGTGATACTTAATAGAAATGTGCTTGGTCTTTGAGTGCATTACAAGATTCTTAGAAATGTTTATTGCACTTGTGTTGTCACAATATATAATCACCAGCTCAGTGATTACCTCATTCATCCCTTCCAACACTTGCTTGATGTAAGCTATAGTTGAACATTTTGTAGTAAAAGCAATATATTCTGCTTCGACAGTAGACTGAGAAATACAAGGTTGTTTCTTACTTGTCCAAGTAACAAGTCTTTCACCAAAGAAAAATTCTCCTCCGGTGGTACTATTTTTGTCATCTATATTTCTAGCCCAATCTGCATCGGTGTAGACTCTTAGTTCAAAATTCCCTTCCTTAGGATACCATAATCCATAGTCCTTTATTTTCTTTAGGTATCTTAAGATTCTTTTTGTTGCAACCATGTGTGACTCCTTAGGATTTGCAAAAAATCTAGCAACAATTCCCACAGCATGTGCAATATCTGGTCTACTATGCACTACATACATCAACTTACCAATCATAGATTGATACAATGTCTGGTTGACCTCTGTAGATTCATCATCTTTATTCAGTTTGTAGCCTGTGATCATCAGTGTTCCAATTCGTTTAGCATCTTCCATGCCAAATGTTCTCAATACTTCCTTTATATACTTTGATTGTGTGATGAATATTCCATCATTTTGCTAAATAACCTGCAAGCCTAGAAAGAACTTAATCTCTCCAAACATAGACATTTTAAATTATTTTCTCATCTCATCAGCAAATGATTTACAAATATGATCTTGTCCTCCAAAAATAATATCATCCACAAATATTTCAGCAATCAAAATAGTGTCATCGGACTCTCCTTTCATATACAAATTGTTGTTTTCACTAGTTCTAACAAAACCAATACTTAACAAATAAGTATGCAGCCTTTCATACTAGTCTCTAGGTGCTTTCTTTAAACCATATAAAGCTTTATGTAGTCTACATACCATGTCTTTCTTGTTTGGATCAACAAACCCTTTTGGTTGTTCTATGTAGACCTCCTCTTCTAGTATCCCATTCAAAAAAGCAGACGTAACATCCATTTGATAGACTTTAAACTTCTTATGTGTTGCATATGCAAGTAACATTTGGACTCCTTCTAGTCTAGCAACAGGTGCAAAAGTCTCACCATAATCTATACCTTCCTCCTGTGCATATCCTTTGCATACAAGTCTAGCTTTGTTCCTTGTTACCTCTCCATTCTCATTCAACTTATTCTTGAAAATCCATTTAGTACCGATAACGTTCTTGTCTTTTGGTGCAGGTACTAAGGTCCATGTCTTGTTTTTCTCTATCTATTCTATCTCTTCATTCATTGCATTTATCCATTCTTCATTCTCCAATGCAACTTTAACATTTTTTGGTTCAAACTCACAAACTAAGCATGTACCTTGTCTTAACTTACTTCTTGTCATCATGCCAGCTTTCTTATCTCCAATGATTTAGTTCCCAGGATGATGTCTTCTGAAAAATCTAGCCAGTACTTGATCTCTTCTTTGTTGTTCACTCTGTTCAGGTTCATTTGCTTGCTCGATAGCTCCTTCCTGATTGTCAGTTTCTCTTTGTTGTTCCTCGCTGTTGTTTTCCTGATGCCCGGTTGACACAGTCTGTGGCTTTGGTAGGTACTCTGGTTGTTCAATTTAAGTGAATCTACCATAGTCTTCCGGCTCCCTAGTGCTTTCTTCACCATTTTTATCATCAAATTCATCAACTCTGACATTGCAACTTTCAATCATTTTATTAATAACTTTATTCAAACACTTGTAAGCTTTGCTTTTAGTAGAATATCCAAGAAATATCCCTTCATCCCCTTTAGATTCAAACTTTCCATTTCTTTCATCTTTCAGAATAAAACATTTTCTACCAAAAATTTTGAAGTAACTTACAGTCGGTTTGTGACCAAACCATAACTCGTAGGGTGTTTTGTTTGTATCCTTCTTCAATTGTACTCGGTTTAGAACATATACAATTGTGTTGATTGCTTCTCTCCACTATGTCTGAGCCACATTCTTTTGTAACATTAGTGTCCTTGTACAATCAACAATTGATCTATTCCTCCTTTTAGAAATTTCATTCTGTTGAGGTGTTCTCGGTGTGAAAACCTATCTTTTTATACCATGCTCATTACAATAGTTAGTAAATTCATCAGAAATAAATTCACCACCTCTGTCAGATCTCAAGCATTTCAGTTCTTTCCCGGTTTCTTTCTCTACTTTTGCTTTATACCATTTAAACATCTTAAATGCCTCAGATTTCTCTTTTAAAAACATTACAGTCATCAATCTAGTGTAATCATCAACAAATAGAATGAAATATCTATCTCCATAGTAACTCTGTATTCTCATGGGACCACATAGGTCAGTGTGAACTAGTTCCAAAATTCTCTTTGTTGAATAGTCTTTACTCTTAAAACTAGATTTTGTCATTTTACCCTTTTGACATTCATGACACATAACATGATCTGGCTTTGCTAGGCTAGGCAGACCTCTAACCTTTTTCTTTCTACTAATTTTAATCATGTTATCAAAGTTTACATGACATAACCTTTTATGCCATAGACATGCATCCTCATTTTTCCTCATTAAACGGGAAGACTTATCATTGTCAAGATAAAACAAGTTACCTTTTGTTTGTGCTCCTATTCCAACAAGTTTTCCTTCATCATCAAATATCTTTACATTCTTTCTCTCAAAAGGTACTTGGTGACCTGAGTTGTTAAGTTGTGCCACACTTAGCAAGTTGTAATTTAGTCCTACCCAATAAGCATTATCACATTTTATTTTATCATTTATCAGTAAAGATCCCTTTCCTCTAACCATAAATGGTGTATCATTACCCATTTTTATAGATCCTCCATTATATTGCTCAAGATGATCAAATTTTTCTTCATCACCAGTCATGTGATGGGTACAGCCACTATCAATGATCCATGTATCATTTTTATTAACTTTAGAGATGAGTGTTGTCTCTACATACCTTTCTTCTTCCTCATAATCATCCTTCATCACAACAAATACTACTTCAACATCATCATCTGTGTCGGTCTCGGTATCATTCTCTTCAGCAATGTAACATACCTTTTTGCCTTTATCATTGTTGTCTCAGTTATCTCTGTTGTAGTGTCGGTAACTTCTATTGTTTCTCCTCCCATAGCTTCCTTCACCAGATCGATCTTTGTTTCTATTATCTTCTTTCTTGTTTGGGCATCTAGCAGCAATATGACCAACTTCTTTGTAGTTAAAACATGCTAAAGGTAATTTACCCCTATATCTACATTTACCTTTAGGTAACCTCCGGGCCATAAGAGCTTCAAGCTCATCAAGCTCATCATCAATGTTACTGTCATTATCATCATTATTACTTCTACTGCTAGACTTACCAATCTTCAAAGAAGTCATGAAAGCAGACTCAACAGATGGTACAACACTATTATCAAAGTTGTTCAGTTCAAAAGTTGTTAGCTTACCAATCATATTATCAAGAGTGAGAGTACTGTTAGGTGTTGACCTCATTTCATGTATTGTAGATATTCTGATTGCATAAACAGATAATAAAGTCCTTAGAATTTTGCTTACCACTATATCTTCATCAATGACACCACTAGATCCTCTGATAGCATTAACTACCTCCTTTATTTAGTTTGTATACTGCACTATATTTTCTCCTTCTTTCATTTTCATATCATCGAATCTTCCTCTTAAACTTTCAGCTCTGGCTCTCTTGACATTTGCATCACCACTATAAACTTGAGTAAGTTTATTCCACATTTCCTTTGAAGTAAGGCAATCCTTGACATCTTCAAATTCAGCATCTGATAGAGCAGCAGCAATCTCCATCATAGTAACATTATGCTCATGTCTATCTCTCAATTGATCAAGATTCAAAGGTCCTGTAGGCGGTGCTAAGTAGCCATTATCCAACAGGGTGAGGGTAGAATTCCCAATCCCAGATATATGAAATCTCATTCGGCTTTGCCATATTGTAAAGTTGTCCTTATTCAGCTTTGGCACTTCCCTCTTATACATTTTGTGATCTTTCTACTAAAGTCCTTAAAACTCTATTCCAAGCAACCAATATGATCTGATACCAATTGTTAGAATAACTGAGAGGGGACTGAATTAGTTATCCACAGTCCCAAATACAAAATGTATCACTAAAAACAAATTCAGCTAAATTCTGCAGCTCGGTAAATATAAAATACTAAATTGTCTATGTAATTACCGATTACTATTTAATTGCTCATAGTGATTACTAACCAAATCAAATATGCAATATGTAAAGTATGATAACCAAACAATCACCACATAAACACATAACACAAAGATTTAACGTGGAAACCCTGTAAAGGGAAAAACCACCTGGGACCGATAACCCAAAATATTTTCACTCTTCTGAAGTGAGCTCGGTGAAGATCCAACCATGTTAAAGGTTACAAAACACACTGTAAGGTGTGACCTTGTTAGAGGATTTAACACTAATAATTATCGTCCAACCAGCATTCACTATGGGGTTGACAGGATAACAATGTACATTCTATGAATGACATAATAAGACTTTCAAGTCCACTCAGTTAAGAGATTTTTCTGTTACAATGGTTAAACTGAAACAGTAGGTGATCTTATTACAATAAAACTTGACTTTGCAGATGTTCAGATCTATTCTAAGCCCATAAAAATCCTCTGATCAATATTTCTATTCAGTTCATCAACATTCAATAACTTACTATCACTCGATAAAGCTCTCTGACGCTCGGTAATGTTCTGCAGTTTGGTTCTTCTTCAACCAGTTTGATCAGGCATGCATGAAGCTATGTTCACGCGATATCTCTGCAGTCTCCTTCTGGTATACGTTTCACAATGAAACCCTAGTCTCTTAAATAGACAAGTAAACCATTTTCTTTTCATCCATCAAATTTTTTCGCTTAATCTCCTTCATTGATTTTGCCGCTTAAACCTTCCCGACAGATGTGTCAATGACTCATTTTAATTCCATCCTTTAGATCTTTTTCAAATTTTGTTAGTCGTTGATCTCACAACAAACTTTATCTTTCCACCTCGTAATCATACACTTTACAGCTCATCAATTTCTTTCAGCTAAACTAATCATTTAGTTCTTTTGTCCATAATCAGTTAACAAAGAAAATGTGTTAGCGAACACAAGCTCGGTTGATACTGTCGCTCGGTATACACTACACTGGCTTGGTGTATACAAGAATGTTTCATTAACCAACCACACTGCTTTGTAACATTTGCTTCTATCTTCATAACAAATTATTGTAACATAATCAAGTCAAAAATATGAAGTCATAGACTCATCAATAAGTTACCAAAAGTATTCCTTATCCTCATCTGTCATATCCATCTTCCTCTATGTAGATATCTCAGTTCTTCATCTTTTCTCCTCTTTTACAGATGTGTAGATATTTGTAACTACCATGATAAGTACTGTCAAAACTAGTTGACATCAATGACAACATAATGACTGATTCAATTATCTTACATATCAATTTAGTGCTCGGTGATCTCTAATCACTTGTAGTTCATCAATCAGGTTCTCAATCAGTTGTAGTTCATCAGTTGTATCATCATCAAATTGGATGTTAGAGACCTCATGATCATTGGGAGTTGTATTCCTTTCACTCTAGGGGACAAGGTATCATCCCTAAGCAAGTAGTGGAGGGAGTTTGTAGCTAATACAAAGAGGGAGGGGACTAGGGGGCATCGCTATCTGATGGATCTAGAAAGCTCAAAGAAATTAGATCTCACTTCATTCACCTCAACTGCCGCCATAGCCCCATATAATAAGGTAGAGACCATTCTGCAAAAGTAGGGGGGAACCCTAGACTGTCCAACATTACCAATATAAAATTCCACTATATGCGATCATAAGCCTTTTCATAATCTATGAGCAACATAGCACTATGTTGGCTTGAGTGTTTGGCCCAATCCATAGCTTCCCAGCAAGTAACCAGGTTTTCAAGAATATACCTTCCATTGACAAAGCATGTTTGAGTATGATTAACAACTTTAGGAAGCACATTAACAATCCTTGGCGCTAGAGATTCAGCTAGAACCTTATATCCCACATTAAGAAGGGTGATATGCCTCCAATTTTTTAACAAAAGCATGTCCCCTTCTTTGGGAATCAACTTAATTAGGCCAGCATTGAAGGTAGGACCAAGGGTGCCAAAGGTAATGGCCTCTATGTAAACTTTGTGTAGACTGGAGCAAATCCAATCAATATTGGTCTTATAAAACTCAAGTGTAAGCCCATCCGGACCAGGGGCCTTATCATTGGCCATGCTTAAAATGGAATTTTTGATCTCTTCTACTGAAATCTCCCTCTCTAAATCAGCTACATCTACCTCTGATACTTTCTTAGGGATAATATCTTTAATCCTCTATCTAGTTGAGATCTTGGATTCATCGTCCTTATAGGTGAATAGGCCTCTATAGAAATGAGAGAATGTGTTAACAATACCCTATTGAGATGTAATAGAGACCCCTTGCTCCCTAATACAGGTTATCTTATCTCTAGCTTCTTTTTTCTTAAGGGTACGGAAGAAGAATTCAGAGCCTTTATCTCCATGTTGAGCCAGTTAATTCTAGATCTAACTTTAGCACCTTTGGTCTTAACTAGTTGGAGATTTATGAGAGAGTCTCTGCAATGAATAACTTTATCCAATAGTTTTGGGGATGCGGGATTGTCCTGAATATGCATCTTTGCTATCTAAAGCTCCTCAACCAATTTGAACTCTTCCCCTCTAGCATCCTTGGCCTTCTTCCCTACACACTTAAGCATAATCTACCATGAGTCAGAGGTCTGGGTCCATTTATCTACCTCAGACTCATGTTGAGCTACCTCCTTATTGTACTAGGCAATGATTTTTATAGCTGCTTGAACATCCTTATCCTAAAGGAGAGATGAGTTAAGAGAAAATCCAATTTTCTTACTAGGTGTGTCACCTTGGTCCGAGATCGTGTGGATGGAGGAGAGAATGGGGTGATGGTCAGAAAGAGTAAAAGGGGTAACTCTAACACAATTGTCTCCTGGGGGGGAGGACAGCTAAAGAATTGGTTATTCATATAAATTTTGTCCAACCTGGAATAGATTCTTCTCTCTCCTCCTTGGAAGTTGGACCAAGTAAACCATACCCCTTTAGATTACTTTCTTCTCCCAGCCAGTGGGTCAAATAGATTCAGCTTGGAGATCATCATGTTCTAATAGACAAGCTCATTACCTTTCCACTCAAACCTCATACCTCCCTCTTTATCTTGAGCCCTCTCAACCATGTTGAAGTCACCCACCAGAATCCATGGAATGTTGTCCAGATCTGAGATCCACTTCCATAGTTTAATCCTAGTGTGGTGGTCATTGGGAGCATAAACCGAGCACACTCCAAAGACAACTTCTTGCACCTTAAAAGTAACCCAAATAGCTTTGTTGCATGGAGAGAAACCCCATTCATGGATTGAGTTCCTCCATTTTGGACCTATTAAAATAGAGGTCCCTCCTTTTCCTTTCTGGTGTTTAGAGGAGTATGCAATAGCATCTTTCCAAATACATTTTAGGGCAATGTCTAGGGTAAATCCAACTGCCTTGACTTCTTGTAGCATAAGGATGTCAATATCTTTGTACATTTGCAGGAATCTCTTAACCACATTTTTCCTATCAAAGAATTACAATCCTTTGACATTCCAGGATGCACAATTGACTAGCATGTGACCCTTCTATATATCAGAGTCCATGGGTGCTTGAAAGCCCTTAAAACACTAAGGAATATCACTCATTTGGTTTTTGGGAGCTTTAGGGTTACCATTCAACAGAGGGGGTCTTCATCTCTTTCTTCTAATGTTTGCCCCATCCGTTGTAACCATAGAGGACTTACCATCATGCTTGCAAGCCTTCTTATACTTCTTCCCAGATCTAGAGGAAAATATGAACATATCCCCTAGTGCTTTGGGAGAGGCCTCCTGCCCTTTACTGATCTCTCCTTCCTCAAGGTCAAGATCTTGTTGCTGCTCCACCTACAGCACTTATGGTTCACTAGACATGGTGGGATCCTCAGAGGTACTTTTCCTCCTAGACTCATATTTCCACTGGATGATAAACTTAATTATTTAATATTTTCATATTTAATTATCTATATTTGATAAGATCTATTTTATTTAAACCACATAATTAATCTAAATAAATTATTTAATCATATCAAACATACCAACCAACCAAATACCAACTAAACCTAATAAAAACCATAATCATGGTCAAGAGAAACACTATGAACTCACGTCACCTGGACGAATTCAGGAAGGGTAAAATATCATAAACTTGTCCACTATTTCATAACAATAAAATGGCTTAGGTTGGGATTTGGATCTGAACAGTATCTCCCCTCTCTTACCATTGAGACTTGAGATAGGGCACACTCATCTTAACAATTCAGGGAAGTCGATGTCTGGTACCTGCAAACCTACATAAAAGACAAGCATATATATATATATATATATATATATATATATATAACAAGCAATGACAGGAATCGAGACATCATGTGGATACCGCAAGCAAATAACTACGACTTTGTCTCTCAACCATATCAAAATTGTCAAATAAGAAAAGTAAAAGCATACATGATAGCCATACACATGCAAGTATGAGGTAAGTAAAATCATAAACATAAACATCATTTTAAACATATAAATAATCATCATCAAAGTAACTCACATCATCTAACTATAAGTATATGATATCTCATAATTAACCAATATCAAATCACTATGTAATGTTATACATCTCAAAACCACATAATAAAATTGAAAAATCAACGCACACATAAAAGTGACCTAAAAGAGTTTGACAATATAAAACTGAATAGTAAAGTATGGGTGGGCACTACACTCCCGGCTCTTGCATTTATCTAGTTGTAACATCTACCAATGATTCAATCATTCAATGATATCAGATATTGGCATATTATATCCAATATTAGTATTTTCAATCAATTTGATCAAGTATTTAAATTTATATATCTAAATAAGATATTCCTACCCCAACACCATACCGCTTCATGCTTCAAACACCTACAATTATTTAGATTTTCCTACTCCACTTTGATATGTATAATGTGAGTGTGTATAGTTGTAGTACCCGCTCGTAGGTTGCTTTTAGTTGGTTTTATGTTTCAGATGTTTGACTGAATTATTTTAGGTCACTTTCCATGTGATTGATTATTGTTTCATTAATGATGATTATGGATTATTATTATGTGTTTATCAAGTGTATGCGTAGATTAGATGATGATCTTTCATGATGTTAGATTACATGCTTTATGTTGATTACGATGTACTTACCCGATACTTGCATGTGTATGGTGTTTATGTGTCTGTATTGTTTGACATGTTTGTGTGGTAGAGGACGGATGCGTAGTTACTTGCATAGTCAAGATCCACACATCCGACCGTACCCTATCATTGTTTGTTATATATTACATGTACATGTTTCATCTTGTGATGACAGGTTTGCAAGTACAGGGCATCGTCTTCCTTGAATTGGCAGGAGTGAGGGTGCCCAAAAACATTCGTCTCAATTGTAAAGAGGGGAGATAATACACAGACCCAAAACCCTAACCCTAGCCTAATTGTCCTAGGATTGGACAAGTGTCTATTTGACTATCCTACCCGAATTCACCTGGTTGGTATGAATTCGTGGATCCCATTCTTGAGTCTGTGCATGGTTTTAGTTTGCTTGATTTATTGTGCTTGATTTTACTGTGCTTGATTAAGTTGATTCATGATTATTTAGGCGATTTTATATGATTATCGATGTTAGGATTATAGTTGAATTTAATGATTTAATTATGTTCCTATGTTTAATTTAGAAAATTAACTAAAGTCAATTATTTGATTAATTAGAATTAATTGATTATTTAATTGAAATTAGGATTAATTATGCTTGAGTGTATTATTAAATAATTGAATATTTAATTACATGCTTTATGATGTATTAAATATTTAATTTATTTAATTTGGGTTTTAAATTATTAACATGTGCTTAATTGGTAAATGATTTGATTTATGCCTGCATATTTTATTAAATGATTAAATAATTAATTGCATGAATTTGTGATGCATTAAGTATTTAATTTATTTAATAAATGAAAATAAATTAAAACATGTGCAAAATTGAAAAGGTGTTTGTTTTCAAAAAGATAACTAGTTTTCAAAAGTCAAGTTGAGTTGTGCTTTAAAAAGATATTTTTAATTAATTAATTTTATTTACTTTCAATTTTGGAATTGGAGTTGGATTAGGAGTTGTCTTATGAGTCATTTTCTGATTTGGAGTTGACTGAGAGTTAGCTTTTGAGTTGTCTTTTGGGATTGCTTGAATTTGGGAATGGAATTCCTATTAGGAAATTATTGCATTCATTTTGGGGGGAGACAGGTTTTTGAGAGGAATTTTGGAGAAGGCTTGTGTTTTTGGCAATTTGGAGAATGGTGGATTGTTGTGGTTGTTTGTTGATTTGAATTTCTCTGTGCATTTGGATTGGGCACCTGGTTGCAAATTATCTTTCAGATCTGCAGGTTGTGTTTGAATTTGGAGAGAATTTGGTTCTCAGATCTACAGGGATTTCCATTTTTAATTTATTTCTGGCATTGGATCTGAGGTAGGCTTTGGATTTGTTTGTCAGATCTGTTTCTACATCTGTTTATCTTTCTGTGTTTTAATGGTTTTCTATGGTTTTTAGTTGGTAGATCTTTGTTTTATTAGATCTGCGTATTTTGAAACCCTGGTAGAGTTGATTCTTGTTTTTTTTTATTATTACTTGGCATTGTAGTGTTACTCTGGCAAAATTTTGTTAATTAGTTCTTTATGGTTTGCTTGTAAATTGAAAAATTAAATCTCCTATATAGTTAGACTATAGAGCTGAGAGAAAATTAATTGCCATTGAAAAGGAAAAATCAATTTGATTTAAAAACCCAATCTGGATATAAAAGTCAATTTTGGTATAAAATATTCAATTCTGGTTAATAAATATAATTCTTTGTAACTGTGTATAAATTTTCATGATTCTAATAAATGGCTATTTGTTTAAAAGTTGTTTGTGGGAAGGAATAGATTATTTACTAAAAGAATCCCATTGTGAATTGGATTATAAAATATATATATATATATGTGTGTGTGTGTGTGTGTGTGTGTGTGTGTGTGTGTGTGTGTGTGTGTGTGTATTGATTCACTATTTAAAAAAAATATACAGAATGTAATGAAAATTCAGTAAACAAATATATATATATATATATATATATATATATATATATATATATATATATATATATATATATAAGTTAATTCTTGTTAATATAAAAATATATATAAAAAAAATTGTATTGGAAAAGTTAATTTGGAAGATTTTATTGAAAAAAAATGTTTAAAAATAATAATAATATTTTAAAAAAAATTATAAAGTTGTGGTGGGCGAGGACCACCTGTCCCCTACCCATCCACCTCACGGCACCCAAGGGTACCGTGAGCAATCCCAAAAGGACTATCACGACAGGCCTGGGCGTTGCCATGTGCAGTCCCCAAAGGACTGCAGTGGCAGTACCAGGTACTGCCGTGGGGGATAGTGCCGCAGGCCCCCTTAAGATTTGACTTGTTTTTTTTTTAATTAGTTTAAATTTTATGTTAGTTAATTTTTTATGATTAGTTAATTTGTTTTATTAGTTTTTAATTAAAATTAAATTTAGTAATTTAGATTGTTATTAAGTTTAGTTAATTTAAAATTTAGTATATATGTTTTATGTTAATATAATTATTTTATGATTATATTAATTTTCAATATGATTAATTTATTTCATATTAGATTATTTTATGATTAATATAATTTACTTTTGTGTTAAGTTATTTATGTTATGCTATTTAGTTTATGATTAAATTTATATTATAATTGTTTTATTATAATTAATGAGATTTAATTTTTTAGGATAAATTTGAAATTAGATTATTTTATATTGTTATTATATTAGTGAGACATTCTTGATTACAGATGCAATTGGTTGTTAAATGCTTGTGTATATATTTAAATTGGGTGATTTTTCTAATGAAATTCTAGAACGTCTTCAGGGAATATTCTTTTTATTATGACATTAATATGCTTGTTACGTTATGATTCTCTTGTCATTATTGTGCGAGCTATTTTCTATTTGGATCATGTTCATAATGAAGTTTAAATGCTTGTATTCCTTTTTCAGTTATGTAAATTGTGAATGTTGGCTTCTTGTTTTTGAACTGCATTCTTGTACATTAAATGATGTTGGGCATTAGAATGACCTAAGGGGATACAGAGGCTGGGAATGTTGGTCATTTGTACTTATTTCAGCATCATGTTTATGTGTGTGTTTGTTTTTATTATTATTCATGATTCAATCTTATGGGCTCTTATTGGTGAATACCTGTTTTTGGTATCTATGTAATCATTTGGGTTTCTATGTGGGAAACTGCATCTAGGATTACTTGGTTGTATACCTATTAGATGTTTATGTGATTATGAGCCTAGGGGAGATTGATTAAGTGCATCTTAGGGGAGTGGCTTACAATAGGGGTCGGGACCCAAAGTGGTCAGTACTTGAGTAACCTATTGTAAGTTATGTAATTAAGTGATAATTTAGTAATTAAAACTTTATATATCAATTAAAAAGATAAGTTAGAGTTTGGTTATGATTAGAATTCTTCATATCTGAGAGAGAGTATTCTAATCCCACATGGATCGTATTGAGGGTCCGAGGCCCAGAGTGGCCAATTTCAGGGTAACTCAATGCTTGAGGATCTGGGGTCCAGAGTGACCAGTCCAGGGTAACTCAAGTAGATAGACATGTGATGACACTCCTAGAGCATGTAGCCTAAGTCATCTCCTAAGAATTTGTTTATGCCTCTGGATTAGTGTGTATCACCTTTCACTTTATTATGTACCTTGAGTAGAGAGCTTTCAGGATACCTTGCTCAGTGGTTTTATCTTTGTTTGGTTTGGTCATCCGATTGGGGTTTGTGGTTATCTCCTCAACACGGTGGGGTAGACCTTTGTGGTTCTACACGGACGGGTGGTAGTGATTCTTTACCATTTGAGATTCGACGTCCTAGTGCCGGTGCTGTTGATACTTCTGCAGTTGGATGCCTTCTTTATTCTTCATTGTTCTTCATTGATTTGTTTCTTATCATATCTTCATTTATTGTATTTCTATATTAGAGTATCGCATGTGATACCTAATATGGACATTGTACTTTTATGTTAGATTTATTATTACATACCCTGCAGCATGTGCAGTGGATGTCAATATATTAGTTATCATGGTTGTCCATGAGGTTTGTAATTATTGATGTAAGTTGTAATTGTATCATTTATGCTATAGAATCTTTTGTTATCTTTCTTTAGTTGTATTATTTGTTCTTAAGTAATTCTACGTCATGGGACCCTCGAGTTTTGTAATCTATGTTGGATGTTGTTCAATGTGAATAAATGGTAATTGCTTATGCACTGTTGTGTATCTTGTATGTTAACTTTTAAAAAAAGTGTTCACCAAACTTAGTAGCAAGTTATAGGTTAACTTCTCTTGGGTTCCCTGGCGGGGCGTTACAATAGTTAACCATTAGACACATTGGTTTGGAGTAGGCATACCCTAATTGTAGTGTCTAAGGCATCATGGCGCTTGAGCTAGAGTTGTTTAGTGTCCATTTCCATGGAACATGTTTTAGAAAGGAGAATTAGAGTGCAAGATATTGCCAATAGATATTTTACTATTTTGTTTCCTACATACAAATGTTGAATACAGATACATTTAAATCCTCATTTTTAGATAATGCAAAATATAATCTTGAACTAAAACTGAAAATGCTAATTGTTTTAAAATCTTTTTTTACTTTAATTTATCGTCACTATGTCACACAAAGTTTCACCTCAAAATATCATATAATTAATTATAATGTGAATAAGATGGGTAGTGAAGAAAAAAAAATTTAGAAGATGTTAAAAGTGAGTGTTTAAGGTTCTCATTCTTCTAAAATTTGTAACAAAAACTAACTGAAACTCCATAAGCTATGACACATTCAACTCATTTGTAAATTAGATGGTTTAATGGTTGAAAGAATTAAAAAAAAAATTGACTCCTTGTTACATGCATGTCCAAGCAAGAGATATACAAAAGTTTATATGCAACCATCACACTTCACTTCCATTACTTTGATCTTATTAAAAGAGAATTTTGCAAACCAGTTTTGACTAAATATGCTGACTATTTTTATTTTATTGCAGATGTTGGAGGTGCATGATGCTCTACAATCCATGGTAATTTGTAAAATGTGAAGAAAATGAACTCAATCAAAGATACAAAGGAAGAAGGCGAGAGAAAGGGTCATGACACTTGGTGGTCCAATGTTAAGTTTTTAAAAATATAATTTATTAAAATAAATTTGTAGCTTTCTACTTTCTACTTTAGTTTTTAAAATTTACATATTGTTGAAGTATTATAATATTTTTAATGTTGATAGCAAATATGTTTGTTCTATAGTAGTACCTATTTTGTGGAGGTAATCAAGCATATCAATATAGATTCTCCTAGCCTTGAAACCTTTGATTACATGTTAGATTTGATGTTCATTACATGTTTGATTAAATGAGGCAAACAATGTGTTGAAAACCTTATATTAAAATTTATTGAGAAGCATATAAGGCTATTGCCATAAAGAATGGGAACACAATGAACACCTCTCTTCATATTCTTGTCTATACTTCCTAAGTGGCATGCACCTAGACCAGGCGAAATCATTTCCTCCGAGGATGATGAGGTAATACAGACATTTTTATTAAGCTTCGGCAACTGCACTTCAAAAGCAATGGCTTCAAATTTTTTTACATCAAAAGACCTACATTCAACAAACCAAAGACTAAAATAGATAGATCCACACTTGCACAACAAACAAAATACACTCGATGAAGAAAATTTCAAAGGACACCAGAGTTGAAGTAACTTGCTATCCATCTACACTTGCAGATTGTCAGTTCCCTTTTAACCCAGAAAAAAGATGGAAAAGAAATAAAAATAAATTAAAAAACAGTCTCTACATATGGCTCCATTCACTCAATTAAAAATAGCAGATTTACTTCTAAACAAACAGAAAAATCTAGCTGACTTACCTCTAAACAAACAAAAAATCTAGTTGTTGTTCATAGTGCCTTACGATTTCAAGATCAACTGACTAGCAAGTATCAACAAACTCTTCATACATAGGGATGGTGGCCTTCAAGAATTTAGGTAGATTGTTAAGGAAAATGTGCTACCAGAATAGATTGGCTTCTATTGGTTGAACTGCTGCTTTAGGCAAAAAGAGACGGCCAGCTCATTTGAATGGATGAAGGAAGGAATTTTAATGACGTCCACAAGACCAACGGTCTAAGGGACCAAGAGAAAACCAACTAATCTGCATTCTGAATCTTCAACTAATTTGATATCGATATAGTTGTATTTTGGTAATTGAGGCTTTTGAGTTTAAATTTTCAACTTAATCATTTGAACAATAAAATTGAAATCAAAAATTTTATTGTTATTATGTCATACAATATACTCATACGGTACCGTTATGCTGCTGCCATGATTAATTGTGGTTATACCATTGTTGTTATAGTGTTGCTGCCATTAACAGTTACAATGTTGTATTTGATCTTTAAGTCGTATAAATTATGCCCCCTACCCTGGCCTCCCTCTATCCATCTATTGGTATATATAATGACCCTCAGACTGCCATTGCCAGAAGACATCCCATGCTCTCCAACTGTCCCCATCCCTGAAACACGTTGTAAGAAAGGAAAATACCCAACCATAAACCTCCCTTGAGAATATGCGACCTACTGAAAGCAAATAATCTTTATCTCCATATTACTTCTACATGAACAAGATGTCCAGGTCCTCATCTAAGAGTATTATGCCTCGAGCCACTTTGATCTAGATCAGTTTGTTAACCGGTAAACATCCTCAAAAGAAATATCTATATGCACAATTCCATTTCTTTCAAAATAATCTCTTCCAAGGGTAAAATAGAAAGGAGACGGTCAGTCCATCTTAAGTTAACCAATTTATCTTTCCTGAAGAATGTGGCACAACAAAAACATCATATATGACAGCCTAGCCAAACACATGAAAAATAGATTTGCAAATATGATGCTAAATTTAGGGATGCTACCACTAAAATCGGTAAAAGAAAGATAAGTTCAAAACGTGGAGACTGTCTAAACATCAAAGAAGAGAGTTCTGATATATTATTGGAGTTCAAGGTTTACAATGTAATAATACCTACGTTCTAGAGTGTTGCAAATTCTACAGCCTACTCTGAAATACAGGTCAAGAAATTAGCTTCAGCCTCAACAAACCCAGTAGCATAAAGATTTGAATTTTACGCAATTTTACGTGCTTACTGTTAAAGCAATCCATTTTTTTAGAAAAGAAACCAACAATCTTCAGATCCTTTTACCTGGAAATTGTTTTCTTATAACAGCCACAGAGAAAATATACAAATGCCTAGAAAAAATAAATATAAGACATTATATGACAAATTGGTAAACCTGCCGAATAAACACACAAACAAGGTATGAAATTTAACATCGCACCTCATAATGCATCTACAGTAAATAATAGATTCATTTTGAGAAAAGTGGAGGCAAATTAGTGTACTCGCCAGCAATATTTAGTTCTTTTCATTAATAAGCTCAGCTCCCTACTTTTTATCTACGTTCCCTTGTATGCAAAGCTAGCATCAGGTTTTCTCTAAAGAAAATTGATTCTAACCAAATGTATATATCTGTAGACAATTAATATATAAAGATTGGGCTTTTGAGATTCTAACGAATTAATATAAAGATATATCCATCAATATCACAAAAACAAAGCACCTTTACATTGCAATGTATAAAAGTACCACTTCCATGCCTTTGCTTAAAAAGTTCTTGTTCAAGCAGCCATAACAAAATTGAACTTTATCCATCGATGTTGCTTGGCCTAACTTGTGTTTCAAAGCCAAATTCCCTTGGTGACAAGGAATACAGGTTTTTACCCTGGGAAAGGGATGCAGGAAAAGGAGATTTACAGGTAGAAATATGACTTTTAAGCCGTGGAATATTAGGATGAGCACTCCTACAACGATGACACCGCAGCTCCATTGAAAGAATATCTTTATCATAAATAATCTCAGCCCTTCCATCCTTTTCAACATCTTCCAGCACATCAACCGAGTCCTGGAAAAACTTAGTTGTGAATGAGTTCCAATGTTTTTTGTTCTTTAAGTGCACAGAGTCAAAATCCTGGCTTATCACATGCAGATGTAATTGCTGCATAGAAGGAACCTGCCACAATCCTCAAAACAGTGTTGTGAATAGAAGTTACATCAATTACAAGTGTGACAATTCTAAATTTACACTTACAAACTATTAAAATAAAGATTAATTAGGATATACCAAATGATAGCCAAGGCGAAAGATCAATGTTGGATCTTCCTGCAGGAAAGAAGCTACCCACTTTTCACCCATTGAATGGATTTCGCTCAAAAGAGGAAGGTGTTCTTTCTGAACATCTGCTAGACTATCCAGTCCATGGAGCCTTGCTACAACCAGCAAATGTTTCTTTGCCTATATGAGGAATAATATTTCCTTAGCATGTTTATAAAACTAAAATGAAAGTGGATTGTACATTATTTTGAATAGTGCAGCAGATTATTGTGCAAAATTACCTTAGGATATAGATCAGGAAACACAACCATTGAATCTGTGACCTCAAGGACTGTATTATTTTGTTCAGGATGCAAAGCAATCTCATGCAAAGCTTTAGCCCATGATTCCGATGGCCTTTTGCCTTTACCATTTTTTCCGATATTCTGCTCTGGGATTTGTTCTTTGTGTGTGGTAGTGCTTCCAATATCATTTCTGAATCCAGAAAAGCATCTACTAGAAAAATTAGAGTTGACCCCTGCAGCTTCATCTGTCAAGGCATGTTCCTTGCTTGAAGTAAGAAGTTCTGATGTATCTAGTTTGATTCTCTTATTTCCATCAGGAACAGGCAACTCTTGTAATTTCATCTTTTTATCTGATACACCACTACTATTCCTTTTTGAAGATTGCATAAGCACTGCAAAAGCATTACTGGTGTCAGAAAATTTTGTTTCCTTTACCTGATTTTCGTTCATAGGTGAGATTTTGTTTTTGGAAGAATCAGAACCTGGAACCTCCCGGTTAGAATTTAAACTTTGTTGTGCTTTACATATCGATATAAAACTTTCAAAAAGAGATGAATAGGTGTCATGTAGAACTTTGCATCCTTCAGCATAGTCTCCTTTGAGACAATTAGGTCTTTGTGGATTCATATTGGGACCTAAAACGTGGATCACATTGGTTACCCCTTCATTTTTGTATAATGGGCAACCCGAAGAAAGGGGAACAACTAGAGCACTCCCTGGGCTGAGAGCTTTAGCACGTTCTTTTGTAGCAACCTCCAACTCTGGACCTGCAGCCTTGAATATGGCTGAATTGACACCACCACCACCTGCCTTCAAACGCCTGCATCTAGCCAAAAACATCTATTCAAGAAAGAAGAAAAATTACAATATTAAAGAAGTCTTGTCATCTACAAAAATTGAACTTTCAACCATACAAACTTATAGATCAATGAAATATTTTCAAGTATTAGTACCTCACCAGTTAGCAGCATTAGCAATTGCGCTACACTTTAGACCTCCTTCTGAATACAACTTTGTAATGTCTCCCACAAATGTATGAAATCTTTTAGAATCCAATCCCTTTTCAGATGCCTTTGAACGAACTCGCCTAAGCATATCAGAGTCCTTAGTCAGGTCCACAAGGACAAGTTTGAAATTCATTGTTTTGTACCTCGTTAAAACTTCTGAAATTCTATCTACAATTATATCAGCTGCTTTCTCATGATCAAAATGGAAGTCTGCTGTTGAGATGGATGGAAAAGCAAGAGTTGGAATACAGTCCTTTCCAGATATTTCACTGGAAAAACTACCATAGCTCAGAAGAGAACTGCTTTGAGTTGCTGTGCTATCTAGAGGTCCGGTGCTTGAACTAGTTTGTTTAGAGAGCTCCACATCCAAGTTCTTAGGATTGTTATGAATCACCTCTTGACCATTTAACTGTTCAGTACTTTTCCTTTCAAAGTGACCATCGTGCACGTCTTTTTCCTTCTTAAAGAAACGCAACATGCCACTTTGAAGTTTATCATCTTTGCTTTTTTTACCATATGTACCAGAGGGAAGATAGTCTGCTGGACCCAGTTCTTTGTACGTGCCTATGGCATTCTCAACATCATCTTCTGTTTGACAAGACATGATACGTGAAAATCCCTCATTCAAACTAGGTGCTTCTTTACTCTTTAACATGCTGTTGATAACCATTGCAGCTTTACCTCCCTGCAAACCTCCCTCGTGTGCAGTACGCTTTGCTATCCTACTTATGCATATTTTGGCAGGCAGATCAAGTTCTATAGCATGAACCTCTACTTGGGGTCCTGCGAGCTCCACAAAATCATGCCGACGTTCTTTTGTCATATTACAGCGGTCAATGAAAACACTTTGGCCTTCATTCAATGCCGTGGATGCTTGCTTCAAGCATTGAGCCTTAGTGCCCGGCTTCCCATTATTAATTATATCCTGTACACAGCAAATTTCATCCATATAAGAAAACAAAAATAGAAATACAGACATCTTAAAAATAAAAAGCCTGCAATGTTTTAGGTGAACCTTTTTAAATGCATGCCTCATACATCACAACAGATAGATCAAAAGAGTTACATAAGAGTCTCACAGTGGAGACATGGAATGATTTACTCCCACATAGGCATGGAAAGTAAGCATCTCTGATTTGGAACAAACTTGGAAGAGTCAACATGATATGTTCAGTTAAGTATAGCTTAAAGGAATCAAGCTCTTCCTAAAAGCAGAGGAAATGATACCCCATAGCAGTAGACTTAGAACACCATTTCCAAAGGAAGAAATTGCAACAGTCACATAGAATGTCATATTTTTTCCTGTTTTCTCCAATAAAATAGGTACTCCTAAGATATTCTCTTTAGCAGGCAAAGGAATGCAGCATTGTGCCCAAATCCATAACAGAAGGGTCTAGTTGTCTGCAAAGTATATAGTGTAACTACTATAAACTACTTCATTTGTTGCAATGTATAAGAAAGCATTGTCGGTGAATCCAATTTTACAACCTTGACAAGTGAGCTCTTCTGGAGATCAGAACCTATGAACCCATCATTTCTAGAGGTCTCAGATCCCCAACCACTTATTCAGTTAAAAGGAAAAAAGCAATCGATGACTATCCTTGCTGTAGAGGGTTTTAGTTTCAAAAAATATAAGGAGACGCTGTTGTTAGTTGTTCTTGAACTATCCACGATAGTATTTTTACATTTTATGATGGAAAACTCCAAACTAGAACCATGAACTTATTTTGGAGATTACAATAAGTTTTTCTTTGAGGGTGATTAGTTCATACAGGATGTTGTACTGCTAAGAGCTTTCTGGATGAGCCTTCACATAGTATTTGGTTTCCCACACTTAAGGTCTCCTTGTTGAACCCATCATCAGGGTAAAAGGACCACAAGCACAATGATGGGTACAGCAGGAAGACCCAAAATATCAGAAATCAAATACTATAGACTATAGAGGCGGATACAGACAGTTGTAGCAATCACAATAATACTTGATTGTGTCAAGTAATTGAAACATCACTAAAACGTTTCACATCAAAATGATACCAGAAATAATAGAAGAAAAACTGAAATTATCTATGTTCCACCAAGTTTCTGGTATGGAGGGGCAGGGGGAACATGATTTAGTGACAAGATTCTTTTAGACCATTTTTGGGGACAGCGAGGGACAACAAAGGGAAAGGCATTCATAAATACATACATAGATGTGTGTGTGTGTGATAGATCATAACATCAATAAAGTTGCGAACGTAATCATATTGACATATACATTATAGAATCAAAAGTACAACACAACAATAGAGTTCACATAAGAGTCAAACAAATTGATAGTAATACTGCATAGACCAAAATACCCAAAGACTACAAGTTTGCACTGCATCAAACTGACAAAATGTCAAAAACTGTAAAACTGTAACATAATGATAAGATGTACGCTGGCAGCCTCTAATTGATGCCGCTTTTTCCAACAGCACCTTTCAAACCCTATTGCTTTGTCTTTCTAACTTGGCTGCAAAAATAATTAATGTAAAAATGAAGTCAAATGCTACTCAGAGCATTATGTTTAGTCATGTTAGAGTTAGAGGGGTGTGGGGGGCACAAACATCATTTAAAAATATTTTTTTAAGTTGGGTATTTTTTAATGTTTTTGGAGCACTCAAAAAAGGGGATGGCTGGCTGTCCACACAGCATTTTTGGGATGTCCCTACCACCTGGAAACATATCCTATGCAAATCTTTTTTGGGGGATGCCTTGCAAACACCCCCAATCCCCAAGATGTCCCCATAGTGGGGACAGGGGCTAAAACCCCTAGGGACACGTCCTTGTGTACCCCTACGAATTATTAGTGAGTATGCACTATAATCTTCCATACAACAACCCAATGTCGAAAGGAAGCATGTCTTCAGAGGTTATTGACTTGAATAATGTTGGGCCATTGTCAGACTCTAAAAGAGTGCCACTCACATAACTTGATTTCATAATTTATTTCATTCCATCAATATCATTAGGAATGTTTACATATAATTTTACACCTTTTCAAAACTGAGTAATATTTTAAGTTATCTCTGACTTGGTATTTAAGACATATATTAATACACATTCTTAAATTGACATGTAGTTACACATATTTTAATATAGACAAAGATAAATCTGAACCTCATTCTTATGTTACAATTGCATGTAGTTTATGCAATTTTAATCTGATAATTCTGAAAACGTACCAAATCAACTCATACTCTCTGGCTTGCTGAATCTTTTCCAAGCCTAACTTCAGGTCAAGACATTAAAACAACCCTTTATAATCAACATATATGTTACTATACAAGATACCATATAGAACACATAACATCCAAATGTTAGTGTGCATCACGATCATATTATTGAGAATAAGACCTGCAACCCAGGTTTATAACTCGGCAAATAAACTAGATAAATAACTTGACATGACTTAGCAAATTAACAGATTGTAAATTTTAATTAGAGACTAAATTGTTTTTTTTCCTAGTCACAACAGTAGATTTAAATATCTATCATGTCCCTCCTTTCCCAGCCATTTAAGGGCTTCTTCCGGCCTTTGAAACTATATTTTTTTACACTAATTTTAGTTAGAAAAATATTTAATACATATATAATAAATAATATATTATTTAAAAAGCTTTTGCAGTTGACTGCAAAATTCATTTTTTGTGGTTGGCCAATTTGCTACTTGGTTTGATTGGTGACTCCTCAACACCCCAAGGAACCTTGCAAGACCAAAACAACTTCCACGAAAGAAAATGGCAAGAATAGCTTGCTTGATTATGAATGCAAGAATGGACATGAAAATGTACATGAGAGGACTTGATTATAAAGGCAAGGTGAGAGGTAGGATTAGACATAATGTTGTCATGTGGCTTAATCTATGTTACCCTGAGTTCCTGAGATGGGGAAATGGGTTTTTAGGACGAATTTTTATTTTGCAATGCTAGGGGCCAGAGGGGATGGCTATATATAAAAAATAGAAAAAATTTAAAATATGTAGGAAAATTTTAAATATTCATATGAAAACATGGACAAAGATGGACAAAGCATGCTTATATATATTATATAACATTAACATATAACGTTTGTGTCAAATAATTTAAATTGAGAGTTCACATGAGAGTCGGAGTCAAACAAATTATCAAAACTCAAACATAAATACTATGGGCCAGCCAGGGGATGTGTTTCTAAGTTTCTGGGACAGATCAAATTATGTTGGGACACGTCCTCGAGTAACATTGGGCTTGATCCTATACAATGAGACAACTAAAGTGATAAATATTAAATGATCTAGGTAACTAGAATTAAATAAAGGTCATAAATATAAGATATGATGCTTCTTAACTTGACAACTAATACCTTCTAGAAACAACACCTAAGAACTAAGTAAACTTAAGCCATGTGAATAAGCTCCCCACTACGAACTAGCGAAAAACACTAGGTACAATACCTTTACTAGCTCCAAAACTTTACTCACACAAACACCTGCCCTAAAAGGCAACTTAGGGATTAGATCATTATGATGGGTCTTGTCTACTAGGCCATGTTAGGTACCCATGAACAATGCAAATCTCTCACAAACGGCAACAAGGAGAAAACTTAAGGGGACAAAACTCCTCTCCAAAAGAAAGAAAACAAACAAACAAGAAAGGATGATGCGTGGAGGGCTCAATGATACCCCCAAGGACTACATCCATCATGAATATACGACTAATGACCCCCCCCCCCCCCCATAAGAGAGAGAGAGAGAGAGAGAGAGAGAGGAGGGGGGGGGATATCCTCCCTATAATGAAGAAGCTCCAATGCCAATTAGGTATGCCTACAAACAAAAGATGATTTAATGCCATGCCCTACAAGCAACAAATCTTCCCTTAGTAAGAAACAAATCCATAGGTTGATGCAGAAGCCACTTCATGTCCAACTGAAAGGAGGAAGGATGTCTCCAAATGTCTCTAAAAACTGAGTAGAAGTCCCCAAGCTTGAATAAGCCACAACATGACAATGATCAGTCTTAATTAAGAAACATAACAAATCAAGAGGAGTAAACTCATGAATGTCAATCTCCAAAGACAATGAAGATGGGATAACATAACAATTGTGTTGAAACTATCTTGAAAAAGGAGAGAAAGCCCCTCAAGTGTGTCTCCTAAATCTGCAGTACGAGACTCCACCAACAAGAGTGAAATTCTTATCAAATAGTCATCTCACAAAGAAAGATATTAAAAACTATGATCAAACTACTAAGGAGGAGCACTTAAAGTCGAAGAAGCAAGAGGTGGAGTAAGAAGCTCAACACTGGTCTCTAGAAAACCAGGATTCAAGTGACCAAACTTCTCCTCACAAACATGATTTGCCCTTGATGAATGGGTGTGAACATCAATCAAAGGAACATCATCATCATCGGGAGCAAAATGAGAAAAGGAATACAAACAAGATGAATGATCAGCCACCCATGTAGCAATGATATCTCTAATCTCTATGTCTCTTATGTAAACATAACCAAGAGTGAACTCAATTGATTTAATGTAATGTCCCATTTTTGGTTATTTGGGATTATGGGACACTATGACAGATTCCTTAGAGTTATATCTTTGAGATTACTGATATTATGAGCAAATAGGAAAATTAATACAAATACTGTGGTGGGCAAAATTTATAAATGTCTATATATGTACAAGAAATGATTTATAGAATGCTTTGAACATATACAAATTACTGATATTTGTTGTGTCTGATGTAGCAGATGGAATATGATATCAAGTCTCATGATATCTATCAAAATGTCCAAGAGATACTATAATTACATATTCACAAATATCAAGTCACATGATATCCATCATGATAGTGAAACTAATCATTGTAAAGTCATCACCTTACAATGTCAAATACAAGTGTTCATTATTAGAAAGATCGTCACCTTTCAATAATGTACACGGGGGCGGGGGGGGGGGGCATAAAGTCATGGAGTCACACACATGACAACTACCAAGAACCATATTAGGGGGTGGATCCACCATGGCTACTCCCAGAGGGTGGAACAAGGCTTTCACTTTAAACTTCTCTCTCACAAAGAAGAATTCAATAAAGTACATTTCAAGAAATCACTGATGCTAAGACTCCTTAGCAAGGGCTTTGTTCTCCATAACTCCAAGCTAGTCTCAGAATGCACAAACTTTACTTTGGCAGGAGGCCTGGTGAGAATATCGGTCGTTTGTTTTTGTTGATGTTTGTAGCATCGCTCAGATAAATAATATTGACTATATGATTATTATGAGAAATGATTTATTATATATATATACATATATATATCAATATATATAATAATTGATATTACTATATACATTGATATATATGTATATATAAAGTTAGATTATAATTATTCTCATAATAACTAAATAGTTAAATTGATAAAATAAATATTATTATTATTATGTATTATTATTATTATGTAAATATTAGAGAAACTAATATAATACTCAAGAGATATTATATATATATATATATATATATATATATATATATATATATATATAATCATAACTGTCATTATATTAATTACATAATAATGAATAGACATGTCCCTTGAAGGGACATGTCTCTTCTTGACTCATTCTCAATATAAATGCAAGAGATTGTTGCATTTGGAAAACACATAAAAAAACATACAATGAGATAGTGCTATTACATTTGTAATGATCCTAAAACCTTAACAGTTTTGCAGTGATAATGTACCTTGTCTAAATACTAAAGAAACCATCTCTTCCTGGTCTACTCCCTCTAAATCTCTATGATCAAAATCCTCAAAGATTAATTTGGTAGATCCTCTAGCAGCTTCCTCTGTTACGAAAGCACACAGTCTTAATCATAAAAATGTCTTGCTCCAAGAGACTCTCATTATCTGCTACATGATCATTTATACCATGTTTAAAATTTTGATCACAACATTATTCATAGGAGTAGTTTCTCGTACACAAATGTACTTGTCTGATTCCATAGTAACATGAGTGAATGTAATAAACTCTGGATTTATCCCCAAGCTTGGCAACACCAAACATTCATGATAATGTGGCTTCCATCTAAAGCTCCAAGTACATGCATCAACCTCTTGACCTTCTCGTCCAAGGTTGCCTTAGACGAAATGTCAGACTTTTTCTGAATGTGATATCAACCTTCTGACCTCCTCGTCCAAGGTTGCCTCTAATAGATTGTCAGACTCCCTCTGAATCTGATGTCCATCTTCAATTCAGTTCCATAACTGCAAGTTTTAAGTTTTTTTTCCCTTGAATGCAATTTCTTATGCTTCTTGATCTGTCCTAAAGGCATTCCAAAGAGAGATTACAAATAGTTGATGAAACTAAACTATCTCGAAGGAAAATACCAATCATAGAAGCATACAAGATTTGTCATCCCAATGTTATAGCATGAACTAAAGAACATTATTCAAGGGTATGAAATACTTATCTCTTATAGAGCTAGTCTTGAGACAGGTTACAGGATTGTAGTAAGGTTCTTTCTTTGCTACCTAGCTGGTTCCAAGCAAAGCACCAACAATGTCACAACCATGTATTGCATATCTATTATCTGCTCCTGCTTGATTGTTATTGTTTCCTGGTCACTTAGGGCCCATTTGGTAGCGGGAATTAGCCTGGAATAGGCATTTGTTATTGCCGATTTCGTGGAATCCTCAGTTTGGGAGTGCAATATGAAAATGGAATAGGTATATGTTAATGCTCATTTTGGCTCAAAATGAGCATTAACATCTTCCATTTGAAAAGGTGGAATTGGAATTTGAGGGCCAAATTCCACTTTTTCAACTCCCATTTTATAAAATCCCGTCGGGTCCACGGGCAAAAATAATGTTGGTTTGGCGTCCGTGTTGTTTTTAGGCATTTTTTACTCCACCATTCTTCACAGCGAAGTCACTCTGCAAAGGCACTCTGCGAAGTCACAGCATTCTACTCTGCCATTATTCACAGCGAAGGCACTCTGCAAAGCGGACATTTCACGGCGAAGCCCTTGCATTTGATAAAATCTGGTATGCATAGGGTTTTCAGTTTTCATACGGTTTTCAGTTTTCATAGGGTTTTCGGTATGATATGAGGATATTACATGGAAGAACATGTCATTTCACTTTCTGTTGTATTTTCGTGCCTTTGCAATCATGTCATTTTAGGGTTTATTTTGTGCTTTTAAAAAACCACTAGCATCGGTTTCGTACCGATTTCGGTCAAGTAACCCTGAGACTTAAAAAATTTAACAACTTTCCTCCCTGATTAAGCAAACAAACCATGACATTGTGTAAATAAGGCAGCCTTCTGCCCATTTCGGCCAGGAAAATCCTGAAGTTTTGTAAACTTAGTTGATAGATCGTGAGATGTTTTGTTAAGAGAGTGTGGGAAACTGATATTTTCTGCACTGCACACAACGAAGACCCGATTTTCCGTTTCCTTAGCGTTGACTGTAATCGGAACTCCTTTTGTCGCCTGCTGTGTGTTTTTAGCAGGGGTTTTCGTCTCGGGGGATTCGAACTGGCGCCCTGATAATGGCCTGTACAAAGTTAAAAAATTGGTGTATATACTTCCTAGTATGTGAATGCTCTTTATATGTTTCGAATCGCAGTGGAGGCTAAAAATGAACATTCAACATCTGCACAATGTCCTCTTAGGAAGAAAAACTATTAAGAAGAAAGAACCTAAATTTTGTACAGTCTACTGTGTCTCCGTAAGTATTATTGATGCCTTTGTTCTACTTGCTATTTGTTGGGGCTGCACTTATCTGGTCCAGTTGACATGGCTCAAAATAATATTTCAGATATTTAGGGAGATACAGTAGACTGTACAAAAGTTCTGCAATAATATTTCCTTTCTGCCATGAATATCTGAATGTTTTAGTGACGGAGATCATTTCTTGGGGTTCTATAATATAAAACATAATTGATAATGGTAATTTCATTTTGGACATTACAACCAAATTTCTTTTGAGCCATGTCCACTGGACCAGCGTAGGAAACAGTTTGACTATTAGATTCTTGTTGCGATGGGGAAACTTGGAGGAAATTAGTCAATTGGAAACTTTTGAGTTCTAAAATAAATTTAATTAATAGACACATGCACTCACCTTCATTGAAAATTACCTATCATGACTCATTGCCCATGGAAACCCAACTTGAATGATTTAATAGTGAAAGGAGTTGATTAATAAGTCAAATATATGGTCTGGAATCTGGATAACGCATTTTTATCAATTGGCTCACATTTCTTTCTACTCGCATAAAACAATGTATGGGCAATGGCCAAATGCTAAAATTTGGAAGAAATGTTTTTCGAAGTAAATTGCACCTTTCCCTAGCGCGAAATATTTAAATGCTTTTGCTGTTAAATTATAGCATTAGTGTTTTGTAGTCAGATTGAAGATGTATCTCCCTAAATATTATAGAACTTTATAGCATTAGTGTTATATTATAGAACTTTTTGTACAGTCTACTGTATCTCCCTAAATATTATTGATGCCTTTGTTCTACTTGCAACAGAATGAACAATACAAGACACTGATTCAGTTGCTCAAGAATGATGATAAGTGATTCAGTATTTGTATTATTGAGCAGCCAGCTGCTCAATAATACAATGCTGAATCACTTATCATCATTCTTGAGCAACAGAATGAACACTGATTCAGTGTGCAAAAGAATGAACAATACAAGACACTGATTCAGTTGCTCAAGAATGATGATAAGTGATTCAGTATTGTATCATTGAGCAGCTGGTAGCTATACTCCATTTTGTTGCACACTGATTCAGTTGCTCAAGACACTGATTCGGTATTGTATTCTTCAGCAACTGAATCAGTGTGCAACAGGATGAACAACATAAGTTGGATGAACAACATAAGATTATAAAACAGACAGACATAACTAGAAGTGAACAAATAGGATAACTTCTAAGCACACTAGAAAGAATCATAGAAATAGGATAACTTGTAACCACAGTAGAAGTGAACAAAAGAATAATTAATGAGACAATGCTAACAAATTCAACACCTATTGATAATAACCAAGTAGGAATACATATACAAACATTTGTGTCAATAAAAAGTACACACATTTCTTGGCTTGTCCTCTTGCTGCCTGTGACTGTCGATTTTGTATCTCAAACCTTCTTCGCCGTGTACTTCTCAGGGATGGATCTTATCAACAATATAAACATTCAAGGACTCATTTGTAGGAAGGCCAGAAAAGCTCGTATCCACGCACTTATTCTTGCTGTCCTTGGAGTAGCGAAAGCAGTGTCTGTGCTTGAAGGTAGGCAAACAAAGCGTAACGAAAGAAGTGATGGAAGTGGTTTTTATAAACACATTATTCATTCGAGTGAGGTGCATTGTCACGACCAAATTCGCATGAGTGCAGCAACCTTCTTTCGGCTAGCCAATCTTGTAAGGCAAAAAGGAAGCCTATCAAATACGATGAGCATAACGTTAGAAGAACAATTAGTCATGTTCCTCCACACCCTTGGCCACAATCTGAGGAATCATAAGATTGCCCACAACTTTGGTCACTCCGGAGAGATAGTAAGCCGATACTTCCACAAGGCCTTGACGGCTGTCTTAGCGCTCCATGCGAATTATCTCATACCACCTGGGCCAAACACTCCTGAAATTAGTGGAAAGGACCGTTTCGATCCTTACTTCAAGGTAAACCCCCTAGCGCTACAAATTTCTTTGCTTAGTGATAATCTTATTACTATGTCTTTCTTGACTACAGTTTTTCTTTCTATAGGATTGTGTTGGAGCAATTGATGGAACCCATATACCAGTCATTGTCGATGTTGACTTACAGGGTAAATATCGGGATAGAAAAGGGAACTTGTCACAAAATGTTATGGCTGCCTCTTCTTTTGATTATAAGTTTCAATACGTTCTTGTTGGTTGGGAAGGGTCTACTGCAGATAGCCGTGTTCTAGCTTCAACTCTCAAAAGAGCCGATCCACTTGTAGTTCCCCCTGGTATGCCATTTCACACTGTATTTTTACTGAAGAAAATGATAAATGTTTGACGGTGTCAATGTTTCACGGTTTAACAATATATGTTATTTTGTAGGAAAATATTATTTAGTCGATGCTGGATATCCAAATGTACCGGGATTTCTTGCACCTTACCGATGTACATGTTACCACCTGAAGGAGTTTTCAAGAGCAAACCCTATAAACAGGCCACAAGAGTTGTTTAACCACCGACACTCCTCTCTTAGAAATGCAATAGAGCGTACATTTGGCATTTTGAAGCAGCGTTTTCCTATCCTGAGGCATGCAACGTCTTATCCAATCACGATACAAGCACGTATTGTTTTGGCATGTTGCATACTACACAACTTCATTACTATAGAGGACGGTGTTCCATCCGAAGTAGTTATTGAAGAGGACGATGATCATGATGGGATAAATGTACCAATACTTGAGACATATGGGTTGAGTCAGCGTGATAGGGATGATTGGGGGAACTTTAGAAATGATATAGCAAGTAGGATGTGGGAAGACTACAGACGTAGAGAATAGTTGTAGTTTTACAAGACCTTTCTTTGTTCTTTAATGTGCTTTCATTCCTAACTAGTTATTGTCTATGCCTCTTGAATTTGTAAGCCTTGTTGCATTACGAAATATAAATCATACTGTTGTAATGCTGATGCTCAAAACATGTGTTCTCATAGTTTACATATACAATATTCTTTGAAAGAAATGAAGCCTGTGTATGATTTCTAACTCTGATTTCTCTTTGATTAACATTCATGTGTGTATCTTGTTTGACACTTTTTCTTCTAAATGGGGATTGAGAGAACGGTAATTTGGCCCTCAAATTCCAATTCCACCTTTTCATGTGGAAGATGTACTAGAGCATATATAGTACAACTGTATGAACATAGTAGACCATATATAATTACAATACTGATTCAGTATTGTAATTATATATGGTCTACTATGTTCATACAGTTGTACTATATACTGATTCAGTGTGCAACAGAATGAACACTGAATCAATGTTCATTTTGTTGCACACTGATTCAGTTGCTCAAGAATACCACTTATCATCATTCTTGAGCAACTGAATCAGTGTCTTGTATTGTTCATTCTGTTGCACATTGAATCAGTATATAGTAAACTGTATGAACATAGTAGACCATATATCATTACAATACTGATTCAGTGTGCAACAGAATGAACACTGATTCAATGAGCAACAGAATGAACACTACAAGACACTGAATCAGTATTGTAATTATATATGGTCTACTATGTTCATACAGTTGTACAATCAGTATATAGTACAACTGTATGAACATAGTAGACCATATATAATTACAATACTGATTCAGTGTCTTGTAGTGTTCATTTTGTTGCACACTGAATCAATATTGTAATTATATATGGTCTACTATGTTCATACAGTTGATTCAGTGTTCATTTTGTTGCACACTGAATCAGTATTGTAATTATATATGGTCTACTATGTTCATACAGTTGTACACACTGAATCAGTATTGTAATTATATATGGTCTACTATGTTCATACAGATGAACATAGTAGACCATATATAATTACAATACTGATTCAGTGTGTACAACTGTATGAACATAGTAGACCATATATAATTACAATACTGATTCGATGAACATAGTAGACCATATATAATTACAATACTGATTCAGTGTGTACAATTGTATGAACATAGTAGACCATATATAATTACAATACTGATTCAGTGTGCAACAGAATGAACACTACAAGACACTGATTCAGTTGCTCAAGACAGAATGAACACTACAAGACACTGAATCAGTATTGTAATTATATATGGTCTACTATGTTCATACAGTTGTACTATATACTAATTCAGTGTACAACTGTATGAACATAGTAGACCATATATAATTACAATACCGATTCAGTCTGCAACAGAATGAACACTGATTCAATGTGCAACAGAATGAACACTACAAGACACTGATTCAGTTGCTCAAGATAGAATGAATACTACAAGACACTGAATCAGTATTGTAATTATATATTGTCAATACTGAATGAACATAGTAGACCATAGTAAACTGTGTGAACATAGTAGACCATATATACATGCATACTTAGCTACATGCAAATGAGAATGGATAATAAAGAAATATATTACATATTGCTGGATATCATGCATAAATACAATATTTTGGATTATATGCCACTGTTGTAAGACTATTTTTTTAATATCCATTCTCATTTGCATGTAGCTAATGTTTGCATATAACAGGTGGTGTAGGTGATGTCCTTCACAGATCTCATGATGAGCATGGACGATGAGGTTCAAGTAAGCCAATCAACTTCTTCCTCCGAGAAGGTTATGTGGACAAGAGAGATGGAACGAAAGTACCTAAACTTGCTCCATGATCAAGTTCACCTAGGAAGGAAAGGCGAAGGGGGCTTCAAAAAAGAAGCTTGGACAGCCATTGAGAGGAAGTTCAATGCTGAGATGAACCTTAATTTGTCAAAGGAAAATTTCAAAAATAAGCTTAAAGGATGGAAGCAAGGTTTTAGAGTCATGAGAGAGTTGAAGAATATGAGTGGGTTTGCATGGAATGAAGCTACTCAATGTGTGGACGCTCATGACATGGTGTGGGAGGAGCTTCTAAAGGTAACATGTTGTTTTGAATATGTTGGTCTTAGCAATATTTTCTTCTTATTAAGTTAGATACAAGACAAAGATCTAATTCATTCATCATGACAACATGCAGAGAAAAAAATTCAAGAGTGCCAAAGTGTACAAGAGACAACCCTTCCAGTACTACAATGACCTAGCCTTCATTGTAGGTAATGACATAGCTGAAGGTACTGCAGCTACTACTGCACAAGAGACAAAAGAAGGGCTCAATATGGATGGGCCTGCCTACGTGGATTGTGATGAGGATGTCCCTATGAGTACACCTCTTAACAGTACACCTGATTTGGATGATGAATTATATCATTCCAATCAATCGAGTGCAAGTGGTGGTCCAAATCCTTCAACACCGTCACCAAGGAGGGGAAAGAGGAAGAAGACAACCATGACTGGTTCGTTGGATGTGCTTTGTGAAACTATGAAAAGAATAGATTCTGAATCAGTGACAAAGTGGACAATTCTGAATCAGATTTTGTCTTGGATAGTGTCTATGAGGCTCTCAAAGGCATCCCTGATTTGAGTCAACCAACAATGCTAAAAGCATATGACACCTTCATGGCTAAAAAAGACAGAGCCAAAGGGTTCTTGAAAATGAATGAAGATGAGAGGGTGCAGTATATTGCCATGAAGTTTGCAGACTTCTAGCTACTTTTTTTTTTCATTTTAAAGTATTGTTACTTAAACATTCGCAAGGCTAGCCAAGATAATTTTTAAGTTGGCAAGGTTAGCCAAGATACTTGTCTTATCAACACCATACATTGTTTTTGTTTATCAGCTTCTGCACTATATATGCTCTAGTATATTTTTCTACTATTTCAGCCATGATGATATTGTTTTTACTATTATTTCATGCTATTTCAGCCATGATGATATTGTTTTTACTGTTATTTCATGCATTATGATATTTTTCTGCTATTTGAGCCATGATGATATTGTTTTTACTGGTACTTTATGATTATAAATGGAATACACCAAGGAGTAACACATGATGAAGATCAATTATAGCGATAATGCTATTTCAGCCATGATGATACTGTTTTTACTGTTATTTCATGCATTATGATATTTTTCTGCTATTTCCGCCATGATGATATTGTTTTTACTGTTATTTGATGATTATAACTGGAATACAATCAATTATAGCGATAATGCTATTTCAGCCATGATGATATTGTTTTTACTGTTATTTCATGCATTATGATATTTTTCTGCTATTTCCGCCATGATGATATTGTTTTTACTATTATTTGATGATTATAAATGGAATACACCAAGGAGTAACACATGATGAAGATGAGCTCATAATTGTGATATTGTTTTTACTGTTATTTCATGCTATTTCATCCATGATGATATTGTTTTTACTGTTATTTCATGATTGTGAATGTAGCTATGCCTTTAGATGAGCTCATAAACTAAGCCCAATGCATATATAGTCTTCTTAGGCTGGATAGACTTCATTCTAAATTCAGTTAATACCAGTAAATTACAATTATGAGTTAAGTTGTCTCTATATTAGCCTTTCTTAAACTAAGCCCAATGCATATATTATCCTTACAAGGAGTCACATTGGAGTCAATCATGGTTTCAAATCTCCTGATAGAGTGACTTCGCCGTGGACCCGACGGGATTTTATAAAATGGGAGTTCCAAAAGTGGAATTTGGCCCTCAAATTCCAATTCCACCTTTTCAAGTGGCTAACATGATATCAGGATGACGGAGCAACCATCCCATACCCAAGTTTGTCTCATTTCTTACGGACCAACCATCCCTTACCCAAGTTTGTCTCATTTCTTCTATCAACACAGTAACCTTAGAATTTTCCCTATCAAGGAAGGTGGTGCTTAGCATTATGATGTAACATAGACCTTGCTAGCTTGTCCTAGGCTCTCCTAGAACTAAAAAGGCTAAACTCCTAGCCTCAAGGGTACTAATCTAACCCCTTCTCAGAAGTTTCAAACTTCCTTCCATCCAATTCAGTCTATGGCATCAATGATTTATTAAAGTTCATAATTCCAAGTACTTCTCTGTTTTCTTCTAGCATTACTCATCTCTATAGGAAATAGAAATGAAACCCAAATGCAACCTCAAGTGGAGAGGAGGATGTCCAATGCAAACAACTAGTGTTACTCCACCCAAAATCCCACTAAGACCAAAACTGATCCTATCGTAATAGAATTAGCTCACTATTTGGCCTAAAAAGGCTACAAGGAAATGGAGGCCTAATTGGCCTATATCCTTGATTATCTGCTAACTTCTGCAAACAAGATGCCCACTTAATCACATATTTGAATACCCTTTTGGAAGGGCTTAAAGATTTTGTGAGTCTTCAACTCCCATACCGTCCGTACAGTACTCTCCTAAAAACAAGTCTATTTTTGAGGGTTTGGAACTCACTGTGTGAACCAGTGAGGGTTTGCTAATTCTCCCTCCATCTATCTTCTCCCAACATTCCCCAGGGTTGGAAATGCTTGGGAAAGCACTGAACTGCCTCTCCACATGCTTAGATTGAGGCTTTGAATGCCCTCAATCAACCCATTAACTCTGCAACAGCTCACTGATCCCTAACCAAACCAGACTACTTGCCTAGGGCATCAGTTTATAATTGCATGCCAAACTTTCCAGGGTCCCTCCTCTGCACAACATATAGTACAAGGAGTCTAGACACAAATCCCAAGGACCCGTACAGATTGTACGGTGGGAAGGTGTTCTAGCACTCCATTCTTTTAAACTCTGTCAGGGCTAACCCGAGAGAGATCAAAACAAGAAAAATAAAGAAAGACTAACTAAAACTTGAAATGAAACACTAGAAACTAATCTATGAATTCAAATGCAATAACAACCATCGCATGCAAGCATTACAATAAGGATTTCAATCCATTTTAGGCTCTGACATGCCAACAAAACTATATCTCTGTCAAACAATTACATAAATCTGCAATAATCAATCTTTCTCCTCCGTACTACACACTTCCCAATGCCTTCGAATTAGGGTTTTCAAGGCTTAAGTAGTCCTCCTCCTTGGTGTAGGGCCCATAGATCGGGCTAGCCTTCTTTGAGCTGGTTACAAGCATTACAAGCAAGACTGTCATGACAACTTTGAAAGTTGTCATGATAACTTTCAAAATTGTCAAGCAACATTTTGAAGGATTGCAAAAGTTGCTAGCTAAACTCTTGTGCACTCAACCCTAGTCTATCTAGGGTCTTACAAGACAATTTGGAACCTCTAACCAAACAAGAGGCCAAAATTACAACTTAAGGAAACCTGTCCTAGGCCTGGCAACCTAGTACAGTTGATTAATAAGGATTCTAGCAGGCTCAAAAGAAACACCTAGGACCTAGGAAAGAATACTAGAAAGCTGCAGCAGATAGGTATATTTTTTATGACTCATGAGACCATTTAATTGCAAATCGATTTGCACTTCGGTCAGCAGCAAAAATTGCAGTTGCCCACATACACTAAAACATTGTGTTAGCGTTTGAACAGTGAATTGTGCACCTTACCAGCTCAAACTTTCGGTAAACCATTCTCGGAATTCTGATTTAATATTGATTCAGTGTCTTGTAGTGTTCATTCTGTCTTGAGCAACTAAATCAGTGTCTTGTAGTGTTCATTCTGTTGCACACTGAATCAGTGTTCATTCTGTTGCACACTGAATCAGTATTGTAATTATATATGGTCTACTATGTTCATACAGTTGTACACTGAATCAGTATATAGTACAACTGTATGAACATAGTAGACCATATATAATTACAATACTGATTCAGTGTCCTGGAGTGTTCATTCTGTCTTGAGCAACTGAATCAATGTCTTGTAGTGTTCATTCTGTTGCACACTGAATCAATATTGTAATTATATATGGTCTACTATGTTCATACAGTTGTACTATATACTGATTCAGTGTGCAACAGAATGAACAATACTGATTCAATGTCTTGTAGTGTTCATTCTGTCTTGAGCAACTAAATCAGTGTCTTGTAGTGTTCATTTTGTTGCACACTGAATCAGTGTTCATTCTGTTGCACACTGAATCAGTATTGTAATTATATATGGTCTACTATGTTCATACATTTGTACTATATAATGATTCAGTGTGCAACAGAATGAACAATACTGATTCAGTGTCCTGTAGTGTTCATTTTGTCTTGAGCAACTGAATCAGTGTCTTGTAGTGTTCATTCTGTTGCACACTGAATCAGTATTGTAATTATATATGGTCCACTATGTTCATACAGTTGTACTATATACTGATTCAGTGTGCAACAGAATGAACAATACAAGACATTGATTCAGTTGCTCAAGAATGATGATAAGTGGTATTCTTGAGCATGAATTTCTCTCCACTGTGCTTCTACGACTATAATGTGCCCAAGCCCTTCTACTTAAACTAGTGTATAGAGACAACTTAACTCATAATTGTAATTTAAAGTCTGGCTTGTCAATTATGCCTAAGAAGACTATATATGCATTGGGCTTAGTTTATGACAGTGGTAGCTTGGAGAATCTGGTGAGATTAGAATACATGGTTTGTTGTTGTAGCAATTCACAAAAACTACAAGCTGGAGTAGTTTTTTAAAATAGTACTCCAGCTTGTACAAATTTTGTACATTGCTCCAACACCTACTTTTATGGTTGCCATCTTATATACATGTTGACAGTTCTTCGAGTACACATACGTTGTTCATGATTTCAACTTACAATCTATATTTCTGATGTTACTCCTTGGTGTATTACATTTATTATTACGAGTATAGATGATTATTAGATCCTTTTAGTTTCAAATAGAAAGTCTCTTTAATCAACCATGGATTGTTAGAGTAGATTTGATTATGTGGAGTTTCTAAAATGTTATGAACTGTATTGGAATGAACTCTCATTACTTCTTCACCGCTCATATGTTGTTCATGATTTCAACTTACAATCTATATTTCTGATGACTACACATATTTCTGATGTTACTCCTTGGTGGATTACATTTATTATTACGAGTATAGATGTGTTATTAGATCCTTTCAGTTTCAAATAGAAAGTCTCTTTAGTCAACCATGGATTGTTAGAGTAGATTTGATTATGTGGAGTTTCTAAAATGTTATGAACTGTATTTGAATGAACTCTCATTACTTCTTCACCGCTCATATGTTGTTCATGATTTCAACTTACAATCTATATTTCTGATGACTACACATATTTCTGATGTTACTCCTTGGTGTATTACATTTATTACAGGAACTTTGCACGGTGTGTCTTCACACCACCATTTCGTTGTTGGATTTTGTTCTTCCCCATCTTCTATGTTCGAGTATAGATGTGTTATTAGATCCTTTCAGTTTCAAATAGAAAATCTCTTTAATCAACCATGGATTGTTATAGCGTCAATGACTTTGGTCAATGCGCCTATGTGTCAATGTGGTGTTGGGCGATGCATATTGAGGACGTCACAAACACCAAGAAATCCCGAGCGTCAATTTTGGGCTTGCCCAAAAAAGAAAAAGGTTTGGATATGTAATTATAGTTTTATGTTTAAAAATAATGTGACAACTAATCATTTTAGGAAGAACTGATGTAGATTTGGTATTGCAGGGAAATAGTGAATGTGAATTCTTCTGATGGGTCGATGAACCCAAATGTACGTCTACTCCATCTACAACTATACCCAAATTTACGTCTACCCCATCTACATCTATACTTGATGTAGGGAATGAGTGCAAGGAGTGCAAGGCTCAAGAGGCAGCTAGTGCCGCCAAATTTGCTTCAATGGCGAAAGCAAAAATCATGTTTCTACGATGCATTCTTTGTGTAGTTAACAGACGGCTATTGTAGATACATATGCGTAAATGTGGTTAACAAACGACTATTGTAGATACATGAAGTTTTTTATAATTTAAAGTAGATACATTGGACATATTTTGATAAACTCATGAACTTTTTTGTTGTTTGACTCAGTTATGATTTTGAATATAAAATTAAACAAAATTAAATATTAACCTTAAAAAAAAAAATTGATTTATATTTATGATTTTCTATATAAAATTTAATAAAATAAAAAATAAATATTTATGGTTTTCTCTATAAAATTAAATAAAATAAAATAAATAAATCATAAAATGAACTAATAAAAATAAAATAAAAAATAAAAAAATATTAAAATAGTTCAAAAAATAAAATAAAAATCATAGTCAAATTCCAATTCTAGTTTCAAAAAGTGGAACCAAACAGAGGAAATACATCTTCTCGCTCATATTCCGGGTCAACCAAACGGTCCAAACTATAATCCGGAAATGAAAAACTGGATTATCAAATCCATGATTTGACCATTTCCAGCATTTGATCAAATGCAACATTTCCTAATTCCCGCTACCAAACGGGCCCTTAGTCATCTCGACATGATCTTCTCCCTCTGAACCAATATAATCCTCTATAGTCAATTTTAAACAAATTCTCTAGATGCTTCATCTGTTACACAAGGATACCCTTCTTACATGATCTCAATCCAAAAGACTCACATCATCTAGCATGATCAAGACATGAAAGTAATATTTCCAAGATCATTTTGAAGCTACTTTCATAAGATTGAGTCTTGCACAATGCCTTGGTAGTATACCTAATGCAACATTCTTCTTTTCCTGCCAGAACATCCCCGAAGACAAAGGAAAAGATCAAGGCAAATAGCTCTTATGAATACATATAAGAGAGTGACTACAATAAATGTACTATTCAAAAGATAATAAAAGTACTTATCTCATTACTCACGGGAAGATGCAAGTTGCTTCCAATGAAGGTCCTATCTCTTCTACCTTCAATTTGAAGCACTCATTTTGTGAAGTCCCTGTTTCGGCAAAAGAGGATGGTAGTCTTCACAAACTGCTCACCGCAACCATAAAGAGGGAAGAAACAAAGTCAATGACCTTCTCTCAATGTTCACAAATGTCCAAGGTGAACCCAAAAACAAATTAGTCTTAAGTACAAAGACAGTGAAGAACCAACAATCGTCTACTTAGTTTGACAGACTAAAAGCAATGCAAACATTCCCAAGGCCTTGCATTGCGGAGAAGATAACGTGGCAAACGATCTGGTTCTTATCACGTTAAACCCAGATACTGGCTGGAAATATACCCGATATGAAGCAATTGACAGAAAAATTGTTGAAATCATCATATGAAAGCCATCACCACCTAGATAGTAGACAACCCAAATCAATAACAATCACTTCTACACAAAAAGAAATTGTCATTGCCAAGGCCGTTGTATTTTGTCTTCACTAAGAGACACAGCACTATTATCTTTAAACGAGTTGATCTTGTGATTCAGAATTCCGCCTTAAGGAAGACTTTCGGCAAAACACAAGAGCTCACGCCCAGTAGAAGAATGTGGTAAATTCTTGCAATTTCGTATGAATAAACCTCCATCAACAATTCATGACATATAAGCCCCAAATATTTCACAGCACTCAGAAAAAACCCGAAACCTTATATAATAATCTCAGTACATCTAAAATATATCTCACCGAATGGATAAATAATTTCCATTCTTTATTCATCGGGCAATGCAATCTCACGGCAAATTAAAATATTGTAAGCGCTCACCATAGTCTTCCAGATTAATATTGAAGCCCCGTCAAGCAACTTACAATTCACCACAATAGAAGATGGGTCGCCAATGAATTAATAAAACTCGTGGTCTAAGCCAAATTTCCAAGAGGCCAAATTTGCCAATGGTAATGCAACAATATAAACCATTGTTGAAGATCTGGTGACCTTGCGATCTTTGTGTGTGACTCGGAGTAGCAATTTGTCGCAGGGACTCCTCTAAACTCTCTCCTTTACAAACTTCTGGACCCAGCCTTTACAACTCGGTCTATTTGAAACCCTCTTGACCCTCCCAATCACCATGTACAATGCCATGGCTTGGCTCTCTCAGCAGAAAAATCAAACCAATCACATTCCCAGAAGTTCTAATCCACTCATTATGAAGAAAGGAATGTAATTTCAAGAGAGAATAAATATTTGATTTTTGGGTAATCTGAACTGTCAAATTTAATCGGATCTTCCTTGACTTGGCTCTGATACCATGTTAAAGTATGATTAAATTTATTTCAGACTGATGCAATTCTTACAATGTGCAGATTATAATGTATTGATTTCTTCAAGTCTGAGATTTGCCGATCTAAGGGAGAGAGAGTATTTATCGATTTCTATATCTCCCTATGCCTTATCAGCTTAACATATATATCTATCTAATGGGCATGTCTTAAGTGGACATGACTCCACAACATAGAGGCATGTCCGCTCAAGACGTGCCTCTTCATTGATGGCACAAACATAATATATAGATGTCGTTTCATTTATGCTTCTTAACAATTAGTTAAGAGTTGACAAATGCATGATTAAGATGCTGATAAGAACATATCAAATGCATATGCCATCTGGTAAATACTGTTGGAATCATTTGCCGTTGCACCAAAAGCTTGAACTGTCAATGCCCGATACAAATGCCAGATTTAACCCGATCCACGAGAGGCGGTTAAGCCATGTCACGAATCTCCAAGGAGGTGCTGACCACCAAGTCAACAATCTCCCCCTCAGCACCGACTGAGCCTTCAACACCCACTGAAGGGAGACTCGAACCCGTGACCCAAGGCTCTGATACCAATTGTTGGAATCATTTGCCGTTGCACCAAAAGCTCGAATTGTCAATGCCGGATACAAATGCCAAATTTAACCCGATTCATGGGAGGCAGTTAAGCCATGTCACGAATCTCCAAGGAGGTGCTGACCACCAAGTCAACAAATACGAATGTTGCTCAATTAATCATGGCTTGATCGATGATGAAATCAATATTATTCTAATTCATACAAATCAAATATCCTTTTATTTGATCAAGTTGATCGATTCAAAAAAATGACAAACAATGAGATTGCAAGTATAAATATGTCTCATCATTGATCCTTTATCTAAACAAAGCTATTATTTTCAACAGTTATTTTCAAATAATGAAGGAATGGTCGTGCTGAGAAGATATTTTATGGTCAACGTAAAGAAAATAAATGCAAATCCTAAAAGGTTAAAAGCCTATAATAGTGGAGAACTAACTAATTTAGAAGTTCTAATCCACTATCCACCCCTCCGACAAACTTGAAACATTTTTATCTCTGAACACAACTTAAAAATTGATGCAAAGAACAAAACCACATCCCCTGCCCTGCAACTTTAAACCCACAAAACACACATCCATACACAAAAGAAACTAAAGAGATGCATTCAATATTTCACGGATTTTATTTAAATCCAATAAGAAAAACAATTACATTCATAAACCTCTACCCACCAAAATGATATTGGCTTTCATAGCCTCACATTCATTTCACTAAAAAAAAATTTAAAATTCCAACTACACTTTCTCCCCCCCCCCCCTCTCTCATTTGGACCCTCTAAGTCCAAGACCACACCGTTGTGCAACCCCCCCTTCTCTCTAATGCCACACTTCCACCTTATATGTTGTGTTGTCTCTTGACAGCCTTGCACCCTCCATCCCTTAACATCTTCAAACGTGAGGGAATGAAAATAAGTTTTTGCTCCCCTTTTATGTGTAACTCCTACGATCTCTTTAATCCCTCTGCTTCTTAGTGGCTGGTCGCCATAACTCCTACGCAAGAAATAATCCTTTCTCCAGTACCTCATCTACCACATATCCCTATATTTCCATTCAGCACCACCTGCCCCAATTTATTCTTACCATTATTTCTAGAAGTTTTGCCGGTACACCTGTGCTATCTTCAATTTCTCATTTTGAAATCTGACAAATATTTGCTCTTTGTTATGCTTTGATGGATGTCCATACATTGTTTCGATGCTCCCAATTTGGCACAGGCAAGTAGGATGCCCTTGCATCAGACGCACCCAGTAGAAAGTTTGTGAGCATAGGCTCAAAAAAGTGGAGTTGAGTGATAGAATCACCCTTTAAAATTGTGAACTATCTGGAGCAAACTTGGTGCAAGAGCAACCCAAGGGTCCAAGAGACCTATTGAAGATTTCTCTTTATCATGTTGTCTATGTTTGTAATAAGGTCCTATGGACCATTTTTGAAATGTTTTAAGTCATTTTGTAAGGCATAATTGCCAAATTGTTTAGGTGTAGCCAATCAGGGCCAAGTTGGTCAACCATGGTCAAATCCTCCAAATGTGTTGGAATGGAGTGGAATTGATCATTTTCATGTTTGTAAGCCATGATTGGCATGTTGGCAAAGTTTTAGGAGCAGGTGAGGTCATTTGATAGTTAGATGGCACAAATTGCAAAAGTTGGTTTTGCAGCTTTGTGCAAACTTTTAACCATTTTGCCCCCAACAGTCAATTGGTTCAAAAAGTGGTTGGAACCGGTTGGGGAAGTTCTAATTGGATTATTTATGCCTCTTTGGGTCGAGCCATGTCTGGTTGTTGTTGAATTAAAGGCTATCAAATAGAACTACTCTGATTTTCCAGTGAATTCCATGGTTTTCCTACAAACAGTCTCTATGTACGGACTTGTACAGATTGGCAATGAATTGAAATGTACATGGTTGGATAGGTTAGTGAATTACCTTCCATTTGGCATTGGTTTGATATAAATTCATTGAGTTTGGTGCAAGATATAGCAAATTTGGTGCAGACAGGTATGAAACCCTAGTAGGTTAGGGTTTTGACACAAATATGTCCCTATCTCTACATTCCACTGTTAAAAAATCCTAATTCTCAATGAAATGGTAGGGTTAAGAGTTAGTCTTAGGATTTTGGGAGTTCTAGAGAAAAAAGTGGCAGTAGCAAAAGAAGCCTTTTAAGGGTCTGACATCTTTGTGGCAGACTGAGTTGTGAAGGTTTGAATGCAAAGTGAGTTGCAGAGATAAATTTGAGAGGTTTAGGCACTGTTAAATGGTAGATTATGTGTTTTGGGAGTGAACTTGAAGTGTTCCATGTATTGGTTGTGTAGGTTGATCAATTTGAAGGGTGGTTGCTTTGGTGAGGGGGGTCTAATAGCCTATTAGGTCACTATGATTAGTGAATTTTGTTCTTGTCTGTACAAAAGACCCCACATTGATTTTGATGTATATCTTGTATCTTCCAAAAGGGTATCTGGAATGGTCATTTGTTTGAACCCATGGTCAACAATCCGAAAGTTATGGTCAAATTACTCGCTAAGTGGGGCTACAAGGATTAAGGTGTGTTTACAAAGCAAGCACTATAAAAGGGAATGATGGGTTTGGTTCAGTGGTTGGTATGAAGTTGTTTTGGTTCCCTGGTGTTGGAAAACATCTCATTTTGTGCCTACACAACCTCTGTAGTGTTAGTGTGTCTAAATCCTCTTGGTCCAAGGGCTAGTGTAAAGTTGCCTTATAGAACAAACTTCATTAATTGGTGAATTGGGTTTGCAACCAAAAGTTGATGAGTTGTTTGAAGTCTCTTGAGGATGATAACTTCATTGTGAACACTTTCTATCCCTTGAAGGAGTCAACTGCCTAGTTGGACCAAAAGGTCATGTTGAAGTCCAAAGCCTAGTTTTGAAGCTCTAGTTGTTGATTGTTCCCATGGTTAGGAAGGGTTGTGGGAACTTGGTAACCAAGTTTGAGTGATTAATTCCACCTTGTCAAATACCTCTGCATCAAAACTCCATTGTTATAACAATTGCACATGAAACTATTTATTTTTCCTCTTCTTCCAACATCCACTTGGAGCACTCTCCATCTTCCTCCACAAAATATGCCCTTCATTCTTCTTTACCACCATGGAATTTAAATTATTTAATCCACTTTCAACCATCCCCACATAACATGCTTCTGCACTACCCTTCAAAACACCTGCATACAAATTTGTACTGGCAAATTCATGGAAACAGAAGACATCAACTTTATTCTTATCAAATTCAAGAAAATAAGGCATTACCTCCTCTTCACTGCTACAACTTCTCTTTCACCTTCTACCATAACATCCGCACTTCTCACATCCTTTGCTTCATTAAACAAATCATTCCCTGCTTGTAAATCAGCACTAACAACATCCATATGTATTATCTCTTTTGTATTCACTACCTCATTCATCTCAAAATGCAAATCATCTTTCACAAATTCAAGAAAGTATAGCTTTACCTCTTTCACCTGTTCTTTTGCTACTGTTGCAACATCTGTCTTCATATTATCTACTTCAATCTTTTCATCTACATACAATCCTCTCTCATTTTCACCGTAAAAATTAAAAAAATTAAGCATTACTTCTTTCATTTCAACCTTTTCATCGCCATTGTCTATTACCACATCTTCTTCACCTTTACTAAGTTCTTCATCAAATTTAGAACACACAAAGTCCATCGTCTCAACTTCCACATCTTGGGTATCTTCTTGGCTTGTCATACAAACTCCCATGTCTTCTATGCATTTACCTTCTTCAGGAATTTCTTCAATCATCTTCATCATCGAACTTATGACCAAATATAGTGTCATTATCATTCTTTGTTGCACTGCTCAAATCAACAACACTCGATGTTGTTACCTTTTCAAGATAACTTTATCACTCTTTGTTGCACTGCTCAAATCAATAACACTCGATGTTGTTACCTTTTCAAGATAACTCTCACTTTAATCTTCAGGTTCCTTTAAACCAAACTCTGATGTTCTAGTCTTATTTTTTATTAGCCCAATCAATATGGCCACTCTGTACATGAGATCCTTCATCCCATTTTGCACCATCTCTTTCATATCTAAAATCTTATTCTTTTCCCTCATCTTCTTCTCCTTTTTTTCAACATCACTATGTCTTTTAATCAAACTTCCAAAAGTCCCTTCCATCATTTCTTTTATCTCATCAATCATAAATGCTATTTTTCTTATCTCTATTATCTGTTTTTTAAGTCTACAGAAATTGACTCTTTCTTCTAAGTCCAAAATTCAGACTCTTGGTCTCACATTTATTCCCCTTCATTGTGTAGCAGAAAATACTTACTTTACCTTGATCTTGTCTTCTCTTTTCATACACCTAATGTGTAAGTTTCTCAATGATCAGCGATTTTAATTCCACTTCCAAATTCGTTATCTCAATTACAAACTGCCTCTCTGCTTGGCAATCTGCCTAGACATAGAAGATACACTTCCTTCAACCCACTTTGAGAAATCTAGTGCAAACCACCTTGTGTTCGGCAAACTGTTTACACATTCAGGGACTTCTCACAACACCCTCAAATCTTAGTGCAAACTGCTCCCTCTGGCAAAATTGCCTACACACTCAAAATCTTCTAGCTTTGATACCACTAATGCAGAGAACAAAACCGCATCCCCTACCTTGCAACTTTAAACCCACAAAACACACATCCATACACAAAAGAAACTAAACATTGACAAATTTTATTTAAATCCAATAAGAAAAATAATTACATTCATAAATCTCTACCCATCAAAATGATCTTGGCTTACATAGCCTCACATTCATTTCACCAAAAAAAAAATTAAATGCCCACTGTACTTTCTTCTCCCCCCTTCTATCATTTGGACCCTCTAAGTCCAAGACCACACCTTTGTGCAGCCCCCCCTTCTCTCTAATGCCACATGTCCACCTTATATGTCGTGTCATCTCTTGACAGCCTTGCACCGTCCATTAGTTTCCATCTTCAAATGTGAGGAAATGAAAATAAGTTTTTGCTCCCCTTTTCTCTGCAACTCCCACAGTCTCTTTAATCCCTCTGCTCCTCAGTGACTGCTCTCCATAACTCCTACGCAGGGAAACATTCCTTTCTCCAGTACATCATCTGCTACGTATCATTGTATTTACATTCAGCAACACCTGCCCCAATTCTTGTCATTAATTTTAGAAATTTGGTGGTACACCAGTGCTGTCTTAAATTTCTCATTTTGAAATCTGTAAAATATTTGCTCTTTATTATTCTTTGATGGATGTCCATACATTGTTTGGATGCTCCCATTTTGGCATGGGAAGGTAGGATGTCCCTGCATCAAAAACATGCGGAGAAAAAAAAAATTGCATAAGATAAAATTGAAACTTTAGGAAATACAGTAGAATCATAAAATTAGATGATGGGTTAATGTGAAATGGGAATAGGGGCTTCGCTTGTAAAAGTGTGACCAATGATGAATTCCCCCCACTGCAATCAGGTAAACAATAGGCATAAACCCAAGTAATCTGTAGCAAGCTTATTGTGTAATCAAGGAGATCTGCATTCAATTTTCAAGTATACCCCAGTTTCAAATACTTAAGAACATTGTGTCCATAGCACCTTCCGCCTATGATCTCACTCAAAATTTGCTCACCAAAAATATCATAGCATGGCGAAAATTCACAAACTGGTGATTTCAAAAATAATAATTAGGGCGGCTAGTAAACAACAACTAGGACCACAAATCCAAAATTAATGGCATGTTTAAAAAAAGTTACCTGGCATATGCGTATCCATGGCCGGTGTGCACCCTCAATGACTTTTTCACAGAAGGTACTCTTTCCACTAGCAGGTGGTCCTATGAGAACCACAACAAGACTTCTACAATTCATGTTGCCTGGCCCAGAATCACCCTTGCTCATGGCTAGTTTAATATTACCTATGGAAAAATGAAAAAGAAACGTTTCATCATTTACCATACGAAATAAATTGTATCGAACACCAACCGAAACGTCTTACAGTTTTTCAGAAATTGGGCATATACATGACACCTTACACTGACCCAATTGACTCTAAGCAATTCTTTGCAAACCAGAATCACGATATTCTATTGAATGACTAAAAGCAATCAAAATAAAAATTGTAACCTAATTGTTTTTTTCTTTTCAAGAAAAGGCAGAGACATACAATTTTACACTAATCCAAATTATTATTACCAACTATTGGAAAACCCAATTCATGATTATAAGAAAAAAGCAACATTATGGAATAACTGGTAATAGTCAACTAATTTTTATTCCCAAATGCTTGCCTTTGAGTGACCTGTTTGATTGATAACTATATGGAATGATCGGCTCCAATCAACCAAAGTAAACAACAATTTATTTTGTATTGTTCTAGGGCATTAGATTTGCTAGCAGAAGAGAATCATGATCAGATGAATTACATTATCGTACAGGAACAGAACAAATTTGAAGATGAAAACTAAAACAAAAAGCATTTTGAATGAGAAGAAAGGTGCAGTTTTACCAGGGACTGTTTTAGTTTTGAGGGTTGCATATATCTCAATATTTCCTGTGTAGCAGTAAAATCATCTACGTGCACCTTTCTAAAATAGATGCGAAGTCTAGCATACCATCCGACCAAAGACTAACATCGTTGGCCGGGTACCGAAACGCGAGCGTACAGTTTACAATTTTTGGCGCCTCAAGCCTCAATACAATCTTGCGAAGAAAAATATCCTTTCGCCGAGCTCAAATGGGCAAATCCAGTAAAATGCACACGCCCGCATAAATTAACCTAAACTAATAATCCATCCTTGTGGGCATATATAATTTTGAATTAAATGTTACGTTGGAAAAGTGAATGGTAAACGGGTATCAATTATTTACTGTTTTGAAGTGAATGAATGGGAGAAAGATTTTAATAACGTCCACAAGGCTAAAGCAGTCTATGGGACCTTTTATTAGACCTTTTGTAAATGCTTCTTTAAGTCTGCTTTTTTACAGTGAAAATCTTCTTATAGCTGGAGTGGATATTGTTGTATGTCATGCACTCCATGATAAACTGTCACTCTGTTTCTACTATTCCCATGTTGCAAAATAAGCATACTCTCTCCTCTCACTCTTCCTTAGGTATCATCCATCTCCCTGTTTCACACCTCAGATGATGATAACTTGTCCTAAGTTGTGCTATGAGCATTTTAGCTCTCCATTTGATATTTGCTCCTATGTATGGTTTCTCCTCCTGATCTCCTATGGGGTTAAATTCTTTGATATAATAGTCTTTTTTGCATCCATTTTGCTTTTACCATATGAGATTTCTAAATTTTTCCTTTGCAAATTTTTTTATACCATCATTATTATCTGGGCATTCATGCATATTAGTATTCCACTTTTGCATCCATTTGACATTTTGCTCCATCCACGTGTTTGTTCTCCTGTCAAGTCTTTCCTATATGATCAATTTAGGCCAATGATGTTTTTCCATACCTTGAGTTTTCTTTAAATAGCTTAATAATCAAACCATTGTCGAAGCCTCTAAAGTAAATATACCTGTTTCTACCAATAAAATTTCATAGGGGATAGTCGTTCTAATTTTGAGGTTGTTGATGATTATTTTTGGATTCTTTCTACATGCCTCCATTTTTCATATGACGTGTTGCTACCCCAAATCTCACATTCGTAAAGGATCACCAAGGTAACCCAACAAACCAAAAAGCATCTTCTTGGTTTTCCAAACCCATAACTCTGCATTCCTGTATCTATTTTGTAAAGAGTATAGTGCTTTCCAGCCTCCCTAAATTATTTTTGCTCTACATGTTTCCCAGATGAGCTTGTTGTTTAAATCGATCCCAAGGTACTTGTACTCATCCACAATCTCTAAAGAATTGTCGTTGAAAAGAAAAGTGTTTTGTGTCCTATTTATTTTTAAAGAAAAGATCATCACTTTGGTTTTGCTAGTGTTCACTTGCATCCCAACCTCATGACAAAAGGCATCAAGCGCCTTCAAGTGTTCTCTTAAATCATCAGCCATTTTAGCAATTAAAATGAGATCATCCACATACATAAGTAGCTTTATCACATGCTTAGCTAGTTGAACTACATACCCATTATTCTTGTCTAACCATTCTTCTAACTTATCGATATATAACCCAAACAAAGTAGGTGAAAGGGGGCAGCCTTGTTTGACACCTATATCGTTGCCAAAACACTTTGACATCTCATTCATAGTTCTGATTTTAGCCTTCACCGGCTCCTATAGTCTATGTCCCATAGTCATGAGCTCAGTAGGAATTTTTAGCTCTTTCATTCTATCACAATGTTTGTCGTGTGATACTGTGTCAAAGGCTTTTTTAAAGTCAACAAAGTAGCAAAAGGCCTCCTCACCTTGTGTAGTCCATATTTTTTCAACCAAGAACCTAAGCGTAACATCATGGTCAATAGTGGAATGTTTCAGTCTAAAACCATTCTACCCCTTAGTCTTTTACCTTATGTTTCAGCCCATTTTCTGATTTTGTATTCAACCATGCTACCAAAGAGCTTCCTCGGAAGGGGGTTAATCATAATAGTGTGATAGTTTGATGGGTTATTTATGTCCCCACTCTTATGGAGAGGGATCACCATGGTAGTTGTCCAATTTTTAGAAAGCCCTTCTTTATTGACATCATTGAAGATACAATATATATGAGGTGCCAAGATATCAATACCCCATTTCAGATGTTCATCTTGCAGCCCATAAATATCTTGGCCTTTTCCCCCTGCCAATCTCTTTATGCCTTGGAAGATATCTTCAATTGTGAAAAGCTCATTTATGACTTTGATTATTGAGGGTCTCTGCTTATCCTTCTCACGCTCATACAACATCTTTGCATATTCAAGCCATTGGGACCCTGTGATATTGTTTTCTATTTGCTTCCTCTTCTGCTACAACTCTTTCCAAAAAGATTTGGGATTTTGTTTTCCAAGAGCAATCAGCTCCATCCTTCTTATTATCACATATTTATCTTTTTTACCTCTTAATAACTTTTCATACACTTTCTTGTTTTCTTTACTCATTCTCTCTCTCAAATCTCTTTTTGCTAACTTGCACTCCTCATCAAACCAAGGGTTTGTCGAAAAAGTATTTTTTGGCCTCTTTTGGGGGTTTAGTTCTTTTACACTTCCCTAAAGCCCTATATTTTGATGTTATGTGTGTTCAAATTCCTCCTGCGAGCTCCAAATCAGCCCTTTAAGAGCATATTTAAAAATATTTTCTAATTTTCTTGGGTCATTAGGATTTTACTATGTGAGGGTACTGTCTTTTGCTTAAGATGAGTTTGCTCTCTTTGTTGCCCATTCAAGTGGAAGGCCAATTTTAAGAAAATTGGGTTGTGGTCTAATTTTAATCCTATAGGGCATTATCCTATCTCTCTATGTTACCCTTGTGATGTGATCTTGAGAGCATATAACATAATCAACAACGCTTTGTCCATTATATGTTTTACAAGTATTTTTTCTTGAATTTGGCCACATTTTCATACCTTTGCATATGACCATTTTGTACAAGTTGCATAAGCCCAATAATTATACCCCGTAATTATTAAAATTGCATTTACTGTCCCCTGATGACCTTTCCCAAAATTGATCATTTTCCTCTTCTAACCATAGTAGATCATTTATTTATTTGTAGCTTCTTTTCAAGTTGAGGGCTTGGTTATTTGTTGTCCTAACATTAAATCGACTATTATTATGACTTCACCCAAATAACTAAAAACAAAGATGTCCTTATTCAATGATGTGTAGGGATCTTCCCTATCTAAGTTCCTCTTCGTGTATGTTTCTAATCACATCAGAGCAAAGTAGCATGCTACCACTCTTATCGCTACCTGATTTTCAGCAATTTTTATCCATATGTATTGTTTGTTTGAGTCTTCTTTCTCTATATTTATAAATCTTCCCCAAGTCTCCTTAATTAAAATAGTGGTCCATCCATGTCATTTTCCACTATTAGTCATTTCGTTCCAAACCAAAAATCTTTTGTATCCCTCAAACTCTGGTACTTTACATTCATCATGTTCATGTGTTTCTGTGAGAAAGATAATGTCTAAGTTACCATTAGCTATGGACCCTAAACCAAGTCCTCTTCTCCATTGGTAACCTCTATAATTCCAACTAACTATAGCTGAGTGTTCATGATGGGCCTTGAGTTCCTATTTCTTATGTTCCATTCTTTCGCTAATTTGGGCCTTACCGTTTTGTAACCATGCCCACTTTCGTTATATGTTGTTGCCTTTACCTTTTCGAAATAAAGTTTTTAATAAAGTCAAACAATTTGTAAGACTTATGGATAGTCAATAAATAAAATAAGTAAGAAATTTCCAAAAGAGAAGGCTCCCACCAGCTAAATCTCTTTCTCCTTCTAGAGCTTGGATTTTTTGTTATGTATCTTGGTTAGGAAATTTTCAACCCTTTTAATCTTTTCTTCTTCAAGCAACTTACTAAAGGTGTTCACATTTCGTGTATCAATTTAATTCACCTAAATATCCTTGTAGGTTGAGCACTCTATGATGTAATGTCATTATGTCTCCACCACTTCTTGAGCGCAATAACAACATCTTTTGTTTGTCACTCTTCTTTAGGTATCGACCATCTTCTAGTTTCACATCTAAGCTGGTGTGAACTAGTTCTTATCTGGACAATTAATATTTTTTATTTTTCATTTTATTTCCATTCATATGTAGTTCTTTTGAGTATGATCATGTGCGGGGTTAAATTGTTTGATGTAGCACTCCTTTTTCCTCCCAAGATGCCCAATCCACATGCTTTCATTGAATTTGCATTGAACATGCTTTTTTATTTCCGTGTTGATACATGGACACTCACTTATTTTAATACCACACTTATTCATCCATTTGTTGTTTTGTTTCATCTATGTACTCTTTCTTTTGTCTAATTTATCTTTTTCTACCATTTTTTGGTAGTGATGTTGCTTTATATTCTCTAATCTTCTTAGTTAACCTAGAGATCAATACATAGTTGTCGCTTCAATAGGAAAAGCCTCGACCTCCACCAAGATAATCTCATATGGTTAGATGTAGAATTTTTGTGTTTCTACATTGTCTTTGGATTCTATGTAAGAATTGTGTTTCTATCTAGGTTAATTTTATAATTATGGTATGATTTTACATATATGGATATGTCCTTTGATATGTGGATCTAATTGTATTTAGTGAATATTCCTACTTCTTGAGTTGGGTTTTTGATTGTCTACTTTGTTATCAAGATTGGTGGTATTTAATAATACCTTTAAAATGTCATTATAGATCACTAGATATAGGTTCTCCTAGGTCAACCCTCAAAAAAACCATATTTACAATAGTATGAATGATCAAAGACAACTCTTTTCAAACATACAAATGCATTATACATGTTCTACTTTATTTTAGTGCACCAAGGAAAGTATTCTTGGCATGCTCCTTTGATAAATTTTAATATTTTGTCCTTGATGTTCAATTGTATTAAATAAATGCAAATACATTTAGGTTCATGTACATGGCAATAAATCACACAAAAATGTCTTAGTTGGCTTTGAATGAGAAAGAAATGGACCAGAGTTGGTCAACTTTTTATTTTGAATATAAAAAATTTAAAGGTTAGATAAGGTTTATGATCAATCCCATACTAATGGAAATTACTCAAGACATGATAATGGTAAAATCAAGGCAGACAATGAATGTATGGGGATCAATATATGGATAAGTACAATATATGCACAATATAGGTGGATATATCAAAAAGTGTGTATGTGGATAAGGTGGCAATACGTGTGTATGAATGTGTATAATTAAGTAAGGACATGGGGGCCCCTAACCTTGGGCAATAATATATCATTTGTCTATATGTGAATGTGTTAAGAAATTCTCTAAAATGGGACAAAACAAAATGTTAATTGGTATGGTAAGTATGCAATTTTTACCAATATAGTTTGTATCATCTTTGAGCTACATGTGAATCATGGAATAGTCATGTTTCTCAAAGTATGTAGTACTCATAAGCATGCATATAAAGTATTTATTCAAACATAATAGGATACCCGATGTGCATATGAAATAATTGACCCTGTTAAATGTTATCATGTAGGCATGTATGCTTAATGGAAACCCACAAAAAGATGAAAAGTATGTAGAAATAAGTTGAGTATAAAGAACTTTGAAGATAAAATAAGCTGAGTGCACACAAATGCATAAGAATAAGATAAATGGAATGTTTTATTACTGTCATAACACCCCTTCAAGGGATCCAGCTCCAAATACAGAGTATAAACCTTGATTATAAATATTCAAAATAGCTTCCATTTAGGAATTCATTGCAATACATAGAATTTTTTCAAAGACTATCGAATCTTGTAGACAACTAAGAGGGAGGGTGAATTAGTTGTAGATTAAAACTTTTATCTATTTCACAAATCTAGATCCAATAAATTAAATCTTTAATCACTTAGCCAAATCAGATATAAACATGAACATGCACACTCATGAACCATACATAATGAAAACCAAATTTTTATGTGGAAAAACCCAAGATGGGAAAAAACCATGGAGAAGATACTTCTCTTGAAAAAAATCAATTAAGTTAACACTGGTTAAGGTGAATTTTACAAACGGTGGCTCATTTTCAGAATGCTCACTATGGGTGGGCTCACTGCCCTAAGAAAGAAGAAGGAAATCCTTCACTAAAATATAACTACCAATAGAAACCCTTGAATCATAGCCTCTAGCAAGTAACAACAACAACACACGTGCTCTGCTCACAACCCAACTTCACACTTTTGCATAACCTCACACAATATCTGATGGATCTACATTTCAATCAACATTTCTCACACATCTCTAATAAAAATATCAAATGATAAAGAAATGAATATCATGAAATCATTGTCAATCTACTATGATCAAAGCAATTTAAGCTAATTAGCAATGAAAAATGATAAGTGAGTGATGTGGATGCAAATTGCAAGAGCTTTGCTGCAATTCAAAGATATGGAGTGGATGAATTATGCTTCTAAATGCCTTCGATATATAAGATTTTCCCAAGGGTAGGGGGTAGAGTGAGATAACCATGGTTATGCTTGGGTAAGGTCAATTGGCTTTGCTTTGTCCATAAATGGGGGGACAATCATTTAAATGGTTTCAAAAGGTTGGACCATTTCAACAAAAGTGAGTGATTTGTGTCCATTTTGTCTCCTTTTTGCTTTGTTGAGGGAAATTAGTATTTATTAATTAATTAAAGTAATTAAATTTAGCCATGAAGGGTAAGATGTTCATTTTGATTTTTGCTTTCAACAACTATGTCATTAATTGAATTTAATCAATTTCGTAGTGTTTTTCCCCTTTTCAAGCTTTATTTAATCATTTAATCATTTAATTGAATTTTCCTTTGATTTGAATTGCCTTTGTTCCATTTATTGATTTTTCGTGCTAGTTGATGATTTGATTGCACCTTTTGATTGATTTAAGCCTTTTGCCAATTTTTCGTGTCTACAAATGCCCCTCTTTGAGTCGATGTGCGAAGAACACCGATTCAAAGATTCCCTTAGTATGATGATCTGATTCAGGTCCTGGTTCTGTGATTCCTTGATACCTCTAATAGTTGGTACGATGATATGATACTGTCTCTGATAGTGATATGCTGCCTGATATGATATGATAAACTGATCTAATACTGATTTGCCTCCTGATATGAAACTGATATGATAACCTGATATGATATGCCCCACTGATAAATGTTTTTGATGTGATGCCAATTTGATACTCTGATGCCCCCTTAGAAATAAAACATATTGATTCCTTGATTTGAAATATTTTGATTGATTGGTCCAATATGTTTTCATTTCTGAAAAATATTGATGATATGCCATGACTTGCAATTTGCATATCCAAGATAGATAGGTCTGTTGTAGTTAAGTAAAACAAGTGATTAGGTTAACAGGATAATGGTACCAATGAATGTGATTTGTTAATCTCATAGGATAGTTCTGATAGGATAAATCAATCAGTGTGAAAACAGATATGATTTGATACTGCTGCTTCGTTCTCAGGACACAGAGACACAAACAAATGGTACAGGGTGTGATTGCTTGATACTTTGATAGGATTGATTGACGTAAGATGACTCACTGATATAGAATACTGATATGATTCCCTTGATTTGTGAGACAGGCACATTTCTGTAAATGATATATATATACGGACCTTAGCTTCTTGGATATTTGGATTTAAGTCATGGGTTTGACCCAGCTAGAGTATAGCTTATTGAGATGATTGATTATGGAGCTCTTTCAATTTGTTGATATTGTATCATGATATTTCAGTTATTGATCAGGACTTTGATGTATCACTTTGATGACATTGTATCTTTGATTAGACAAAGTTCATGGATCTTTGATATTATGGACACTTATGATTTATGGACTTTCCTTGATTCTTGATTGAATGACCCATTTTATGATTGATCAAGATTTCAATTGAATGACCCCCCTTTTCCCTTGGAAAAATACTACAAACAAATGCACATGCAATTAATCTAACATGATAATGCAATTAACCTTCCATGATAATGCAATGCAATGCAGCTAAGTGTCACTAGCTTTTAGTAAATAAATGCCTTGAGGATAAATTTTCATCATTGAGCATTTTGGGACCGAAAAGTCGATACAATCACCACTGCCCACTAACATGATGATATGAATACCACTTTTTATCGCATTTGGTAACCTCCTTTTTGAACTAGTACAACCCACACTAGTCGAATAAACCAACTATGAGGGTATGAATACCAGTTTCAACGAATTCAATGTTGCATAAACAAACAAAGGTCAACCTTCCACCCTATATGAAAGTCCTCGATGATTCTTTGATGACCATGTCGTTAGACGAATTCACATAAGTTGTTGGATATCCCTCAAGACAGTTACTCAAAGGCAAGAAAAATATCATGTCTCCATCATTGCCAATCTAGTCGAAACATCATCGATTAGCTAAAAAGATGTGATAAAAATCAATGTAAGTAAAGATCATCAAAAGAAAGCTTCAAGAGTTTTGCAATGTTTCATGATTTTCAAAAAGTATTTCCAAGCATTCTGATCTTTTTAAAGTGTTTTGTCAATTTTTAATCCCGAATAATAAATTCAATGAAGGCTCATGGATCAAGTTGTGGTAATTGAATTCTTGGTTAGTGAACAATGATATCTATCAAAGGTTCACGAAAATCTTCTCTTCTAAAATTCTGATCTCTTTCTCTGACGTGACTGAATGTTGTACTATTGAATCCTTTTTGGGTTTAATGCCTTGCTTCATGTGAATTCATGCTTGTTTTCTGAAATCTGCTAATTAAGATCAAATGCCCCAGTTGGATAGAAAAAATGTTGGACTTGGACAAACTTCCAAAATATTACCGAAGCTCGGTTTATGCAAGATGCAGCTCAAAGCATGTTATGCTTTCCCTTTTACTAGCTCTCAAACAAGATCACATTGGTTTTCCCCCAATGTCTTAGCAAGATATAGGACATGAAAGATGGATTTTCAAGTTAATGGATTAGAGATGGAAAGGCTATGATGGAAGAAGTATGCGAATGTGACCCATAGGACTATCTCCTCAAGAGTACCCAAGCTAAGGAAAAAATGATATAGCAATGTGAAGCATGTTTTTGGATAAGCCATGAAAGCCAATGATACAGTGTTAGATAGCCTATAGGATAACGATCTGCTGCCATGAAAAGGAGTGATCCAAAAGAGTGGACATGTCAAGAAGTTTTTGATAACAATTTTTTTTTTTTTTTTTTTTAAGTTCTTCATTTTGATCAAGACCAAGGGTCAATTTGGGTAAGATGTGGATAAGCTAACACAATCAAGATAAAGGAGTGATGGAGGCTATGAAGGGATGTTTTGGGATTATGAAAAGATTGTCAAGGAATAATGAAGGTGAATTTGGGATAAGCAAGATCATGATAGGGTAACATGGATGCAGCAAGTACATAAGTTGATGGAAAGGATAACAGATGTTAAGATACTCAATGCTCATGGATATGTTCAACCTTGTCAAGACGAAGGTGATAGAGGAAATATGGATGAAAGTGAGGTAAATGATAGGAAGATGGAAGATGGCATGGATGAAACTTACCCCCAAGTGTAGAGTGCAAGAAGGAAGAATTACGCATGATGCCTATTTGCTAGGTTTTCATCATGGTACTTGTCTAAGGCGCCACAAGAAGTGGTTTTCACCCTAGATTTATTTCTTTTTATTTTTGCTACCAAGGTGCCTATTGCTAGGTTTTCACCAAGGCACTTTTTCTCTTTTTTCATTTTTTTTCATTTTTTCTTTATTTTTTTCTTTTTTTGTATTTTTCAATATTTTCCCAACATTAGAATCTTTGGACAATGCTCCTTTGAAAGATATGTTGTAATAAACCATGGGTATGACTAGGATGCTCAAAGGTATTGATAAGAGGGATGGAAGTACAGAAAGTATGCATTGGAAAATGAATGTGAGGATAAGAAGAAGGTATGTTGAAGATGGAAATGTTGGCAAGATCAACTTTGACACACACTTTGAAGAGTGGTGCAATGATGGAGGAACAATAGATGATGGAGGTAAGGGTCCTTTTGAGGTAGTGGATTTTTGGATATGAGAACCCAAATTAGGCTTGGAAAGTGGAGGATGTGTGGAAGGAGATGGAATGGAAGCCTTTGGAAGCTTGAATGTCAATTTTGATTCTTCTTTTGTGTACAAGTCCTTCAAAAGTGACTTGGGAATCCACACATTCTTTGATTTTTCTTCCTTTTGTGATGCTTTTGAATGCATTTCTTCAATGAGGGATTTAGGAACCCACATTTTTTTTTTTCTTTTTGCTTTGTGGACCTTTGCGGCCTTTTGGAATTTCATTTTTCTTTTCATTCACATGTCGATTAGATGGGACATTGTGATTTTTATACACATATGGATTCTTGGATTCATGATTTTTATGTTGCACATCAAAATTGCTTCCAAAAGACTTAGGAATTGTGGATGAATATGAATAATATGAAGGGTTCATATGGATCGATGTTTGGACATTCTTCAAGTATGTGTGTCTTTGTTGATCTTGATACATGGTAGGGTAAGTGAATGGATAGCTAGGGATGATAGGAATGGTTGATGGGGGAATATATGGACCTAGTATGGATGGAAGGGATGAAGACTTTTGTTTTGGGACATAGGCACCCAAAATGGATTTGGAGGATAGTGGAGGTATGTGGTTGTATTTTAATGGAGGGATATAAGGTGTGAAAGGGATATCAATATCTTTGGAAGGAGCTCCATCGTCAACGTTCTCATCTTTAAGATTTATCTTTATACTAATAGGCTCATGAGTAGCTTTGATAGGAACACATTTGATAGGATCAACTGAAGCTTGAAGGGATTTATTATCTTGCAAGGGATTTGGAAGAATGATGTTTTCTTGAGGTGAACATGGAGGAATATGACAAGGAAATGATGGGATACTTTGATCTTGACAAGGATCTTTGAATTATGTAGCGAAGGTATTTTGCTCTTGATTTTCAATATGCTCATTGGAAGTTATGGAAGGGATATCTTGATCTTGCTCGGGAAGTGGAGAAAATATGGAACTTGGAAGGGTACTTTGTTCTTGGAACAGAAGGATATCATCTTGAAAGACATGAAAGGATGCAAGGGGATCATCACAAGGTTCAAGGGATATGGGACCTTCATCAAATATGGGAGGGGTTTGTATATAATCTTGATCTTGATCTTTATCAATATTTGTTTCTTTTCTTTTTAGATTATCCTCTTGACATGAAGCCACTTCTAAGGACAAGGTAGATGTTTGGATATGTGTGGGGAATGTTTGGAAGAATGGTGTAGGATCCTCTTGAATAGGTATAATAGGCATTGAGGCACATGAAGCTTTGGGTTCTAAGATCTTTGAAGCATGGAAACAATCTGCAGCAAGATGTGAGTTAGCTTGGGTTTCTTTTAGAGGTAGCCCTTGAGGGTAAACATAGTTAATGGGAAAAGTGTCATCATTAGGCTCATTCTTTGATGGAGGAATTTTGGATAATTGTGGAGCTTTGGGAGATGAAGAAAATATGAAAGGAATGCTAGCTATGGGAGGGTCTTTGCTAGATAGAGGTTCAGGAGATGGATGAAGGATGAAAGGTGTACAAGTCATCTAGGGAGAAACCTTGTTAGGAGATGGACAAAGGATGAATGGATTACTCTTGCTATATGGAGGTTTATTATCTTTCTTGAGAGTGGTATTTTTCACTCCATACTCTTTATTATCTTGATCACAAATAGGTTGATTATGCAATTTCCTTTGATCTAAGATAACTTTGTTTCTCTGAAATGCTTCTTTTTGTGAGGAGGATGAAGATACAGATGGCCCATCATCATAAAGGAATGGCCAAATTGATCTTAATGATGGCTCTTTAGATAAAGTATCTTTTTGTTTTTCCTCATCCTTTCTCAAGGTTGATATGTCAAAATTACGAGGAAGCTTAGCTCCTGCTTGAACTAACTTCATGAAATATGCTTCTTTATTCCTCTCCAAGACTAATTTCATTATTTCCATAAACATGGGATCTTGAATTGCTTCTAAAACTTCTTCTTCAGACACCTCATCATTTTGATTCTAATGGACATTCTGATATGAGGACAATGAAGATATGGATGGCCTATCATTATAAAGAAAAGGACACGTTGATCTTAATGATCGCCTTTTAGATAAAGTATCTTTTTGTTTTTCCTCATCCTTTCTTAAAGTTGACGTGTCATCATTATGAGGAAGTTTAGCTTTTGATTGAGCTAAATAAAGGGAATATGCTTCATTACACCTTTTCAAAGTTAATTCCATTGCTTTGATCAATTCGGTATTTTTGGATGCTTCTAAAATTTGATCGTCAGACATTCCCTCAAATAGGCTCATCATTATGGATCAATCCTTCCTTCTTTAATTCAATCCAGTTGGGTTGGTTTGGAATGTGTCACAAGTCTTGATCAATTTATAAGATTTAAAAATTTAATTGTATTTTGATCAAGTACTTTGGAACTTCTTGTTTGAAAAGTTGAAGACAATCTCAACACACACATCAATAGTTCACCATATCCCTAGATCATTCTAATGTGTATATTCTCGAATGTATCCATGGGTTTGATCACAAGAAAGACTTCCAAGCAAGCTACCTAGCACAAATTTGGCTTTTAAATGGCTCTATTAGGTAGTTTTTGCTATTTTTACCGTTTTGTAGTGTGGATTCCGTTCAAAATGGATTTCAACCGTTCATCCCCCAAGTATGTTAAGGGGCTTCCCACACGCACCGAAGTATGATTTTGCGCAATCCGTTAGGACTACTAGAGGAAGTTCGAAAGGGCTAAAATCCTTTTGTCGTGCACCCCATTAAGGATACACGCGTTTCTTTTTATAGTGGGTCGGATTCTTGCAGCAAAGGCAAGTGTATCCCACTTTGGACTATCCCTCTCACTGGCCCTTTAAGGCAATCTCGGGAGGCGAGCCCACTAAGTTCTAAACATGTTCATTGAAAGCATGAAAAGTGGATTTCTCCCAAACACTTACAATCAATTGTTCTTTTTCAACCCCGTGACAAAGGGGTTCTTAGAATTGAAATGTTTGTTCTTTTCCTTTTATGATTAAACTATGTTTTGAACTTTGAAAATGCCACAATTTAAGGGAAGTTTGCAAGCTTGATGAGAGAAATACCTCAAACGATGCTAGCAAAGGCTAGGCGCATTTTTAAGTAGTAGATTTTCTCGTTTTCTCTCCAAATCCTTCCCTTACCTTAGTGAAACGTTCCCTCCACCAGCAAATTAGTCGGCATAAACAAACAAAGTGAGGAGAAACCAAAATCAAAGCTTAGAATGCTACAATTTCGATTATGCTTTTTATTCCTTCTTTTACTTCAATATTTGCAAAATTTTACAAACTTAGGGACTAAACTCCCAATTTAATGATACGTATTTCTGTTTGTAAGCATTTACAACAGCAATGTATTTAGCATATACCTCTACATCCCTTTCTAAGTCATTGTTGAGAACAAAGGTGGTGTGTATCCGATTTTCCTTTCTTATCCTCTTAGCGATCAATTTCTCCTTCAAGTTGTGCCTTCTCTCTGGTTTTTGAACTTTCTTATGACAGACCATACTCCTGAGACAGAAAAAAAAAAAAAGGACGTGAAGTCAAAATACAGTCATTATTTTAACACTTTTGATAAAATATAAAAGTACAGCCACGCGACATTGTCCAGACTGTACGCAAGATCTAATTTGACAAAGGCGTGATTACTTTAACCGCGAGCGTCACCTTGCGGGGCTCAAGCGAGATCAAAATAACCAGGAGCGATATCAAATTTTATCTATGCGTGAAATCTTTACCAGACACGACAAACTGATGCAATAAAAGCGATATCTAATTTATCAAAGGCGACATTTCAAATGACAAAAGTGAGAAATTAAATCAATAAGGCAGAGTACTCCCTTCACACCAGACGTAAAATGACTTCCTGAAAGTGACTTTTCAACTGATGTCTGTGACATTTAAATGACCAGATGCATGGTATCTTTGTCACAAACATGACAACTTAATAACCAGAAGCGTGATTTTATTTTTGTAATGCGTTATTTCTCTGTCTGGTAGCATGAATCTGTAGGTTAATCCACGTAAAAGTCCAGACTCAGCGGGTCATTTTATTCTCCGTAGGTGACATTTCTTTGCTAAAAGCGAGATCTCTTTATTTGTCAGCGTGATTTCTTCTCTGTGATCTGCAGACAGCAAGCAAAAATATACAATTTCTAGCCTAAATTTAGCAAAAATGTGAAAATAATGATGAATTTGAGGCCTAGAGCCCCACGGTGGGCGCCATTTGTGTGTGAGTGATTTACACCTTCATGAAATAACAAGATTTAAAAGACAATTACACTATTCAAAGAAAACTAATCTAAATAATGCACAATTAATCTAAATATCTCATGGATCTCTAAAATAAAGTGGTAAATGAGGCTCTCAGCTATGATCCTCACTAGTGACACTCTAAAGATGAGAATTAAGCTATATGATATGCAAATTTAGATCTATTCTATCAAATTCTAGCTCTATTTGATGAACAATCTACTATGATCAAAGCAATTTAAGCTAATTAGCAATGAAAAATGATAAGTGAGTGATGTGGATGCAAATTGCAAGAGCTTTGCTACAATTCAAAGATATGGAGTGGATGAATTATGCTTCTAAATGCCTTCAATATATAAGATTTTCCCAAGGGTAGGGGGTAGAGTAAGATAACCATGGTTATGCTTGGGTAAGGTCAATTGGCTTTGCTTTGTCCATAAATGGGGGGACAATCATTTAAATGGTTTCAAAAGGTTGGACCATTTCAACAAAAGTGAGTGATTTGTGTCCATTTTGTCTCCTTTTTGCTTTATTGAGGGAAATTAGTATTTATTAATTAATTAAAGTAATTAAATTTAGCCATGAAGGGTAAGATGTTCATTTTGATTTTTGCTTTCAACAACTATGTCATTAATTGAATTTAATCAATTTCGTAGTGTTTTTTCCCCTTTTCAAGCTTTATTTAATCATTTAATCATTTAATTGAATTTTCCTTTGATTTGAATTGCCTTTGTTCCATTTATTGATTTTTCGTGCTATTTGATGATTTGATTGCACCTTTTGATTGATTTAAGCCTTTTGCCAATTTTCTGTGTCTACACTAACCATTTGTGTTTCTTGACCGATTTGCAAGGCTTTGACTTGTTCAGTAAGATGTAGATTCTTTTCAGATAAATCAGATATTGTTCCTTCAGATATGTCAGATATACTGTCAAATCTAGATCCAGTGTTCTCAAATGTGTAATCTATCTCTTCTTCATGATAATCAGTTTCATTGTACCGAATAGCCATATCCTTCCTCTAAATCGGTAACTTCTTCAATTCATCTTTGGCTTTCTTGTATTGTTCAATGAAGATTTGCATCTGAATCTTTTGATTCTCAATAGTCTTGTCCAACCTATATCTTTCCATCCTTAGATCTTTACCTCTTTAGTGGTTAAAATTCTTTAATAAGAGATCTAGCTCTGATACCAATTGTTGGGATTGGAAAGATAAAGTACTGAGAGGGGAGGGGTGAATCAGTACCCTAAAAAACTTTCAACACTTAACAATATGCAATAGTAGTTCTTAACTAACTGATTGATTTCATTATTTGCAACATACATTCATATAACTTAGAAATGTAAAGTGCATGTAAACAAAATAATAAATCATTCATGAAAATAAGTACTCATAACTCAAATATTTTGGTTATGTAGAAACCCTTGTTAGAAGGTAAAAATTGTGGTGGGGATGACACCCACAAATTCTTCACTACTGTAGTAAATAAAGGATGTCAGTAAAGGATACAATTGTTGATCACTTTTAATGATATTACCCTGCTAAAAGTAACAAAATATCAACTAGATCTACAAAATGAAATGATTTTAGCAACAAATTCAAGTGTACACTCGGTTAAGAGATTTACATAAGACAGTTAAGTCTACTCTGTTAAGAGATTTAAAATCTTCTACAATGGTTAAATTGATAACAGTAGGATATCTGTAAAATGACAACTTATGCTTGTCTGATTCAAATCTATTAAATATCAAATGAATATCACCTCAATGTGTTGAATACAACCTTTTGTCTTTCTTGGTAGCCTTGTATATTGATAAAACTGATATTGTCTTTGATTAAATTCTATGTCATATAACCCTTGTCTAATCTTTGATGTCATGTGTGCGGCTATTGCTTCATGATCTCTCATATCTTGCATGCTTAAAATGACATATTTTACACTTATATATTAAACAATCTTGACCTAATTAGGGTTATAATATCTTAGAAAACCTAAGATCAACGGTGTACAAAAATAACCTAGATCTAACTGTTACATAGGAATCATCACAAAATTAAATGATTACATCTATATTAAATATGTCTTGATCTTGGTAAACCGTTTATAGATCCGTGTAAACTATTTGCATAGAGATATGTGTCATTCATGATTACTATGTTGTTTCCTGAATAAATTGGTAATTACTGCATTCATTGTTCGGTGAATAACTGATGCTCGGTGTGTAGAATACTTGGTGATTACTAGCTCAGTACCCAGTAATTTTGACGCTTGGTAAACATGCTCAGTTAAACTTGTATTCTAATTATCTTTAAGTTTTGCCTTGTATCTGCTCCATGTGAAAGCTTTGTATGCTTGACCGATTGACTTATTTGTCTCCTTATTCCAACCTTTACCGACTAAGCAATTTATGATTACCGACTGAACTCATTTGATACTAATGAAATCCATAATGCTCAAGTAGAGATAACATTGGAAGCACTTTAACCATTATTCATGTTCATTTTTTCCCACCATATGCCCTATTTGACCAGGTATTTCTTCCAAAAAATTAAACTTTCCATTGAAAATGCTTAGAAATAAAATCCAACAAAAAATAATTTGTCAATAATCACACACACAAAAACCCTCTCCCAAAATCACAATCCAAAATGTAAAAATGATCCAGCATTAGAGAAACTGAAAGATCTTCATTTTATTTAAACCCCAATCTCTGAGATGTTTACTGAATTTAAAGTGTAACGAATGCCTCTGCAATGAAGCAATCAATTCCTTTCCCTGGAGAGATCTCTCGCTCGCAAAGACAATCCCCTTATCTCAAAACCTACAAAATATCTTCCTCTTTTCTTCCCGTATCCTTCCACCCCAAAAAAGAATATCCAAATCCTCCATATAAGCCTCTTTTTTCTCCCAGTGAACATAGGAAAAAATAAATATTTCATTAAGTCTCCACCAACTCCACATCAATAGTGAGGGATAAAAGAATTTTTTAATTTGCACCTCCACTTTAATGCCCATCATGGAAGCAATAAAATCTTCATAGCTCCTATATTTATTCCATGCACTCACAAGACATTAGAACTTAGGATTACAATTCCAAATAATTCTTTAGTCACTAAATTGGGCATTTAGACCATAGCCATAAAAATTAATTAAATGTACATAGTGGAATTATGAGAGCTTATTTTATATTTGTATTTAAACTCCCCCTAACTATATGCATTAGCCTATGAGGGAACCCATGATATGCTAATGACCACCAAACATTTGATCTTAGAGGAGGAACATTACGGGAGCAGGTTGTGTGGTGAGAGATTACAATAGAAATATTCTAATGATGGGAGCAAAATATCTAGTGGAAGGTACTGACAATGAGGCTATGGCTCAGGCAACCTTGTTAGCAGTTTATATAGTTATGGACATGAATATTTCAAGGCTCCATTTGGAAGGAGACTTATTGGTTAACGTAAATGACATTATTAAGAGAGAATCAAGTGTCTAGTATATCAATAAACACATTCAAAGGATTAAATCTTTACTTTGACATATTAATAAGTTTAAAATAACTCATGTAAGGAGAGAGGGTAATGAGGTAGAAAATTGTCTTTCAAAGGTAGGAGTGACACTGAAAGAAAAGAGCAGGGAGACACTAGTGGAACATTTTTGAAACTTAAAATGAGAAGAATTTGATGAATGGAATGCGAAGGTTGGGAATGATATTAGAAGAGATTTAATATGGAGGAAATGGTATAGGCCGTTTGAAATTTTTTAACTTTGGAGTTTACCTTTGTGGGATTTTCTTATTCCTAATTCGAATAGCCTTGGGCCATTAAAATGATCCTTTACACTAATGATGATAGGTATTAATTGTAAAAGGGGATAATTGATGTAATATCCATGTGGAGGCATGATAATTGAGTACTGTATGATTGTCTCAGATTTGAAGGATGTGAGGATCATCATTATTTGTATTGGAACTAGGTTCAAAAGCATTTAGAGAAAGTTTGGCTACGTGTGTGGTGGAGATAAAGAGTTACATGTAGTAGCTGAATAGAATTGGTTGCAAGTGAAATCCCCAAGTTTAAAATTGTCTGGGTTTTCAGAGACTACGGGGGCTAACTTCGCTCTGGATACTAGAAATCAAGTACAAACTTTAAAAGGTGCTCTAAAGATGAAGAGATTGAAGTGTATTTTTCTCATTGACAATCTGAGATTTTGGCAATGCATTGATTTGATTCTTGGGGAGGAATTCATCCAGGAGAGACACAGGTTTCAAACTAATATAGATATCTCCATATACTTTTTGGCTTGGGGTCTGTAGCTAGGTACAAGGGAGGAGACCCTATGGGAAATGTAGAATTGTCTCAAGCCCCAATGGTGTGGTGGAATTTTCTCCATCATAGGGTTGGCAGAGCCATGGGTAGGTCTATGAATGAATGATGGGATTTGGAGAATGGTAGAGGGTACTATAGAGAGTTTCGATCCATTTTTGGTGTGGAGCACCACAACGAGGAAGGAGATCCACATAGAGGAGGCTCGTGGTGGTTGGGAGATGCTTAAGAAAGTGTTGTTGGAATTAGAATAGATAAATCACAAAAAGGATATGGAGTCAAGGAAGGCTAAGAAGGCTTGTACGGGCAAAAAAGGAGGAATGTTTATTCCTAAAGGCTCCATCTCTCCAAGGTTTAGGGCTAGGCCTCACGTAATGGAGGAGTGAAAGTGATCATAGTTTGAAAGTCATGGGTCAATTTTTGTTTCTATGTTCTATTATGTAGCCCTTCTTGTCATGAATAGGGCCAGTTTAATAGATATTTAGACAATAGAAAAACATATTTTTGTGTATAAGATTTCCAAGTAGATGTTAATGTAGTAGGTTAGTGGGTAGTTGTGCATGGGCAATATTGGCATGGTTAATCATGTATTTTGGGATGGCAAGGCAAATAGCCATGGTTTAGGGTGTTGGCTAGTTAGCATTTTGTCATGGATAGGTTGATGGAATCATATAATTTCTATGTAATTTATTTTAGAATTAATAAAAATATTAGCTATTACCAATAAAAAATATTATTATAACATATAATATTATAATAACATGTACATATATAAACCATCCCCCTACCCTCCGCCCAATGTCGACATTTAATATAAATCCAAATTTGCAACAGTCATGGATCATTTTAATCCATGGATTTTGCAAAAATGGATCCAATATCTGAAGCTCTTCTAATATATAATGGAGTGAGGGATATTCTTGCTGAAATCAATGTTAAGGTATGTTTTTTGCATTTTAATCCATTTTTTGTCAATTATTTGTATTTTTGAGTGATTTTTTTAAAATTTAAATTAGGTTATTTGAATTTTAAATTGTTTAATTTCATTAAACTACAAGTTAATTATATGGATTTTTAAATTAATCAAGTATGCTAGATAACATTGATAATCCTAACCTTGGGGAACCACACCCTGAAAACACACAACCCAAAGACCCATAGGCACAAAACCCTCCAGCTATAAACCCTTGGCAAATAAAAGACCTTATAACTGATAAATTGAACCAGTTGAGGGGTATTAGAGATATGTATAATAGGATCCCTAGATTATCCCCAACCTTTAATACATTGGCTTCAATAATACAGAATATAGAGACCCTCACAATGAAGTATAATTTTGCACTTTGATGGCGGGATGTCATGAAGGCCCATTTTAATGATGGGATGGATTATGATGATGAAAGAACAAATAGGTACCCTATTTTTGAATCCCAAAAAATTGAAGTTATCCATGAGATGGTGAACACATACTGCTATGTGAGACAACATCTAGGATCGTTGGTGGATGAATTATGATAAACCACCTAAAAACAATATGGATATCCCATTTTATTTCATAAAAAATATATATTGAGTTTGTGTTGGGTCATCATGTGAAATACAAGAGTATGCGATCATTTATGGGAATAGGTAGAGGCATGCCCCAAGATAGACCAAGGGCACGTCAAGTAGTACAAAACCCATTTGTTCCCCCTCCTCTCATTTCTCCCCCCCCCCCCCTTCCCCCCTATAGTACAACATCTAGATATTATTGCATAGGATGCTTCACAGACCATTAGGGTCATTCACTCTTTGAGTGGCCATTTTATTATGTAGACTATGTCACTAGCACAACCATGTGTTGATGATGTTGGCACTATATTTGGTGGTATTGACACATCCTCCTTGGGGGCACAAATTTGTGTGCCCCATACTTGCATTATGTGCAAGAATATAAGTTGGGGTCGTCTATATCAACCTGTCGAGGACCCTATAGACATATCCAAGTTTGAGGTGCATGATATGGTGGTTCACCATATGTCACGATAAGGAATAGATCATACCTTGGAGAGTCCTCTCATATGAGAGATGAGGAGGCACATCCATCATTCGTTCCTCATATTTGAGCAAGACTTAACTTTTAATTTCATAGTGCTTTTAATTTTGAATAAGTATTTATATTAGATAACTTATTATGAATGCAAACTTATGTTTATACACATTGTCTAAATTCATATTCAGTTGATGTCAGAGGAGGAGTTCAAACAAGTCCAGAATGCCACACTCTCAACCATTATTTCATTTGGCCTTGACAGTTCTATGTTATATATTATCGCACTCGGTCCATTAATTTTTCTATCAGCATACATGCTTGTCATTTAAATTATGATAATTAAAAATTATATTCTAATTAACATTTTAATCTTATTTTACTCTTACAGGTTTCACTTACTACAAGGGATATGCAATGCGAGGGGGGTGCAATGACACACACTGACAAGGGGAAGGTAATTAAGAGTTTGAGAATTATATGCATGTACTTATTATTTGTGTTTACTAATGTTATTTACATTGTTTATAAATAATAGAGCTAGATGTTTGAGGATGACATGGCACAGGTTCATGAACCCAACCTCTCAACCATTTCATTTGGCCATGATAGCCACACGATACATATATTTCTACATCTAGTTATTTGCATTTGTGTATCAAGTATACATACTTTCTATTTAAATTATCATTTTAAGTATATATTAACTAATATTTTTATCCTCTTTTACTCTTGTAGGTAACACCTACTACGAGGGAGGTACAATGTCAAGGATTTGCATCCTTATTGACTGCACCAACATTGCCAGAAGAAGGTCTACCTGAGGCAACTTTATATTTTAATTCAAGTGTTTAGTAAATTTATTTTTTGTCACTAACAAATTTATAGGATAACTTGTATCAATTTCACAGTTGTGAACATATATAGATCAACATAACCACTGTTCTAGCGACATCTCTTTGCTACCAATGACTTATTCTAGTATTCTTGACCACATTAGGAGACATAGAATTGAGGTAAACAAGAATTTAATTTTAAATTATAATTATAATTTAATGTGTATTAATTTTGATGGTAATTTTCTATTTGTAAATCATATCATTTAAGTAATCTCAATTGTGGTTTGAATTTGTTTGTTTGTGCAGGATCCTTCAGAGCCAAAGACTACTTCAAAGAGGCTCCATTTTGATGATCAACCATTAGCCTAGGATGTCATAGAGACATTTAGTTGTAGAGATTTTGAGATGCCATATGTCACATTTTGAGATGGCATATGCCATATTTTATAGAGACATGTATATTTTGTAGAGATTTGTTCAAGTTGACATTTATGTCATATTTGTATATGGAGATACATACTTATTAAAAACAATTTGATATAAAGAATATGCATTTTGATATAATTTATTCCTCATGTATAGTAGATGTATTATTCATGTTTATGAAATCCTTACGTATTTTTTATTATGTGAGTGTCATTGTTACCATGTTTCAATAATATTTGATGTTTTTGGATGATATTTTTTATTATGTTTCCATAATATTTGATGTTTTTTGATTGAAAAAATATGGAATTCATAGATTGAGGAGTGATGATGCCTTCTTCCATGCATTCAACAAATTAATTTCCCTCCTATTTATATCTTCATGATGAGAGAGTCACAACCTTTCATCATTATAACCTTTCTAGAGAGTCATAATCTTTCATCCTTTATGCCCTTTGAAAGATTAATAACCTTTCATAACTACCACCTTTTAAGAGGGTCACACTCCTTGATAATGATGCAAGGTATCCTAAATATCATTATGTCCATCATGGGCACAAAATGTTAGCGCAAACACATCTAGTTGGGTGGGTTTACCCTAAGCACGGTCCAGTTTTGGCTCCCCACTTTCTAGAATGCTTGGCACCATACCTTATTGAAAATTTCCCTTAAGCTCCCTAAGTGCACAAAAGTGACAAATTTTGATAGGAAATTTCCCCTAATCTATGGCACTTGCAAAGGATTCGTCTGAACCTATAGGATCGCAGGAGGCCCTTGTACAATAACCTATCTCATATTTTCAAGATTCAAAGTGGTTTTTGTATCTGTTCATTATGGGTGCAAACCATCAATGCAAATGTGTCTAGTTGAGTAGGTTTACCCTAGGCATGGTCCCATTTTGGTTCCCCACTTGTTGAAATTATCAGTGACATACCGTACCGTCGATAGCCCTTAAGTGTCCTAAGTGCACAAAAGTAAAAAAAATGACGAGATATTTCTCCCAATCTATGGTACTTGTGAATGGTATATCTAAATATATAGGTCCATGAGAGGTACCTCTATAATAACCTATCTCATATTTCCAAGACTCAAAGTGGTTTTCGTAGGGCAAGTATCTTTCTATTGATGCAAAAACCATCTAATGCATTCAATGGAAAGTTGAAAGGTATCCTAAATCTTGCTATGTTCATTATGGGAAGAAACTATCAATTCAAATGCATTTTTTTAGGTGGTTTTACCTTAGGAATGGTCCCATTTTGACTCACTACTCGCTAAAACGCTCGACACCATACCCTACCAACAATGTCCCTTATGTGCCCTAAGTGCACAAAAGTGACAAACTTTGGCAAAATATTTTTCTCAATTTATTGCACTTGTGAATGATTCATCTAAACATATAGGATTGTGAAAGGCCCCTCTACAATAACCTTTCTCAAAATTTCAAGACTTGAAGTGGTTTCCGTAGGGCATCAATTTTTTTATCGATGCAAAAAATGTCAAATGCATTTAATGGAAAGTTATGAGGTAGTCTACATCTTACTATGTTCATGAATCATTGGTGAAAACCATCAATGTGAAAACGTATCCTAGGCATGGTCCCATTTTGGCTACCTACTCACTAAAACGCTTGGTGGCATACCCTGCCAGTGATGTCTCTTAAGTGCCTTAAGTGCACGAAGTGATGAACTTGTTAGAATGATTTTAGAATAACTGAGAAGGGGGGTGAATAAGTTATCCTCAGGTCCAGATGTACCAATTCAAATTTTAAACACTTCAACAACATATATCTACTCAATAATCCACTCGGTCTTTATAGCATATAACTAGTGACATAAACTTGCAGTCCACTGTCCAAAAGTAATCAACTTACAAAATATAAACTCTTAATTATTAAATACATCAAATAACATTCACACCAGTATTACACCAGGATTTAATGTGGAAACCCAATTTGAGAAAAACTGCCAGTAACATGCTACCAATTTTCACTCTTCTAAAGTGAGTTCTATGAGGAGCCAACCCTATTAAATTTTACAATACACATTTTTAGGTGTGACCCTGTTAAAGGATTTAATCACCCTGTCAGGAGTGGCCTTGTCAGAGGACTTAAGAACATTCCATTAGAATCTCATCTTGATTAAAGGATTTACAAATGACTGTTAGGTCAACCTTGATTAAAGGATTTTAACTAATACAATGGTTAGAAAGTAACAGTGGGTTTGATATGAAACATACAACTCACTTTGTAAATACAAATCTAATGTATCTCATATGCTGATCCGCTGATTGACTTTCATTATCATCACCATCTCTGATCTTCTTGGAAACCCTTCAAGCAATCACCACTTCACAACTCTTCACATCTCTTCTCAACCTTTTTCTTAGGTTCGCCAATCAACTAAATCAACCACTTCATAACCCACAATTAGGTTATCCTTATACCTCCTTAATTAGGTAGCTTGATCTTTTGTCGCTTAATCGTCTCTTTAGATCTTAGGTTTAGGTCAGATTCATCGAATCCTTCCAACATTTTGTTCTCCTTCTATCCTTTTAGATACTTCTCAAAACTTCTCCTTTAATTGTTAGCTGAAATCTTTGTTGATGATATCATATTTGGAGGACAAGATGCATGGTGCCAAACATTTGCAAATGAGATGCAAACTGAATTTGAGATGTCTATGTTTAGAGAGATCAATTTTTTTGTTGGTTTGCAAGTTTATCAGATGAAGAAAGGTATCTACATTACTCAATCTAAATATATTAAGGAGATACTAAATTTTTTTGGCATGGAGGACTCTAGACCAGTGAGTAAACCTATGGATACTAAACAAAAACTATCAAAGACTGATGATACAATAGAAGTGAATTAAACCTTGTATAGGTCAATGATTGGAAAGCTACAATATGTTTCACAACAGACCAAATATTGCACTAGCAGTTGGGATTGTTGCAAGATTTTCTGCAAATCCTAAGGAGAATCACATGATGGCAGTAAAAAGGATATTGAGATATCTGAAAGGAATAAAGGACTATGGATTGTATTACAAGAAGAATGATAAGTTTGAACTAAAAGTCTATACTGATGCAGATTGGGTAGGAAATGTAGATGATAGAAAGAGTATAAGTGGTGGCGCATTCTTTCTAGGAAAGAGATTAGTTTCATGGAAAAATAAGAAACATAATTGCATTTCTTAATCTACAATAGAAGTTGAATATGTAGCAACTACAATTAATTGTTCAAACATGGTGTGGATCAAAAAATTATTGAAAGGTATGAAAGAAGAGATCATTGAGCCAATTGTTATTTTATGTGATAACACAAGTGCTATAAATAAATCAAAGAATCGTGTGATACACACTAAGACCAAGCATATTGCTATCAAGTATCATTACTTGAGAGAGCTAGTTCAAGACAAAGAAGTGAGATTGGAATATGGGAATACAAAGGAGCACTTGGCAAATATATTCACTAAAGCTTTACCTAAGGATGCACATGACTATCTAAGAGGTAAATTAGGGGTGATTCCCCTAACTGAGGCTATCTAAATCAAATGGAGTATTGCATCAAATGTATTACTCAAAATATCTAACAAATTGATGCAAGGAGGTCACACTTTAGAAGTTTCCTAAAGTTGTGAAGAGTTAATCATAAGATGTTGATCAGTCATAAACAAGATGACTGAGGGAGCATATAGTTTAGAAAGATGACATGAAAATATCTACATGGTGAAGATGAATGAGAAAGTTGAAAATGTCTTTGGCATTGTTGTCAAAGAGGGAGATATTTGATAGGAGTTACCATGAATAGACGAGGGAGAGATTCAGTAAAGCTTAGAACCACAAAGAGGGAGAGATTATCAAGAGGGACTTGATACTTCAGAGTTGCAAAGATGAGAATCAAAATGAAGCTAAGGATATTAATGAAGATTATTCATAGAACACATAAAGAGTTGACAGAAGTTGCTTCAATACATATTTTTTGGATTGTATGGTAACTAAGCGTATGGTGTTGCCATCAATGCCAAAGAGGGAGATTGTTGGAAGCTACATTTGAAACAATTGTTATATTGTCATTGATGTCAAACCTTTACTGGTAAGATAATTGCTATATAGTAAAGTGCCATATCATTTGATTGATGAAGAGGATTTGAAAAGAGGAGATAACAAGAAGACCTACCAAAAAAGTTTAGTTATGAGAAACTGCAATGGGTACTTGATTAGTTAGCACATTGGCAAGGTAATGTGTTGTTCATCTATAACACTAAGTGAAGAAGATAGTTGAATTAAAACATGAAGAGATGAGGAAAGGAAGACTGCAAGCTTAGGCTTGACCGAGAAAAAGAGAAGAAGATTAAGGAACTTAAGTTTAAGCTGAGTGATGCTAGTGTTGACGGACCGATAGTATAAGCCGAGCAAATATAGTGTCAAATGAGCATTAGTAATTGTTGAGTATCAGGAATTGGACCGAGCAAAAATAGTGAGTGCTAAGAAGAACATTTTTAGTGATGACCAAGCTATCTAGTGAAGACCGAGCAGAAGAACACAATGATGACCGAGTGTTAGTAATTTACAATTTGTGAAGGGATTGAGATTCCCAGCTGACACAGTTGAATTCTTAGAATATGTAAAACATGTTGAAGATAACGATGAATGACATGGAGCATTTAATGCATGGTAAAAAAAATTATGCATAGATTAAAGGAGAAGTTTTGAGAAGTATCTAAAAGGATAGAAGGAGAACAAAATGTTGGAAGGATTCGATGAATCTGACCTAAACCTAAGATCTAAAGAGATGATTAAGCGACAAAAGATCAAGCTACCTAATTAAGGAGGTATAAGGATAACCTAATTGTGGGTTATGAAGTGGTTGATTTAGTTGATTGGCGAACCTAAGAAAAAGGTTGAGAAGAGATGTGAAGAGTTGTGAAGTGGTGATTGCTTGAAGGGTTTCCAAGAAGATCAGAGATGGTGATGATAATGAAAGTCAATCAGCGGATCAGCATATGAGATACATTAGATTTGTATTTACAAAGTGAGTTGTATGTTTCATATCAAACCCACTGTTACTTTCTAACCATTGTATTAGTTAAAATCCTTTAATCAAGGTTGACCTAACAGTCATTTGTAAATCCTTTAATCAAGATGAGATTCTAATGGAATGTTCTTAAGTCCTCTGACAAGGCCACTCCTGACAGGGTGATTAAATCCTTTAACAGGGTCACACCTAAAAATGTGTATTGTAAAATTTAATAGGGTTGGCTCCTCATAGAACTCACTTTAGAAGAGTGAAAATTGGTAGCATGTTACTGGCAGTTTTTCTCAAATTGGGTTTCCACATTAAATCCTGGTGTAATACTGGTGTGAATGTTATTTGATGTATTTAATAATTAAGAGTTTATATTTTGTAAGTTGATTACTTTTGGACAGTGGACTGCAAGTTTATGTCACTAGTTATATGCTATAAAGACCGAGTGGATTATTGAGTAGATATATGTTGTTGAAGTGTTTAAAATTTGAATTGGTACATCTGGACCTGAGGATAACTTATTCACCCCCCTTCTCAGTTATTCTAAAATCATTCTAACAAGTTCATCACTTCGTGCACTTAAGGCACTTAAGAGACATCACTGGCAGGGTATGCCACCAAGCGTTTTAGTGAGTAGGTAGCCAAAATGGGACCATGCCTAGGATACGTTTTCACATTGATGGTTTTCACCAATGATTCATGAACATAGTAAGATGTAGACTACCTCATAACTTTCCATTAAATGCATTTGACATTTTTTGCATCGATAAAAAAATTGATGCCCTACGGAAACCACTTCAAGTCTTGAAATTTTGAGAAAGGTTATTGTAGAGGGGCCTTTCACAATCCTATATGTTTAGATGAATCATTCACAAGTGCAATAAATTGAGAAAAATATTTTGCCAAAGTTTGTCACTTTTGTGCACTTAGGGCACATAAGGGACATTGTTGGTAGGGTATGGTGTCGAGCGTTTTAGCGAGTAGTGAGTCAAAATGGGACCATTCCTAAGGTAAAACCACCTAAAAAAATGCATTTGAATTGATAGTTTCTTCCCATAATGAACATAGCAAGATTTAGGATACCTTTCAACTTTCCATTGAATGCATTAGATGGTTTTTGCATCAATAGAAAGATACTTGCCCTACGAAAACCACTTTGAGTCTTGGAAATATGAGATAGGTTATTATAGAGGTACCTCTCATGGACCTATATATTTAGATATACCATTCACAAGTACCATAGATTGGGAGAAATATCTCGTCATTTTTTTTACTTTTGTGCACTTAGGACACTTAAGGGCTATCGACGGTACGGTATGTCACTGATAATTTCAACAAGTGGGGAACCAAAATGGGACCATGCCTAGGGTAAACCTACTCAACTAGACACATTTGCATTGATGGTTTGCACCCATAATGAACAGATACAAAAACCACTTTGAATCTTGAAAATATGAGATAGGTTATTGTATAAGGGCCTCCTGCGATCCTATAGGTTCAGATGAATCCTTTGCAAGTGCCATAGATTAGGGGAAATTTCCTATCAAAATTTGTCACTTTTGTGCACTTAGGGAGCTTAAGGGAAATTTTCAATAAGGTATGGTGCCAAGCATTCTAGAAAGTGGGGAGCCAAAACTGGACCGTGCTTAGGGTAAACCCACCCAACTAGATGTGTTTGCGCTAACATTTTGTGCCCATGATGGACATAATGATATTTAGGATACCTTGCATCATTATCAAGGAGTGTGACCCTCTTAAAAGGTGGTAGTTATGAAAGGTTATTAATCTTTCAAAGGGCATAAAGGATGAAAGATTATGACTCTCTAGAAAGGTTATAATGATGAAAGGTTGTGACTCTCTCATCATGAAGATATAAATAGGAGGGAAATTAATTTGTTGAATGCATGGAAGAAGGCATCATCACTCCTCAATCTATGAATTCCATATTTTTTCAATCAAAAAACATCAAATATTATGGAAACATAATAAAAAATATCATCCAAAAACATCAAATATTATTGAAACATGGTAACAATGACACTCACATAATAAAAAATACGTAAGGATTTCATAAACATGAATAATACATCTACTATACATGAGGAATAAATTATATCAAAATGCATATTCTTTATATCAAATTGTTTTTAATAAGTATGTATCTCCATATACAAATATGACATAAATGTCAACTTGAACAAATCTCTACAAAATATACATGTCTCTATAAAATATGGCATATGCCATCTCAAAATGTGACATATGGCATCTCAAAATCTCTACAACTAAATGTCTCTATGACATCCTAGGCTAATGGTTGATCATCAAAATGGAGCCTCTTTGAAGTAGTCTTTGGCTCTGAAGGATCCTGCACAAACAAACAAATTCAAACCACAATTGAGATTACTTAAATGATATGATTTACAAATAGAAAATTACCATCAAAATTAATACACATTAAATTATAATTATAATTTAAAATTAAATTCTTGTTTACCTCAATTCTATGTCTCCTAATGTGGTCAAGAATACTAGAATAAGTCATTGGTAGCAAAGAGATGTCGCTAGAACAGTGGTTATGTTGATCTATCTATGTTCACAACTGTGAAATTGATACAAGTTATCCTATAAATTTGTTAGTGACAAAAAATAAATTTACTAAACACTTGAATTAAAATATAAAGTTGCCTCAGGTAGACCTTCTTCTGGCAATGTTGGTGCAGTCAATAAGGATGCAAATCCTTGACATTGTACCTCCCTCGTAGTAGGTGTTACCTACAAGAGTAAAAGACGATAAAAATATTAGTTAATATATACTTAAAATGATAATTTAAATAGAAAGTATGTATACTTGATACACAAATGCAAATAACTAGATGTAGAAATATATGTATCGTGTGGCTATCATGGCCAAATGAAATGGTTGAGAGGTTGGGTTCATGAACCTGTGCCATGTCATCCTCAAACATCTAGCTCTATTATTTATAAACAATGTAAATAACATTAGTAAACACAAGTAATAAGTACATGCATATAATTCTCAAACTCTTAATTACCTTCCCCTTGTCAGTGTGTGTCATTGCACCCCCCTCGCATTGCATATCCCTTGTAGTAAGTGAAACCTGTAAGAGTAAAATAAGATTAAAATGTTAATTAGAATATAATTTTTAATTATCATAATTTAAATGACAAGCATGTATGCTGATAGAAAAATTAATGGACCGAGTGCGATAATATATAACATAGAACTGTCAAGGCCAAATGAAATAATGGTTGAGAGTGTGGCATTCTGGACTTGTTTGAACTCCTCCTCTGACATCAACTGAATATGAATTTAGACAATGTGTATAAACATAAGTTTGCATTCATAATAAGTTATCTAATATAAATACTTATTCAAAATTAAAAGCACTATGAAATTAAAAGTTAAGTCTTGCTCAAATATGAGGAACGAATGATGGATGTGCCTCCTCATCTCTCATATGAGAGGACTCTCCAAGGTATGATCTATTCCTTATCGTGACATATGGTGAACCACCATATCATGCACCTCAAACTTGGATATGTCTATAGGGTCCTCGACAGGTTGATATAGACGACCCCAACTTATATTCTTGCACATAATGCAAGTATGGGGCACACAAATTTGTGCCCCCAAGGAGGATGTGTCAATACCACCAAATATAGTGCCAACATCATCAACACATGGTTGTGCTAGTGACATAGTCTACATAATAAAATGGCCACTCAAAGAGTGAATGACCCTAATGGTCTGTGAAGCATCCTATGCAATAATATCTAGATGTTGTACTATAGGGGGGAAGGGGGGGGCGAGAAATGAGAGGAGGGGGAACAAATGGGTTTTGTACTACTTGACGTGCCCTTGGTCTATCTTGGGGCATGCCTCTACCTATTCCCATAAATGATCGCATACTCTTGTATTTCACATGATGACCCAACACAAACTCAATATATATTTTTTATGAAATAAAATGGGATATCCATATTGTTTTTAGGTGGTTTATCATAAGTCATCCACCAACGATCCTAGATGTTGTCTCACATAGCAGTATGTGTTCACCATCTCATGGATAACTTCAATTTTTTGGGATTCAAAAATAGGGTACCTATTTGTTCTTTCATCATCATAATCCATCCCATCATTAAAATGGGCCTTCATGACATCCCGCCATCAAAGTGCAAAATTATACTTCATTGTGAGGGTCTCTATATTCTGTATTATTGAAGCCAATGTATTAAAGGTTGGGGATAATCTAGGGATCCTATTATACATATCTCTAATACCCCTCAACTGGTTCAATTTATCAGTTATAAGGTCTTTTATTTGCCAAGGGTTTATAGCTGGAGGGTTTTGTGCCTATGGGTCTTTGGGTTGTGTGTTTTCAGGGTGTGGTTCCCCAAGGTTAGGATTATCAATGTTATCTAGCATACTTGATTAATTTAAAAATCCATATAATTAACTTGTAGTTTAATGAAATTAAACAATTTAAAATTCAAATAACCTAATTTAAATTTTAAAAAAATCACTCAAAAATACAAATAATTGACAAAAAATGGATTAAAATGCAAAAAACATACCTTAACATTGATTTCAGCAAGAATATCCCTCACTCCATTATATATTAGAAGAGCTTCAGATATTGGATCCATTTTTGCAAAATCCATGGATTAAAATGATCCATGACTGTTGCAAATTTGGATTTATATTAAATGTCGACATTGGGCGGAGGGTAGGGGGATGGTTTATATATGTACATGTTATTATAATATTATATGTTATAATAATATTTTTTATTGGTAATAGCTAATATTTTTATTAATTCTAAAATAAATTACATAGAAATTATATGATTCCATCAACCTATCCATGACAAAATGCTAACTAGCCAACACCCTAAACCATGGCTATTTGCCTTGCCATCCCAAAATACATGATTAACCATGCCAATATTGCCCATGCACAACTACCCACTAACCTACTACATTAACATCTACTTGGAAATCTTATACACAAAAATATGTTTTTCTATTGTCTAAATATCTATTAAACTGGCCCTATTCATGACAAGAAGGGCTACATAATAGAACATAGAAACAAAAATTGACCCATGACTTTCAAACTATGATCACTTTCACTCCTCCATTACGTGAGGCCTAGCCCTAAACCTTGGAGAGATGGAGCCTTTAGGAATAAACATTCCTCCTTTTTTGCCCGTACAAGCCTTCTTAGCCTTCCTTGACTCCATATCCTTTTTGTGATTTATCTATTCTAATTCCAACAACACTTTCTTAAGCATCTCCCAACCACCACGAGCCTCCTCTATGTGGATCTCCTTCCTCGTTGTGGTGCTCCACACCAAAAATGGATCGAAACTCTCTATAGTACCCTCTACCATTCTCCAAATCCCATCATTCATTCATAGACCTACCCATGGCTCTGCCAACCCTATGATGGAGAAAATTCCACCACACCATTGGGGCTTGAGACAATTCTACATTTCCCATAGGGTCTCCTCCCTTGTACCTAGCTACAGACCCCAAGCCAAAAAGTATATGGAGATATCTATATTAGTTTGAAACCTGTGTCTCTCCTGGATGAATTCCTCCCCAAGAATCAAATCAATGCATTGCCAAAATCTCAGATTGTCAATGAGAAAAATACACTTCAATCTCTTCATCTTTAGAGCACCTTTTAAAGTTTGTACTTGATTTCTAGTATCCAGAGCGAAGTTAGCCCCCGTAGTCTCTGAAAACCCAGACAATTTTAAACTTGGGGATTTCACTTGCAACCAATTCTATTCAGCTACTACATGTAACTCTTTATCTCCACCACACACGTAGCCAAACTTTCTCTAAATGCTTTTGAACCTAGTTCCAATACAAATAATGATGATCCTCACATCCTTCAAATCTGAGACAATCATACAGTACTCAATTATCATGCCTCCACATGGATATTACATCAATTATCCCCTTTTACAATTAATACCTATCATCATTAGTGTAAAGGATCATTTTAATGGCCCAAGGCTATTCGAATTAGGAATAAGAAAATCCCACAAAGGTAAACTCCAAAGTTAAAAAATTTCAAACGGCCTATACCATTTCCTCCATATTAAATCTCTTCTAATATCATTCCCAACCTTCGCATTCCATTCATCAAATTCTTCTCATTTTAAGTTTCAAAAATGTTCCACTAGTGTCTCCCTGCTCTTTTCTTTCAGTGTCACTCCTACCTTTGAAAGACAATTTTCTACCTCATTACCCTCTCTCCTTACATGAGTTATTTTAAACTTATTAATATGTCAAAGTAAAGATTTAATCCTTTGAATGTGTTTATTGATATACTAGACACTTGATTCTCTCTTAATAATGTCATTTACGTTAACCAATAAGTCTCCTTCCAAATGGAGCCTTGAAATATTCATGTCCATAACTATATAAACTGCTAACAAGGTTGCCTGAGCCATAGCCTCATTGTCAGTACCTTCCACTAGATATTTTGCTCCCATCATTAGAATATTTCTATTGTAATCTCTCACCACACAACCTGCTCCCGTAATGTTCCTCCTCTAAGATCAAATGTTTGGTGGTCATTAGCATATCATGGGTTCCCTCATAGGCTAATGCATATAGTTAGGGGGAGTTTAAATACAAATATAAAATAAGCTCTCATAATTCCACTATGTACATTTAATTAATTTTTATGGCTATGGTCTAAATGCCCAATTTAGTGACTAAAGAATTATTTGGAATTGTAATCCTAAGTTCTAATGTCTTGTGAGTGCATGGAATAAATATAGGAGCTATGAAGATTTTATTGCTTCCATGATGGGCATTAAAGTGGAGGTGCAAATTAAAAAATTCTTTTATCCCTCACTATTGATGTGGAGTTGGTGGAGACTTAATGAAATATTTATTTTTTCCTATGTTCACTGGGAGAAAAAAGAGGCTTATATGGAGGATTTGGATATTCTTTTTTGGGGTGGAAGGATACGGGAAGAAAAGAGGAAGATATTTTGTAGGTTTTGAGATAAGGGGATTGTCTTTGCGAGCGAGAGATCTCTCCAGGGAAAGGAATTGATTGCTTCATTGCAGAGGCATTCGTTACACTTTAAATTCAGTAAACATCTCAGAGATTGGGGTTTAAATAAAATGAAGATCTTTCAGTTTCTCTAATGCTGGATCATTTTTACATTTTGGATTGTGATTTTGGGAGAGGGTTTTTGTGTGTGTGATTATTGACAAATTATTTTTTGTTGGATTTTATTTCTAAGCATTTTCAATGGAAAGTTTAATTTTTTGGAAGAAATACCTGGTCAAATAGGGCATATGGTGGGAAAAAATGAACATGAATAATGGTTAAAGTGCTTCCAATGTTATCTCTACTTGAGCATTATGGATTTCATTAGTATCAAATGAGTTCAGTCGGTAATCATAAATTGCTTAGTCGGTAAAGGTTGGAATAAGGAGACAAATAAGTCAATCGGTCAAGCATACAAAGCTTTCACATGGAGCAGATACAAGGCAAAACTTAAAGATAATTAGAATACAAGTTTAACTGAGCATGTTTACCAAGCGTCAAAATTACTGGGTACTGAGCTAGTAATCACCAAGTATTCTACACACCGAGCATCAGTTATTCACCGAACAATGAATGCAGTAATTACCAATTTATTCAGGAAACAACATAGTAATCATGAATGACACATATCTCTATGCAAATAGTTTACACGGATCTATAAACGGTTTACCAAGATCAAGACATATTTAATATAGATGTAATCATTTAATTTTGTGATGATTCCTATGTAACAGTTAGATCTAGGTTATTTTTGTACACCGTTGATCTTAGGTTTTCTAAGATATTATAACCCTAATTAGGTCAAGATTGTTTAATATATAAGTGTAAAATATGTCATTTTAAGCATGCAAGATATGAGAGATCATGAAGCAATAGCCGCACACATGACATCAAAGATTAGACAAGGGTTATATGACATAGAATTTAATCAAAGACAATATCAGTTTTATCAATATACAAGGCTACCAAGAAAGACAAAAGGTTGTATTCAACACATTGAGGTGATATTCATTTGATATTTAATAGATTTGAATCAGACAAGCATAAGTTGTCATTTTACAGATATCCTACTGTTATCAATTTAACCATTGTAGAAGATTTTAAATCTCTTAACAGAGTAGACTTAACTGTCTTATGTAAATCTCTTAACCGAGTGTACACTTGAATTTGTTGCTAAAATCATTTCATTTTGTAGATCTAGTTGATATTTTGTTACTTTTAGCAGGGTAATATCATTAAAAGTGATCAACAATTGTATCCTTTACTGACATCCTTTATTTACTACAGTAGTGAAGAATTTGTGGGTGTCATCCCCACCACAATTTTTACCTTCTAACAAGGGTTTCTACATAACCAAAATATTTGAGTTATGAGTACTTATTTTCATGAATGATTTATTATTTTGTTTACATGCACTTTACATTTCTAAGTTATATGAATGTATGTTGCAAATAATGAAATCAATCAGTTAGTTAAGAACTACTATTGCATATTGTTAAGTGTTGAAAGTTTTTTAGGGTACTGATTCACCCCTCCCCTCTCAGTACTTTATCTTTCCAATCCCAACAATTGGTATCAGAGCTAGATCTCTTATTAAAGAATTTTAACCACTAAAGAGGTAAAGATCTAAGGATGGAAAGATATAGGTTGGACAAGACTATTGAGAATCAAAAGATTCAGATGCAAATCTTCATTGAACAATACAAGAAAGCCAAAGATGAATTGAAGAAGTTACCGATTTAGAGGAAGGATATGGCTATTCGGTACAATGAAACTGATTATCATGAAGAAGAGATAGATTACACATTTGAGAACACTGGATCTAGATTTGACAGTATATCTGACATATCTGAAGGAACAATATCTGATTTATCTGAAAAGAATCTACATCTTACTGAACAAGTCAAAGCCTTGCAAATCGGTCAAGAAACACAAATGGTTAGTGTAGACACAGAAAATTGGCAAAAGGCTTAAATCAATCAAAAGGTGCAATCAAATCATCAAATAGCACGAAAAATCAATAAATGGAACAAAGGCAATTCAAATCAAAGGAAAATTCAATTAAATGATTAAATGATTAAATAAAGCTTGAAAAGGGGAAAAAACACTACGAAATTGATTAAATTCAATTAATGACATAGTTGTTGAAAGCAAAAATCAAAATGAACATCTTACCCTTCATGGCTAAATTTAATTACTTTAATTAATTAATAAATACTAATTTCCCTCAATAAAGCAAAAAGGAGACAAAATGGACACAAATCACTCACTTTTGTTGAAATGGTCCAACCTTTTGAAACCATTTAAATGATTGTCCCCCCATTTATGGACAAAGCAAAGCCAATTGACCTTACCCAAGCATAACCATGGTTATCTTACTCTACCCCCTACCCTTGGGAAAATCTTATATATTGAAGGCATTTAGAAGCATAATTCATCCACTCCATATCTTTGAATTGTAGCAAAGCTCTTGCAATTTGCATCCACATCACTCACTTATCATTTTTCATTGCTAATTAGCTTAAATTGCTTTGATCATAGTAGATTGTTCATCAAATAGAGCTAGAATTTGATAGAATAGATCTAAATTTGCATATCATATAGCTTAATTCTCATCTTTAGAGTGTCACTAGTGAGGATCATAGCTGAGAGCCTCATTTACCACTTTATTTTAGAGATCCATGAGATATTTAGATTAATTGTGCATTATTTAGATTAGTTTTCTTTGAATAGTGTAATTGTCTTTTAAATCTTGTTATTTCATGAAGGTGTAAATCACTCACACACAAATGGCGCCCACCGTGGGGCTCTAGGCCTCAAATTCATCATTATTTTCACATTTTTGCTAAATTTAGGCTAGAAATTGTATATTTTTGCTTGCTGTCTGCAGATCACAGAGAAGAAATCACGCTGACAAATAAAGAGATCTCGCTTTTAGCAAAGAAATGTCACCTACGGAGAATAAAATGACCCGCTGAGTCTGGACTTTTACGTGGATTAACCTACAGATTCATGCTACCAGACAGAGAAATAACGCATTACAAAAATAAAATCACGCTTCTGGTTATTAAGTTGTCATGTTTGTGACAAAGATACCATGCATCTGGTCATTTAAATGTCACAGACATCAGTTGAAAAGTCACTTTCAGGAAGTCATTTTACGTCTGGTGTGAAGGGAGTACTCTGCCTTATTGATTTAATTTCTCACTTTTGTCATTTGAAATGTCGCCTTTGATAAATTAGATATCGCTTTTATTGCATCAGTTTGTCGTGTCTGGTAAAGATTTCACGCATAGATAAAATTTGATATCGCTCCTGGTTATTTTGATCTCGCTTGAGCCCCGCAAGGTGACGCTCGCGGTTAAAGTAATCACGCCTTTGTCAAATTAGATCTTGCGTACAGTCTGGACAATGTCGCGTGGCTGTACTTTTATATTTTATCAAAAGTGTTAAAATAATGACTGTATTTTGACTTCACGTCCTTTTTTTTTTTTTCTGTCTCAGGAGTATGGTCTGTCATAAGAAAGTTCAAAAACCAGAGAGAAGGCACAACTTGAAGGAGAAATTGATCGCTAAGAGGATAAGAAAGGAAAATCGGATACACACCACCTTTGTTCTCAACAATGACTTAGAAAGGGATGTAGAGGTATATGCTAAATACATTGCTGTTGTAAATGCTTACAAACAGAAATACGTATCATTAAATTGGGAGTTTAGTCCCTAAGTTTGTAAAATTTTGCAAATATTGAAGTAAAAGAAGGAATAAAAAGCATAATCGAAATTGTAGCATTCTAAGCTTTGATTTTGGTTTCTCCTCACTTTGTTTGTTTATGCCGACTAATTTGCTGGTGGAGGGAACGTTTCACTAAGGTAAGGGAAGGATTTGGAGAGAAAACGAGAAAATCTACTACTTAAAAATGCGCCTAGCCTTTGCTAGCATCGTTTGAGGTATTTCTCTCATCAAGCTTGCAAACTTCCCTTAAATTGTGGCATTTTCAAAGTTCAAAACATAGTTTAATCATAAAAGGAAAAGAACAAACATTTCAATTCTAAGAACCCCTTTGTCACGGGGTTGAAAAAGAACAATTGATTGTAAGTGTTTGGGAGAAATCCACTTTTCATGCTTTCAATGAACATGTTTAGAACTTAGTGGGCTCGCCTCCCGAGATTGCCTTAAAGGGCCAGTGAGAGGGATAGTCCAAAGTGGGATACACTTGCCTTTGCTGCAAGAATCCGACCCACTATAAAAAGAAACGCGTGTATCCTTAATGGGGTGCACGACAAAAGGATTTTAGCCCTTTCGAACTTCCTCTAGTAGTCCTAACGGATTGCGCAAAATCATACTTCGGTGCGTGTGGGAAGCCCCTTAACATACTTGGGGGATGAACGGTTGAAATCCATTTTGAACGGAATCCACACTACAAAACGGTAAAAATAGCAAAAACTACCTAATAGAGCCATTTAAAAGCCAAATTTGTGCTAGGTAGCTTGCTTGGAAGTCTTTCTTGTGATCAAACCCATGGATACATTCGAGAATATACACATTAGAATGATCTAGGGATATGGTGAACTATTGATGTGTGTGTTGAGATTGTCTTCAACTTTTCAAACAAGAAGTTCCAAAGTACTTGATCAAAATACAATTAAATTTTTAAATCTTATAAATTGATCAAGACTTGTGACACATTCCAAACCAACCCAACTGGATTGAATTAAAGAAGGAAGGATTGATCCATAATGATGAGCCTATTTGAGGGAATGTCTGACGATCAAATTTTAGAAGCATCCAAAAATACCGAATTGATCAAAGCAATGGAATTAACTTTGAAAAGGTGTAATGAAGCATATTCCCTTTATTTAGCTCAATCAAAAGCTAAACTTCCTCATAATGATGACACGTCAACTTTAAGAAAGGATGAGGAAAAACAAAAAGATACTTTATCTAAAAGGCGATCATTAAGATCAACGTGTCCTTTTCTTTATAATGATAGGCCATCCATATCTTCATTGTCCTCATATCAGAATGTCCATTAGAATCAAAATGATGAGGTGTCTGAAGAAGAAGTTTTAGAAGCAATTCAAGATCCCATGTTTATGGAAATAATGAAATTAGTCTTGGAGAGGAATAAAGAAGCATATTTCATGAAGTTAGTTCAAGCAGGAGCTAAGCTTCCTCGTAATTTTGACATATCAACCTTGAGAAAGGATGAGGAAAAACAAAAAGATACTTTATCTAAAGAGCCATCATTAAGATCAATTTGGCCATTCCTTTATGATGATGGGCCATCTGTATCTTCATCCTCCTCACAAAAAGAAGCATTTCAGAGAAACAAAGTTATCTTAGATCAAAGGAAATTGCATAATCAACCTATTTGTGATCAAGATAATAAAGAGTATGGAGTGAAAAATACCACTCTCAAGAAAGATAATAAACCTCCATATAGCAAGAGTAATCCATTCATCCTTTGTCCATCTCCTAACAAGGTTTCTCCCTAGATGACTTGTACACCTTTCATCCTTCATCCATCTCCTGAACCTCTATCTAGCAAAGACCCTCCCATAGCTAGCATTCCTTTCATATTTTCTTCATCTCCCAAAGCTCCACAATTATCCAAAATTCCTCCATCAAAGAATGAGCCTAATGATGACACTTTTCCCATTAACTATGTTTACCCTCAAGGGCTACCTCTAAAAGAAACCCAAGCTAACTCACATCTTGCTGCAGATTGTTTCCATGCTTCAAAGATCTTAGAACCCAAAGCTTCATGTGCCTCAATGCCTATTATACCTATTCAAGAGGATCCTACACCATTCTTCCAAACATTCCCCACACATATCCAAACATCTACCTTGTCCTTAGAAGTGGCTTCATGTCAAGAGGATAATCTAAAAAGAAAAGAAACAAATATTGATAAAGATCAAGATCAAGATTATATACAAACCCCTCCCATATTTGATGAAGGTCCCATATCCCTTGAACCTTGTGATGATCCCCTTGCATCCTTTCATGTCTTTCAAGATGATATCCTTCTGTTCCAAGAACAAAGTACCCTTCCAAGTTCCATATTTTCTCCACTTCCCGAGCAAGATCAAGATATCCCTTCCATAACTTCCAATGAGCATATTGAAAATCAAGAGCAAAATACCTTCGCTACATAATTCAAAGATCCTTGTCAAGATCAAAGTATCCCATCATTTCCTTGTCATATTCCTCCATGTTCACCTCAAGAAAACATCATTCTTCCAAATCCCTTGCAAGATAATAAATCCCTTCAAGCTTCAGTTGATCCTATCAAATGTGTTCCTATCAAAGCTACTCATGAGCCTATTAGTATAAAGATAAATCTTAAAGATGAGAACGTTGACGATGGAGCTCCTTCCAAAGATATTGATATCCCTTTCACACCTTATATCCCTCCATTAAAATACAACCACATACCTCCACTATCCTCCAAATCCATTTTGGGTGCCTATGTCCCAAAACAAAAGTCTTCATCCCTTCCATCCATACTAGGTCCATATATTCCCCCATCAACCATTCCTATCATCCCTAGCTATCCATTCACTTACCCTACCATGTATCAAGATCAACAAAGACACACATACTTGAAGAATGTCCAAACATCGATCCATATGAACCCTTCATATTATTCATATTCATCCACAATTCCTAAGTCTTTTGGAAGCAATTTTGATGTGCAACATAAAAATCATGAATCCAAGAATCCATATGTGTATAAAAATCACAATGTCCCATCTAATCGACATGTGAATGAAAAGAAAAATGAAATTCCAAAAGGCCGCAAAGGTCCACAAAGCAAAAAGAAAAAAAAAAATGTGGGTTCCTAAATCCCTCATTGAAGAAATGCATTCAAAAGCATCACAAAAGGAAGAAAAATCAAAGAATGTGTGGATTCCCAAGTCACTTTTGAAGGACTTGTACACAAAAGAAGAATCAAAATTGACATTCAAGCTTCCAAAGGCTTCCATTCCATCTCCTTCCACACATCCTCCACTTTCCAAGCCTAATTTGGGTTCTCATATCCAAAAATCCACTACCTCAAAAGGACCCTTACCTCCATCATCTATTGTTCCTCCATCATTGCACCACTCTTCAAAGTGTGTGTCAAAGTTGATCTTGCCAACATTTCCATCTTCAACATACCTTCTTCTTATCCTCACATTCATTTTCCAATGCATACTTTCTGTACTTCCATCCCTCTTATCAATACCTTTGAGCATCCTAGTCATACCCATGGTTTATTACAACATATCTTTCAAAGGAGCATTGTCCAAAGATTCTAATGTTGGGAAAATATTGAAAAATACAAAAAAAGAAAAAAATAAAGAAAAAATGAAAAAAAATGAAAAAAGAGAAAAAGTGCCTTGGTGAAAACCTAGCAATAGGCACCTTGGTAGCAAAAATAAAAAGAAATAAATCTAGGGTGAAAACCACTTCTTGTGGCGCCTTAGACAAGTACCATGATGAAAACCTAGCAAATAGGCATCATGCGTAATTCTTCCTTCTTGCACTCTACACTTGGGGGTAAGTTTCATCCATGCCATCTTCCATCTTCCTATCATTTACCTCACTTTCATCCATATTTCCTCTATCACCTTCGTCTTGACAAGGTTGAACATATCCATGAGCATTGAGTATCTTAACATCTGTTATCCTTTCCATCAACTTATGTACTTGCTGCATCCATGTTACCCTATCATGATCTTGCTTATCCCAAATTCACCTTCATTATTCCTTGACAATCTTTTCATAATCCCAAAACATCCCTTCATAGCCTCCATCACTCCTTTATCTTGATTGTGTTAGCTTATCCACATCTTACCCAAATTGACCCTTGGTCTTGATCAAAATGAAGAACTTAAAAAAAAAAAAAAAAAAAATTGTTATCAAAAACTTCTTGACATGTCCACTCTTTTGGATCACTCCTTTTCATGGCAGCAGATCGTTATCCTATAGGCTATCTAACACTGTATCATTGGCTTTCATGGCTTATCCAAAAACATGCTTCACATTGCTATATCATTTTTTCCTTAGCTTGGGTACTCTTGAGGAGATAGTCCTATGGGTCACATTCGCATACTTCTTCCATCATAGCCTTTCCATCTCTAATCCATTAACTTGAAAATCCATCTTTCATGTCCTATATCTTGCTAAGACATTGGGGGAAAACCAATGTGATCTTGTTTGAGAGCTAGTAAAAGGGAAAGCATAACATGCTTTGAGCTGCATCTTGCATAAACCGAGCTTCGGTAATATTTTGGAAGTTTGTCCAAGTCCAACATTTTTTCTATCCAACTGGGGCATTTGATCTTAATTAGCAGATTTCAGAAAACAAGCATGAATTCACATGAAGCAAGGCATTAAACCCAAAAAGGATTCAATAGTACAACATTCAGTCACGTCAGAGAAAGAGATCAGAATTTTAGAAGAGAAGATTTTCGTGAACCTTTGATAGATATCATTGTTCACTAACCAAGAATTCAATTACCACAACTTGATCCATGAGCCTTCATTGAATTTATTATTCGGGATTAAAAATTGACAAAACACTTTAAAAAGATCAGAATGCTTGGAAATACTTTTTGAAAATCATGAAACATTGCAAAACTCTTGAAGCTTTCTTTTGATGATCTTTACTTACATTGATTTTTATCACATCTTTTTAGCTAATCGATGATGTTTCGACTAGATTGGCAATGATGGAGACATGATATTTTTCTTGCCTTTGAGTAACTGTCTTGAGGGATATCCAACAACTTATGTGAATTCGTCTAACGACATGGTCATCAAAGAATCATCGAGGACTTTCATATAGGGTGGAAGGTTGACCTTTGTTTGTTTATGCAACATTGAATTCGTTGAAACTGGTATTCATACCCTCATAGTTGGTTTATTCGACTAGTGTGGGTTGTACTAGTTCAAAAAGGAGGTTACCAAATGCGATAAAAAGTGGTATTCATATCATCATGTTAGTGGGCAGTGGTGATTGTATCGACTTTTCGGTCCCAAAATGCTCAATGATGAAAATTTATCCTCAAGGCATTTATTTACTAAAAGCTAGTGACACTTAGCTGCATTGCATTGCATTATCATGGAAGGTTAATTGCATTATCATGTTAGATTAATTGCATGTGCATTTGTTTGTAGTATTTTTCCAAGGGAAAAGGGGGGTCATTCAATTGAAATCTTGATCAATCATAAAATGGGTCATTCAATCAAGAATCAAGGAAAGTCCATAAATCATAAGTGTCCATAATATCAAAGATCCATGAACTTTGTCTAATCAAAGATACAATGTCATCAAAGTGATACATCAAAGTCCTGATCAATAACTGAAATATCATGATACAATATCAACAAATTGAAAGAGCTCCATAATCAATCATCTCAATAAGCTATACTCTAGCTGGGTCAAACCCATGACTTAAATCCAAATATCCAAGAAGCTAAGGTCCGTATATATATATCATTTACAGAAATGTGCCTGTCTCACAAATCAAGGGAATCATATCAGTATTCTATATCAGTGAGTCATCTTACGTCAATCAATCCTATCAAAGTATCAAGCAATCACACCCTGTACCATTTGTTTGTGTCTCTGTGTCCTGAGAACGAAGCAGCAGTATCAAATCATATCTGTTTTCACACTGATTGATTTATCCTATCAGAACTATCCTATGAGATTAACAAATCACATTCATTGGTACCATTATCCTGTTAACCTAATCACTTGTTTTACTTAACTACAACAGACCTATCTATCTTGGATATGCAAATTGCAAGTCATGGCATATCATCAATATTTTTCAGAAATGAAAACATATTGGACCAATCAATCAAAATATTTCAAATCAAGGAATCAATATGTTTTATTTCTAAGGGGGCATCAGAGTATCAAATTGGCATCACATCAAAAACATTTATCAGTGGGGCATATCATATCAGGTTATCATATCAGTTTCATATCAGGAGGCAAATCAGTATTAGATCAGTTTATCATATCATATCAGGCAGCATATCACTATCAGAGACAGTATCATATCATCGTACCAACTATTAGAGGTATCAAGGAATCACAGAACCAGGACCTGAATCAGATCATCATACTAAGGGAATCTTTGAATCGGTGTTCTTCGCACATCGACTCAAAGAGGGGCATTTGTAGACACGAAAAATTGGCAAAAGGCTTAAATCAATCAAAAGGTGCAATCAAATCATCAACTAGCACGAAAAATCAATAAATGGAACAAAGGCAATTCAAATCAAAGGAAAATTCAATTAAATGATTAAATGATTAAATAAAGCTTGAAAAGGGGAAAAACACTACGAAATTGATTAAATTCAATTAATGACATAGTTGTTGAAAGCAAAAATCAAAATGAACATCTTACCCTTCATGGCTAAATTTAATTACTTTAATTAATTAATAAATACTAATTTCCCTCAACAAAGCAAAAAGGAGACAAAATGGACACAAATCACTCACTTTTGTTGAAATGGTCCAACCTTTTGAAACCATTTAAATGATTGTCCCCCCATTTATGGACAAAGCAAAGCCAATTGACCTTACCCAAGCATAACCATGGTTATCTCACTCTACCCCCTACCCTTGGGAAAATCTTATATATCGAAGGCATTTAGAAGCATAATTCATCCACTCCATATCTTTGAATTGCAGCAAAGCTCTTGCAATTTGCATCCACATCACTCACTTATCATTTTTCATTGCTAATTAGCTTAAATTGCTTTGATCATAGTAGATTGACAATGATTTCATGATATTCATTTCTTTATCATTTGATATTTTTATTAGAGATGTGTGAGAAATGTTGATTGAAATGTAGATCCATCAGATATTGTGTGAGGTTATGCAAAAGTGTGAAGTTGGGTTGTGAGCAGAGCACGTGTGTTGTTGTTGTTACTTGCTAGAGGCTATGATTCAAGGGTTTCTATTGGTAGTTATATTTTAGTGAAGGATTTCCTTCTTCTTTCTTAGGGCAGTGAGCCCACCCATAGTGAGCATTCTGAAAATGAGCCACCGTTTGTAAAATTCACCTTAACCAGTGTTAACTTAATTGATTTTTTTCAAGAGAAGTATCTTCTCCATGGTTTTTTCCCATCTTGGGTTTTTCCACATAAAAATTTGGTTTTCATTATGTATGGTTCATGAGTGTGCATGTTCATGTTTATATCTGATTTGGCTAAGTGATTAAAGATTTAATTTATTGGATCTAGATTTGTGAAATAGATAAAAGTTTTAATCTACAACTAATTCACCCTCCCTCTTAGTTGTCTACAAGATTCGATAGTCTTTGAAAAAATTCTATGTATTGCAATGAATTCCTAAATGGAAGCTATTTTGAATATTTATAATCAAGGTTTATACTCTGTATTTGGAGCTGGATCCCTTGAAGGGGTGTTATGACAGTAATAAAACATTCCATTTATCTTATTCTTATGCATTTGTGTGCACTCAGCTTATTTTATCTTCAAAGTTCTTTATACTCAACTTATTTCTACATACTTTTCATCTTTTTGTGGGTTTCCATTAAGCATACATGCCTACATGATAACATTTAACAGGGTCAATTATTTCATATGCACATCGGGTATCCTATTATGTTTGAATAAATACTTTATATGCATGCTTATGAGTACTACATACTTTGAGAAACATGACTATTCCATGATTCACATGTAGCTCAAAGATGATACAAACTATATTGGTAAAAATTGCATACTTACCATACCAATTAACATTTTGTTTTGTCCCATTTTAGAGAATTTCTTAACACATTCACATATAGACAAATGATATATTATTGCCCAAGGTTAGGGGCCCCCATGTCCTTACTTAATTATACACATTCATACACACGTATTGCCACCTTATCCACATACACACTTTTTGATATATCCACCTATATTGTGCATATATTGTACTTATCCATATATTGATCCCCATACATTCATTGTCTGCCTTGATTTTACCATTATCATGTCTTGAGTAATTTCCATTAGTATGGGATTGATCATAAACCTTATCTAACCTTTAAATTTTTTATATTCAAAATAAAAAGTTGACCAACTCTGGTCCATTTCTTTCTCATTCAAAGCCAACTAAGACATTTTTGTGTGATTTATTGCCATGTACATGAACCTAAATGTATTTGCATTTATTTAATACAATTGAACATCAAGGACAAAATATTAAAATTTATCAAAGGAGCATGCCAAGAATACTTTCCTTGGTGCACTAAAATAAAGTAGAACATGTATAATGCATTTGTATGTTTGAAAAGAGTTGTCTTTGATCATTCATACTATTGTAAATATGGTTTTTTTGAGGGTTGACCTAGGAGAACCTATATCTAGTGATCTATAATGACATTTTAAAGGTATTATTAAATACCACCAATCTTGATAACAAAGTAGACAATCAAAAACCCAACTCAAGAAGTAGGAATATTCACTAAATACAATTAGATCCACATATCAAAGGACATATCCATATATGTAAAATCATACCATAATTATAAAATTAACCTAGATAGAAACACAATTCTTACATAGAATCCAAAGACAATGTAGAAACACAAAAATTCTACATCTAACCATATGAGATTATCTTGGTGGAGGTCGAGGCTTTTCCTATTGAAGCGACAACTATGTATTGATCTCTAGGTTAACTAAGAAGATTAGAGAATATAAAGCAACATCACTACCAAAAAATGGTAGAAAAAGATAAATTAGACAAAAGAAAGAGTACATAGATGAAACAAAACAACAAATGGATGAATAAGTGTGGTATTAAAATAAGTGAGTGTCCATGTATCAACACGGAAATAAAAAAGCATGTTCAATGCAAATTCAATGAAAGCATGTGGATTGGGCATCTTGGGAGGAAAAAGGAGTGCTACATCAAACAATTTAACCCCGCACATGATCATACTCAAAAGAACTACATATGAATGGAAATAAAATGAAAAATAAAAAATATTAATTGTCCAGATAAGAACTAGTTCACACCAGCTTAGATGTGAAACTAGAAGATGGTCGATACCTAAAGAAGAGTGACAAACAAAAGATGTTGTTATTGCGCTCAAGAAGTGGTGGAGACATAATGACATTACATCATAGAGTGCTCAACCTACAAGGATATTTAGGTGAATTAAATTGATACACGAAATGTGAACACCTTTAGTAAGTTGCTTGAAGAAGAAAAGATTAAAAGGGTTGAAAATTTCCTAACCAAGATACATAACAAAAAATCCAAGCTCTAGAAGGAGAAAGAGATTTAGCTGGTGGGAGCCTTCTCTTTTGGAAATTTCTTACTTATTTTATTTATTGACTATCCATAAGTCTTACAAATTGTTTGACTTTATTAAAAACTTTATTTCGAAAAGGTAAAGGCAACAACATATAACGAAAGTGGGCATGGTTACAAAACGGTAAGGCCCAAATTAGCGAAAGAATGGAACATAAGAAATAGGAACTCAAGGCCCATCATGAACACTCAGCTATAGTTAGTTGGAATTATAGAGGTTACCAATGGAGAAGAGGACTTGGTTTAGGGTCCATAGCTAATGGTAACTTAGACATTATCTTTCTCACAGAAACACATGAACATGATGAATGTAAAGTACCAGAGTTTGAGGGATACAAAAGATTTTTGGTTTGGAACGAAATGACTAATAGTGGAAAATGACATGGATGGACCACTATTTTAATTAAGGAGACTTGGGGAAGATTTATAAATATAGAGAAAGAAGACTCAAACAAACAATACATATGGATAAAAATTGCTGAAAATCAGGTAGCGATAAGAGTGGTAGCATGCTACTTTGCTCTGATGTGATTAGAAACATACACGAAGAGGAACTTAGATAGGGAAGATCCCTACACATCATTGAATAAGGACATCTTTGTTTTTAGTTATTTGGGTGAAGTCATAATAATAGTCGATTTAATGTTAGGACAACAAATAACCAAGCCCTCAACTTGAAAAGAAGCTACAAATAAATAAATGATCTACTATGGTTAGAAGAGGAAAATGATCAATTTTGGGAAAGGTCATCAGGGGACAGTAAATGCAATTTTAATAATTACGGGGTATAATTATTGGGCTTATGCAACTTGTACAAAATGGTCATATGCAAAGGTATGAAAATGTGGCCAAATTCAAGAAAAAATACTTGTAAAACATATAATGGACAAAGCGTTGTTGATTATGTTATATGCTCTCAAGATCACATCACAAGGGTAACATAGAGAGATAGGATAATGCCCTATAGGATTAAAATTAGACCACAACCCAATTTTCTTAAAATTGGCCTTCCACTTGAATGGGCAACAAAGAGAGCAAACTCATCTTAAGCAAAAGACAGTACCCTCACATAGTAAAATCCTAATGACCCAAGAAAATTAGAAAATATTTTTAAATATGCTCTTAAAGGGCTGATTTGGAGCTCGCAGGAGGAATTTGAACACACATAACATCAAAATATAGGGCTTTAGGGAAGTGTAAAAGAACTAAACCCCCAAAAGAGGCCAAAAAATACTTTTTCGACAAACCCTTGGTTTGATGAGGAGTGCAAGTTAGCAAAAAGAGATTTGAGAGAGAGAATGAGTAAAGAAAACAAGAAAGTGTATGAAAAGTTATTAAGAGGTAAAAAAGATAAATATGTGATAATAAGAAGGATGGAGCTGATTGCTCTTGGAAAACAAAATCCCAAATCTTTTTGGAAAGAGTTGTAGCAGAAGAGGAAGCAAATAGAAAACAATATCACAGGGTCCCAATGGCTTGAATATGCAAAGATGTTGTATGAGCGTGAGAAGGATAAGCAGAGACCCTCAATAATCAAAGTCATAAATGAGCTTTTCACAATTGAAGATATCTTCCAAGGCATAAAGAGATTGGCAGGGGGAAAAGGCCAAGATATTTATGGGCTGCAAGATGAACATCTGAAATGGGGTATTGATATCTTGGCACCTCATATATATTGTATCTTCAATGATGTCAATAAAGAAGGGCTTTCTAAAAATTGGACAACTACCATGGTGATCCCTCTCCATAAGAGTGGGGACATAAATAACCCATCAAACTATCACACTATTATGATTAACCCCCTTCCGAGGAAGCTCTTTGGTAGCATGGTTGAATACAAAATCAGAAAATGGGCTGAAACATAAGGTAAAAGACTAAGGGGTAGAATGGTTTTAGACTGAAACATTCCACTATTGACCATGATGTTACGCTTAGGTTCTTGGTTGAAAAAATATGGACTACACAAGGTGAGGAGGCCTTTTGCTACTTTGTTGACTTTAAAAAAGCCTTTGACACAGTATCACACGACAAACATTGTGATAGAATGAAAGAGCTAAAAATTCCTACTGAGCTCATGACTATGGGACATAGACTATAGGAGCCGGTGAAGGCTAAAATCAGAACTATGAATGAGATGTCAAAGTGTTTTGGCAACGATATAGGTGTCAAACAAGGCTGCCCCCTTTCACCTACTTTGTTTGGGTTATATATCGATAAGTTAGAAGAATGGTTAGACAAGAATAATGGGTATGTAGTTCAACTAGCTAAGCATGTGATAAAGCTACTTATGTATGTGGATGATCTCATTTTAATTGCTAAAATGGCTGATGATTTAAGAGAACACTTGAAGGCGCTTGATGCCTTTTGTCATGAGGTTGGGATGCAAGTGAACACTAGCAAAACCAAAGTGATGATCTTTTCTTTAAAAATAAATAGGACACAAAACACTTTTCTTTTCAACGACAATTCTTTAGAGATTGTGGATGAGTACAAGTACCTTGGGATCGATTTAAACAACAAGCTCATCTGGGAAACATGTAGAGCAAAAATAATTTAGGGAGGCTGGAAAGCACTATACTCTTTACAAAATAGATACAGGAATGCAGAGTTATGGGTTTGGAAAACCAAGAAGATGCTTTTTGGTTTGTTGGGTTACCTTGGTGATCCTTTACGAATGTGAGATTTGGGGTAGCAACACGTCATATGAAAAATGGAGGCATGTAGAAAGAATCCAAAAATAATCATCAACAACCTCAAAATTAGAACGACTATCCCCTATGAAATTTTATTGGTAGAAACAGGTATATTTACTTTAGAGGCTTCGACAATGGTTTGATTATTAAGCTATTTAAAGAAAACTCAAGGTATGGAAAAACATCATTGGCCTAAATTGATCATATAGGAAAGACTTGACAGGAGAACAAACACGTGGATGGAGCAAAATGTCAAATGGATGCAAAAGTGGAATACTAATATGCATGAATGCCCAGATAATAATGATGGTATAAAAAAATTTGCAAAGGAAAAATTTAGAAATCTCATATGGTAAAAGCAAAATGGATGCAAAAAAGACTATTATATCAAAGAATTTAACCCCATAGGAGATCAGGAGGAGAAACCATACATAGGAGCAAATATCAAATGGAGAGCTAAAATGCTCATAGCACAACTTAGGACAAGTTATCATCATCTGAGGTGTGAAACAGGGAGATGGATGATACCTAAGGAAGAGTGAGAGGAGAGAGTATGCTTATTTTGCAACATGGGAATAGTAGAAACAGAGTGACAGTTTATCATGGAGTGCATGACATACAACAATATCCACTCCAGCTATAAGAAGATTTTCACTGTAAAAAAGCAGACTTAAAGAAGCATTTACAAAAGGTCTAATAAAAGGTCCCATAGACTGCTTTAGCCTTGTGGACGTTATTAAAATCTTTCTCCCATTCATTCACTTCAAAACAGTAAATAATTGATACCCGTTTACCATTCACTTTTCCAACGTAACATTTAATTCAAAATTATATATGCCCACAAGGATGGATTATTAGTTTAGGTTAATTTATGCGGGCGTGTGCATTTTACTGGATTTGCCCATTTGAGCTCGGCGAAAGGATATTTTTCTTCGCAAGATTGTATTGAGGCTTGAGGCGCCAAAAATTGTAAACTGTACGCTCGCGTTTCGGTACCCGGCCAACGATGTTAGTCTTTGGTCGGATGGTATGCTAGACTTCGCATCTATTTTAGAAAGGTGCACGTAGATGATTTTACTGCTACACAGGAAATATTGAGATATATGCAACCCTCAAAACTAAAACAGTCCCTGGTAAAACTGCACCTTTCTTCTCATTCAAAATGCTTTTTGTTTTAGTTTTCATCTTCAAATTTGTTCTGTTCCTGTACGATAATGTAATTCATCTGATCATGATTCTCTTCTGCTAGCAAATCTAATGCCCTAGAACAATACAAAATAAATTGTTGTTTACTTTGGTTGATTGGAGCCGATCATTCCATATAGTTATCAATCAAACAGGTCACTCAAAGGCAAGCATTTGGGAATAAAAATTAGTTGACTATTACCAGTTATTCCATAATGTTGCTTTTTTCTTATAATCATGAATTGGGTTTTCCAATAGTTGGTAATAATAATTTGGATTAGTGTAAAATTGTATGTCTCTGCCTTTTCTTGAAAAGAAAAAAACAATTAGGTTACAATTTTTATTTTGATTGCTTTTAGTCATTCAATAGAATATCGTGATTCTGGTTTGCAAAGAATTGCTTAGAGTCAATTGGGTCAGTGTAAGGTGTCATGTATATGCCCAATTTCTGAAAAACTGTAAGACGTTTCGGTTGGTGTTCGATACAATTTATTTCGTATGGTAAATGATGAAACGTTTCTTTTTCATTTTTCCATAGGTAATATTAAACTAGCCATGAGCAAGGGTGATTCTGGGCCAGGCAACATGAATTGTAGAAGTCTTGTTGTGGTTCTCATAGGACCACCTGCTAGTGGAAAGAGTACCTTCTGTGAAAAAGTCATTGAGGGTGCACACCGGCCATGGATACGCATATGCCAGGTAACTTTTTTTAAACATGCCATTAATTTTGGATTTGTGGTCCTAGTTGTTGTTTACTAGCCGCCCTAATTATTATTTTTGAAATCACCAGTTTGTGAATTTTCGCCATGCTATGATATTTTTGGTGAGCAAATTTTGAGTGAGATCATAGGCGGAAGGTGCTATGGACACAATGTTCTTAAGTATTTGAAACTGGGGTATACTTGAAAATTGAATGCAGATCTCCTTGATTACACAATAAGCTTGCTACAGATTACTTGGGTTTATGCCTATTGTTTACCTGATTGCAGTGGGGGGAATTCATCATTGGTCACACTTTTACAAGCGAAGCCCCTATTCCCATTTCACATTAACCCATCATCTAATTTTATGATTCTACTGTATTTCCTAAAGTTTCAATTTTATCTTATGCAATTTTTTTTTTCTCCGCATGTTTTTGATGCAGGGACATCCTACCTTCCCATGCCAAAATGGGAGCATCCAAACAATGTATGGACATCCATCAAAGAATAATAAAGAGCAAATATTTTACAGATTTCAAAATGAGAAATTTAAGACAGCACTGGTGTACCACCAAATTTCTAAAATTAATGACAAGAATTGGGGCAGGTGTTGCTGAATGTAAATACAATGATACGTAGCAGATGATGTACTGGAGAAAGGAATGTTTCCCTGCGTAGGAGTTATGGAGAGCAGTCACTGAGGAGCAGAGGGATTAAAGAGACTGTGGGAGTTGCAGAGAAAAGGGGAGCAAAAACTTATTTTCATTTCCTCACATTTGAAGATGGAAACTAATGGACGGTGCAAGGCTGTCAAGAGATGACACGACATATAAGGTGGACATGTGGCATTAGAGAGAAGGGGGGGCTGCACAAAGGTGTGGTCTTGGACTTAGAGGGTCCAAATGATAGAAGGGGGGAGAAGAAAGTAAATCACTCACACACAGTTAGAATGATTGATGTCATGAACAATGCTAGGAAAGTCAGACAAGAAAGGAACTTAGTATTGAAGACAAGAGACAAATGACTGAGAAGCTACAAGAGAATGAATTTGAGATACTGAGACTCACCGAGCATCACTTTAAAACTTCTAATTAGATAGTTGTTATAAGTCAGGAAGTTGACCGAGTAAATAATGAGCTTATAAGGAAACTAGAAGACATCAGTGAACTAAGAGAAGAAAATGAGATATTGAAAAATGAAGTCAAGATGCAACAACAACATTATGAAATGATTAAGAAAGATAAAGGCAGTTCTAAGAAAATTGATGAATTTTTTATCAGTCAAAGAGGACTTAGAAGTGCTACTGGATTAGGCTACACCAAGCAAGGAGAATCATCAAGACAAGCTGAACAAATGAATGCCTACACAAATCAAAGACCAAAGAAGCTATCATGTTATCATTGTGGAAAATTGGGCCACACATCCAATGTTCGCAGGAGCAAAGATAAAGGTATTCCTAAATCCACTCCTAAGTTTAATGGTAATTGCTATAACTGTAACAAGTTTGGACATCAGGCACATGAGTATAGATATAAGTTGAATAGGACTCCTAAGAAACTCTACATGCAAAAACATTGTCACACTTGCAACATGCATGGACACATTGCACAAAAGTGCAAGACTAAGATGAAGCAAGTTTGGACACTGAAAGGGAAGAACGAAACTTATCGATCGAGAAGACAAGGGAATGCATACACTTGGGATTACAAAACATGGGTTAATTGCACAACATGTGGAAGGTATAAACATATAGCAGCTAATTGCATGAGAAAGAACTGGAGAAGTAGATCTTGCAACTGGACAAACACTGGTATGTCATGTTTACATTGTCACAAGGTTGGTCTTTTAAGTAAATATTGCAGAGACCGAGCACCAGAGACACAAACTTATGAAAATGGCAATATAATCGAGGACATCATGAGGATAAGAAATACAATGTGGAGAAAAGAATCAAGTGATAACGCTGAGTCAAGCAATGTAGTTGGTGACACCTCATCCATTAGATTAGGTGACATCACCACTTCCACCTAAGTCATAAAGGTATGTATGGAACTACCAATTCAAATTGGTTATATCTAACAAATAGTTCCTTATATCTAGTGATTGAATGCCAAATCTACATGAAACAAGATGCACTATGGTTTTATATGTTTTGAGCTTTAAATGTATATAGTCAGTATAAGAAAGACCAGGTGAGAAGTTGCTAGTTAGTAACTATTAGCAAGGTTAAATGAGTCATGGTATTAACCGAGTGAAATCTTAATGTTAACTGAGCTTTTGATACGTTGGAGTATACATCGAGCACAACTATTCTTACCAAGTCATGTTAGGTCAAGCATTTATTGCAAAAAGTTTGAGCGGGAATTTAAAATTTGCTATAAATATGCGATGGACTTAGTTTATTTTTCACATTGCAAACATGAAGAGTAGAGAGATTTTGAGCGAGAATTTGAGAGAAGGATTTCCAGAGAAGTTGAACAAATATTTGAAGGTTTCTGAGCAAATTTATCACAATTACAAGTAAGTTCTATCTTCGTCGAGCCATCTCGTTGCTATTTCTTGAAGCCCTAAATTGAAGAACATGGCGTCCTCATTGAAAGTCAACAAATCTAAGACTGGAGCTGAGATGGATGTTAAGTTAATCATGTTTGCAACTTGTAATGAGCCAAAGTACAAGTTACATTTGAAAGTTGCTTCGTAGACTGACAAAATCAGAGCTTTTTCGAGCATACTACCTAGGGTTTTGCTGGTTGAAGACATCTGAGCCTACATACACTGAAAAATTAGAGAGGTAGGTGATTTTGAGCTCCAATCAACCTTTCAAGAGTTAAGTGTTAATGAGAAACTAAAATATGAGCATACACATTTGAAAGTGAAGGGTTTGGTCAATGCCCTATATTTCCCAAGGGTTTTCAAAAATGAATGGATCACGATTGTTTTGAGCCATGTACATGATGGAAAGTTATAGTTAGATGAACCTATTAAGATCACCAGGGACATAATACATGCAGTTACTGGTTATCCTATAACTGCCAAGGTGAAAGCACTGAGGAGTGCACCGAGAACTGAGATATAATGAAAGCTACTAGAGCTGAATGGGATGGTAGAGGATTGAAAATCAACACCATCATTGATCCTGAAACTAGGTTTGGTGCATATGATATTGGTTATTAAATATTTTAGTCCAACAGACCTAATAGTGTACTAGGTGGAGCTGTGGACATAGCTTATACAATTGTGAAGAAGGGATTTCAACTGGACCTCAACGAGTTATTGCTAAAGTAGTTATAAGAGAACATGAAAACTATCATGTTGACAAAGTCTAACATATGTAAGTTTGGATCACTGCTACTTTGCATATTTTTCTATGTGCAAAATTTTTCCCTCCATCGGCAATGTTGATTGGACCAGTGATAAGCTAGTTACTCTATAAATTAATGACTTTATTCAAAGTTTGGGATAGAATTTTGTGAGTATAATGGATGTTTATTTTGAGAAATTTAAGGACCGAATGAATCTAAGAAGAAGGATTCCAAGACAGTTGGTTGAGGAATATGAGCATGATATATGTTTCTTAGTAGACAATGACCACACACTAATAAAAGATGTTGAACTGAGAACAAAATGGCTAGCACCAATGGGCTATGAAATTGATATTGACTGAGAATCTAGGTCAATAAAGGTTTTACTAGTAGAGCCCAAGGACCCAAAGGCTATACTAGGTTTGGAACCTATGAAGAGGCCAAACTGAGAATAAAAATGGATCTTGTAATTGGCAAAGTAACAAAGAAATCTAAGAAAATGATGGACAAGTTAGTGAAACAATTTGGAGATGATGCAGATGATGTTGAAGCATATGAGGATATTCTGGTTGAGGTAGAAAATGAGGAAAAATTACTCCTATCTAACACTGCATATGATGAAGAGGCAACCAAGTCAGAGAAAGATATTGAGTCTACATCGGTTAAGACCACTGCAAAGAGGAAGCAAATAGAAGTACAAACAAGGGCTAGAACAAGATCTACTACTACTGCTTCTTCGCCTTTAAAGAAAGGAGTTGTAAAAATATCAAGGCCCACTCCTACAAAGACTTACCAAAATAAGAAGAGAGGTGCACAAGTGATGTAGGAGCATCCTAGGATTCTTGGCAATCCTGTATCAACCAAAAAAAATATGTTTGTCTTTGAAGGTAGATTGTTAGTTTTGATCTTGGTTTGGTGGAGTTCTTGCTCGATTGGAGAGGTTGGTTGCTCAGTTTATGTGGTTACAGGGGTGCTCGGTCTTTGAAGAACGCTCGGTGACTAAAGGTGTTGCTTCACTAGCACTCGACAATAATTATGTTCCTCAGTCATGCCTATCATGGTCGGTCGACTGGTGCTCGGTTATTTCTTCGTTGCTCAGTGTTCTTGCTTACCGACTGGATTGTTTGGATAGATCGGCTTGGCTGACTGGTGCATTTAATTTGGGTCACGCTCCTCATGTTATGGATTGACTGTTGGACGTGTGGGGACCTAGATCTAGAGTGTTGCATTCTTCTATGCAGATTTGGTGACCGTTTGGGGCCATCTTTGAGAGTTTATTTATTTTGTAAGGCTATGTGAGAGCCGACTGATGTTTTAGCATTTAATATTTGTTATAGAGATCTATTGTTTCATCAGCCGACTTGTGGCCAGGAATTAGTATTTATAGGATGCTTGGGTATTTGTTTAGGGCATCAGATTATTGGGAGGAAAGTTAGTATCCTGTGAGCTTAGGAGCAGGAAGATTTCTTGGAAGTTTGAGTACAAGTTTAGATATTTCCTAGGTGCCTACCAGTGTGCTGCTTGTTGCAGACCTGGACTAGCGAAATGCTGATGTTGGGGAAAAGATTTAGATCCTGTGAGATCTTGTAGACTGTTACTTGCATTATAATTGGTTGTAATCGGGAAGGCCTTACAGCCTGACACATTGCATGTAATCGGTGTTTTCATGAATATAGACTTATGTTTTATTGCAAATCTATTGTTTGTATTGTGTATTTTCGTTGCATATTGGTTTGGCTGCAAGGTCGGTCAGTCCTTAATTGGATCCACCCACCTTGACTGCATTAGGTGGTATCAGAGTGAAGTTTGTTCCTGTTTGAGAAAAGTTTGTTCCTGTTGGAGCCGAGTGGATCTTGTATATCTAGATCTTGATTTGAAGATGCCTCCGAGGAGAAATTGTGAGATCTTTGAAGAAGAGGAAGCTACTGGTGAATTCTGTCTTGATGATTTTAGGGCTTTGCAGAAACAAGTGTAAGACCTACAAGAGGAATTGAGAAAGAAGAAGCCTACCTTGAAAGGGGATAGTGATGATGAATCTGAGGAAGATCATTTTGAAGAAGTTGTAGAAGAAGCTAGAGATTCTGAGGAGAATTGAATTCTGAAAGCTATGTCTAAGATTGGGAAGAGACCTAAGATTGAAGTTTCTGCATTTGCTAGAAGCCTTAGGCCAGAAGAATTGATTGATTGGATCAATGAGATTGAGGAATAATTTGAGTATGAATAAATAGAAGATCTTGATAGGGTGAGATTTGAAAAGACTAAGTTGAAGGGTCATGTAAATATCTAGTGGAGAGAAGTTCAGTTAGAAAGAGGTAGAAGAGGAAAAGAAAAGATCACTAAGTGGAACCGAATGGTTAAAAATTTGAAGAAGCAATTCATTCCGGTGGATTATGAATTGGACATGTTTAAGAAGATGCAAGCTTTGAAGCAAACTAAAAAATTGGTACATGAGTATACCGAGGAGTTTTATAGAATCCTTATTAGGACTGGTCATTCTAAAGCTGATAAAGAGAAGGTAGCTAGGTATGTCTATGGTTTGAGACCTAGTATTCAAGAAGAGTTACTTACTGTAGGTATGACAACAATCAGTGATGCTTATCAGATGGCATTAAAGATTGAAGAGAAGCTAAATAGGAAGTATGAAGGAAAGCATAACAGTAGGAACCAAGGTGGTAAAACTGGTGAGATAGTTGCCGAGAGTAATGTGACAGAGAATCCTAAGACTGATGTGGGATCCATCAGTGGTCAAGTTACTAAGAATGCTAGATAGAGAGGAAGGTGGAAGAATGAGTTTACAGGCACTTGTTATAACTGTGGTGAAGCTGGTCATAGAAGTTGGTAGTGTCTTAAGAAAAGAGTTGCATTAGCTATTGAAGAAGACATTGAGAATGTTCCAGAGAAAGGTGAATGTATTGTCACTAGGAGATTAGCTACATATGTTCCTGAATCGATGCAAAGAAGGAATTTGTTTAGAACGAGATGTAAGTGCAAGAATAAGGTATGTAATGTCATAGTTGATGGTGGCAATTCTGAAAACTTTGTTTCAGATGAAATGGTTAGTAAATTGAATTTGGAAAGAAGGAAACATCCTAATCCTTACCAGATTAGTTGGATACAAGATGTTTCTAAGGTTAGAGTTGAAGAACAATGCTTGGTTAAGTTTCAAATTGGATCTTACCATGATGAGATATTGTGTGATGTATTGCCTATGGATGCTTGTCATCTGTTGCTCAGTAGACCTTGGCAGTTTGACATAAATTTTTTGTTTGATGGCCATGCTAACACCTATGTGGTTAGGCATGAAGGAGCTCGGCATAAGTTGATACCTTTATAAGAGACATGGGTTAAAGGATGTGGATTTATCAAGTGTTATCCTTATGTCAAACCTCAGGAGTAGAGGGTTGATGAACCTAGTCCTGTTAAGTCTAGTTTGAAGGAGAAGGAGAATGATATCTCTAAAGAGTTTGTTGAGATTAAGAAACAAATGGTTTTGCTGGCAGAGATGGTTCAATAGATGGTGACATTTATGACATAGAGAGATGCAGATGAAACTGAGCTGATTGAGGAGTCTAAAAAGGATAAACCTTACCGAGGCACTGATGTGATCGGTAGTGGTCAGAGGTAGTTGCTATTAATTGCCGACCGAAGGGATAACCAAAGTGGAAGACAGAAGGAATTTCTGCATGAGATAGTGAATGAAGTGAAGACTACTTGGGATGAAGGGCAAGAGGAGATATGGGTGAAGAACAGATTTGGCATACCTGTTATGATTCCCTTGAGACGTTCCTGATTTCCTTATGAGAAAATCTTTCTTACCTAGGGTGTCTGATGCAGGAGCATCCTAAGATTCTTGGCAATCTTGTATCAACCAAAATAAATATGTTTGTCTTTGAAGGTAGATTTTTAGTTTTGATCTTGGTTTGGTGGAGTTCTTGCTCAGTTGGAGAGGCTGGTTGCTTAGTTTATGTGGTTACCAGGGTGCTCGGTCTCTGAAGAATGCTCAGTGACTAAAGGCGTCAGTTCACTAGCGCTCAAAAATAACTATGTTCCTCGATCATGCCTGGCATGGTCGGTTGACTAGTGCTCAGTTATTTCTTCATTGCTCGGTGTTCTTGCTTACCGACTAGATTGTTTGGATAGATTGGCTTGGCCGACTGGTACATTTAATTTGGGTTGTGCTCCTCATGTTATGGATTGATCGTTGGACATGTGGGGACCTACATTTGGCATGTTGCATTCTTCTATGTAGATTTGGTGACCATTTGGGGCCATCTTTGAGAGTTTATTTATTTTGTAAGGCTATGTGAGAGCCGACTGATGTTTTAGCATTTAATATTTGTTATAGAGATCTATTGTTTCATCAGCCTACTTGTGGCTAGGAATCAGTATTTATAGGATTCTTGGGTAGTTGTTTAGGGCATCAGATTGTTGGGAGGAAAGTTAGTAGCTTGTGAGCTTAGGAGCAGGAAGATTTCTTGGAAGTTTGAGTACAAGTTTAGATCTTTCCTGGGTGCCTACTAGTGTGCTGCCTATTGCAGACCTAGACTAGCTGAATTCTAATGTTGGGGAAAAGATTTAGATCCTGCGAGATCTTGTAGACTGTTACTTCCATTGTAATTGGTTGTAATCGAGAAGGCCTTACAACCTGACACATTGCATGTAATCGATGTTTTCATGAATATAGAATTCTGTTTCATTGCAGATCTATTGTTTGTATTGTGTATTTCTGCTGCATATTGGTTTGGCTGCAAGGTCGATTAATCCTTAATTGGATCCACCCACCTTGACTGCATTAACAAGCCACCTTCGAGGCACCAAAGAAGAGGAGAAAGCTAATAAGGGAAAATGATGGCATTGATGATGATGAAGAGGAAGATCAAGATCAATTCAAGGTAGAAAAATAAATCTATTGACGAGTTAGTAGAAACAATAATAGACATTGGAGGCCTTGGAAACCCATAGTTAAGTCAGTTTGTACATATGTCAACCAAGGATCAGAATAAGATAGAAGAGGCCATCATACAGATGATGATAAATTTCAAAAAGCTACCAGTAGAAGTTAATAAATATGTACCAGAAAGTCTGTATGAGAAAATATCTACAAGATGGACATATGCCTTGAGTACTGAGAAAAAGATGAGGGAACACTCTTTGATATTGGCAATGCCCACATTATCAGTTACCGAGATAGAAGACTTGATGAAGCAATATTCAAAAAGATTCTTGGTGAAGAGTCAAGCATTGAACATTTTGGTCAAAAAGCTTGAGGAGGTAGATGAGAACAACAAACTCCTATGGACTTCAATCCTCCAAGCCCGAGCATGAGCAGATAAGTTGGCACTAGTGGTGATACCCGAGCATAAAAACAAAACAAAAGGTAAAGGTATACACTTGGATGATGCTGACCTGGCTACCAAGGAACCAATAGATTTATCTGACATCGAGGTACCAGACACCACCATAGCTATAGATTTTTATCTAGTAGGATATAAAGAATTATACTAGGATCCTCCCGAGAAAGTATTGATAATAGGGACAAATGATGTTATTATTGAAGACATCACTAATGGAGATCTTGATGATGTTAAATATGATGAAGATGTTACTATTGATGCAGAAAAAACTGAAGAAAATGCACCAACCGAGGCAGCAACTAGTGTAATAATGGGTGACCTATCGATCTTAGTACAAGCAGTTGAGATAATCTCATAGAAGGAATCCAAAGGCTCAACCCACAAGAAATAGAAAGACATTATAGGAGAGCAAGGAATAAGTGAACAAGGAACAACATAGCATAATACTGCAAATCAGCTTGAACAAATAGAGGCAAGATCACAAGTAATGGAGGAGAATAAACAGACAAAGACAACAACGAACATAGACACCATAATCGAAGCCCCATGACAATCAAATGAGACACTGGTTATAGAGCAGCATAAAGAAGAAAGTGTGTCAATTGAGCCAAAATAGACAAACATAGAGACTAAAGCTCTAGTTCTATTTGTTAAAATGTCACCAAGAGAGAAGAAGATAAAGAAACAGAAGAAGAAGAAGCATGGAAAAGGACCAATAATACTAGATGAAATTATTGAGATACCAGAATGTGACCCAAGAACATTAGACCTTGAGGAACTTAGAAAATATGGGGAATTGTGCACAAGGAAGGCAAAACAAGAGAAATTAAGGAAAGAAAGCAAAAGAAAACAAATTCTAGAGGAGGTTAGAGACATCCTTCAGCAAGTAGTTCTTGAGATCACAATTAATGAGGACACTCCCATTCTTGATCAACTTGCATCTCTAACTCAACACATAAATGCCTTAGATATTGATGCAGACAAGAGAATAGAAGAAAGGGCTAAAGAAAAAATACAATTGAAACTTGCAGAGAAGATCAGCCAAGAAGTGGCAGAAAACAAGGTCAAGATTTCTGAGGTAATAAATGAGCTTGAATCTATTACTCAGAAAATTGTTCAAATTTTGTTTAAATTATGCATTGTAGACCAATTCACTGCCGAGGTCAGTGAAAATATTAAGAAATTAGATGAAGAGATCTTGGTCAGTGCAAATGCATCTCTAACCGAGCCTAATATTTTTCACAAGCATATACTAAAAGTTCAAGAACTTAGGCGGTTGAGATTGGATTTGAGGAAGCATGAAACTACCATAAGTGACCAAGTCACCAAGCTACAAGCCTAGTTGCTTTCCCATTTGAAAATTATGGAGAGACATATTGAGAAGGTAAAAGCCTTAGTTGCTACCCCCGAGATATCAGTTCTGGAGAATATCTTTGATATGCATGCACAAGTCGGTCTTGAGCATATTGCTCTTGAAAACTTGAAGGAGGAATGGGAAAACCTCTTGGCTTCACTGCAGAAAACCGACAAGCACATTTTTTATCAGCTATAAGTACATATTTTTTTTGTATTAGCATTAATTTCAAAAAGGGGGAAAATCATGTATATGCCACTATGTACTTCACACTACCGAGAGCATGCACAAAGGGGGAGTTAGTCAGAAAAGAAAGAAGTCAATGTACAGTTAGTAAATTTTAAGTTTGTATATATATATAATTTCAAGTCAGTACATATACATAAGGTTTTGATACTAATGCCAAGGGGGAGATTGTTATCTCTACTTGAGCATTATGGATTGTCATTAGTATCAAATGAGTTCAGTCGATAATCATAAGTTACTTAGTCGGTAAAGGTTGGAATAAGGAGACAAATAAGTAAGTCGGTCAAGCATACAAAGCCTTCACACCGAGTAGATACAAGGCAGAACTTAAAGCTAATTAGAATATAGGTTTAACCGACCATGTTTACCAAGCGTCAGGAATTATTGGGTACCGAGCTAGTAATCACCAAGCATTCTACACACTAAGCATTAGTTATTCACCAAACAATGAATGCAGTGATTGCCGAGTTATTCAGGAAATGACATAATAATTAGGAATGACACATATCTCTATGCAAATAGTTTACACAGATCTATAAATGGTTTACCAAGATCAAGACATATTTAATATGGATATAATCATTTAATTTTGTGATGATTCCTATGTAACAGTTAGATCTAGGTTATTTTTGTACACCATTGATCTTAGGTTTTCTAAGATCTTGTAATCCTAATTAGGTCAAGATTGTTTGATATATAAGTGTAAAAGATGTCATTTTAAGCATGCAAGATACGAGAGATCATGAAGCAGTAGCCACACATAGGACATCAGAGATGATACAAGGGTTATATGACAAAGAAGTTAATCAAAGACATTACCAATTTTATCAGAAACATACAAGGCTATCGAGCAAGATAGAAGGTTGTATTCATCACATTGAGGTGATATTCATTTAATATTTCATAGATCTGAATCATACAAGCATAAGTTGTCATTTTAAAGATATCCTATTGTTATCAATTTAACCATTGTAGCAGATTTTAAATCTATTAGCAAAGTAGACTTAACCATCTTATGTAAATATCTTAACCGAGTGCACACTTGAATGTGTTGATAAAATCCTTTAACAAGATAGATCTAGTCGATCTTTTGTTACTCCTAATAGGGTGAGATCATCAAAAGTGATCAACAATTGTAGCCTTAACTGGCATACTTTATTTACTATAGTAGTGAAGAATTTGTGGGTATCATCCCCACCATAGTTTTTACCTTCTAACAAGGGTTTTTGTGTAACCAAAATATCTGAGTCATGAGTACTTATTTTCATGAATGATTTATTGTTTTGTTTACATGCACTTTACATTTCCAAGTTATATGAATGTATGTTGCAAACAATGAAATTAGTTAGTTAGTTAAGAACTACTATTGCATATTGTTAAGTGTTGAAAGTTTTTGAGGGTACTGATTCACCCCTCCCCTCTTAGTACTTTATCTTTCCAATCCCAACATCCAGTCCTAGTCAAACTGATTTGAGTAGCTATATTGAAAGCATGGAAGCATAATACATTTTTAGAACAAGAAATTACCATTTTATGAATGTTGTGATTTTCTATCTACATTTTTTCAAGGAATTGTGGAGACTTGAGTGAAATTATACCGTTACTGGGCTATAATGGTGCATCCATGTCTACAAGGCTGAAGAAAATGGTTTTGTGATGCAGGGGCATTCTAGGGTACTTAATGAATCTGCATGGAGGTGTGTTGTTTAGTTGGTGTTACTCGGTTGTAGCCTTGACTGAGGGTCTTGATCATTGTAGGAAGCTCGGTCGTTGAAGGAACTCGATAATCTCTGGTGCTTAGTGAAAGTGTTACTTAGTGATGCCTATTGTGCTCAGTCAACACTGGTGCTCGATGATGCTTAGCATGCTCAATTATTTCACTGGTGCTCAACGATGCTGGGCATGCTTAGTTATTTCATTGGTGCTTGGTTGTTCTTGTTTACTGATTGGAGTTCTGTGTGATTTGTTGGGCCGACTTGGTGCATTTATTATTGGTAGTTATTATTTCAGGTCGACATGTTGTATTTAATTATTGTAAGGCTATTTGTGAGCCGACTTGTATTGCACTTAATATTTGTTAGGGGGAGTTAATGGTTTCATCCAACCAACTAGTGGCCGATGATTAGTATTTATAGGATGTTTGGGTAGTTATTTGAGGACTTAGAGGTAGCAAATCTGGATGATCAGATAGGAGATTCTGATAGTAGATTTGAGTGGTGAAGTTGTGGAAAAGTTCTTGTGGGATCTTGCAGATCAGATTGATTTCTAATAGTTTGTTTGTAGCAGAGCTAGTGGTTGAGGCTTGGAAACAAGGAGATTGCTTGGAGGCTTGCGAGCTCAAGTTTAGATCTGCCTTAGGGTTTTCATCAGTTGTTGATTGTTTTCAAAGTTGAACTGGCTAGAGTTGTATTGAATCTTGTTGATCTTGTAGAATTACTTCTGATTGTAATTGGCCCTAACTCGGAAGGCCTTATAGTTGGGCATGTTAATGAAAATTGACTTGAAAATAATTGTTGTGTTTTGAGTTATCCATTGTGTAATTCTGAAGCTGCAAGGCTGGACTGTCCTTAATTGGATCCTCCCTGCCTTGGTCTACGTCATTTTGGGTATTTAATTTTGAGCATCTTAAACATTTCCAGATTTGTATAAAGACTAATTGTTGCCTTTTTCTCAGTCCCATTTGCTTCTATCAAATTTTGAGCACAACATATAACCTTCCAAACTGGTATAGTTTTTGTAAGGGCCTCCTCTTGGAAAATTTAGTGCAATTTCATTTTCTAAGAAGCCACAATAGTCCTAAATGCATCATATAATATTTACTCATTAATGCTCATGAGCATTGGTGGTTTTGGGAAAGACATATGATTTTCATAGTGCCTACTCAACTTCACAAAGGGGTTAATAACTTCACAAAGGGGTTAATAATCACTCAACTCATGGATTTGGTATCCTATATGAGTAGCTCTATTTCTCATTATGAAGGCTCATTTAATCATCAACCTAGGGACATGTACTTGAAATGGGTCTGCACAATTTATGCACTAAGTTCCTACTAGATCCATGCTAACTCTAAGCTACAAGAAGTAAATACTTGAAAGTATCTCTATTCTATGGTTGCAGGAAATAAATGCTTGGAAAAAAATTTAAAAAAATACTTGTAGAATGAAATACGAAACTAAATGCATGCAACTAATCAAGACAAAGTTTAGGTTCAATCAGACAAAGACTACTCTACCTTCTTTGTCTACAGGAATAGTCACAAGAAATGACTTCTAGTGGCTGCAGGAATAGGCCAATTCCAGAACTAAAACTAAATATTATAGGAATGTAAAGTAATACTAACTAGGGATTACTCACCAAGTAGGTCTCCTTGAGTGAGTCAGTCCAAAACTTAGTTACAAACTATTGATCTTCAAAACTTCATTATTTATTCATATAACAGAAATAGTGTTGATTAAATTCATGAAAAACTAAACTTGGACAAAAATAGAATATGCTATTACATACTCACTCTCATCTAGCTTACTTCCACAGGAGAGTAACCACTTATTTATAAGAGAAATAACTACTAACTACCTAATCACACCATAGAAATAGGTGGATTTACATTATTGCATCCTAGGAAGATGGAACATAAATATCCACATAATAAGGAACAAGAAACTCATTCAACAACATGAAGAACAAATTTAGTATCCACTACTTCCTATATTTTCTTAGAATTAAGAACATCCCTCTTTACTTGATCTTTTCTTGGTTGTCACCATCCAATGACCACTTCTTCAGTGGTAGGACTGAGTCTTATAGCTAATTGCTTGGGCGTCATACTGGTCATTCTTCCTTAATAATCTAATCTACATCATAATGTTAACAAGAATAATACATATCCAATATGCAACATATATCCATTTTCCACATGATTAAATATTCATAGGAACATAATAATATTATCATATATAAACATATTGCATAATGTCATAAAAGTATTAATGTTCAACCATGAAAGTTAAATCTTTTGCCTGTATGCCAATGGAGATGATCAAGAAAATAACAAAAAAGTTTGAGGATTATACGGAGAATAATCCTATAGAAAAAACTAGACAAAACATGATAAATACTATCAGGAATATAGAAAAATTATCATCCTATCATTGCCCTCTACTTATACTAGCGTTGGTCCTCTAGCACTATAAAGTTCCTAATTTTTGCATTCACCTTGAAATCTCCAATGTTGATATGTTTAGTGCTCTAGTTGCCAATGCTGCTGTAAAATCCTTTGTTGCACTCCAGATTTTCTCTCCTAACATTCTCTATATTCTCATCCAATTCAGTATAGGCGTATATGTATAGTCGCCATATTAAAATAGGTGGTTGAAATGTCAAAGGGAGCTAGTGTTCCATCCTATTTTTTCTGCCCAACTATATATATCAAGGAGCTCTCTATATTGTAGATCTAAAATTAATCATATTGTGGGGTTCTTCTTTCTTTGGACTCATAGGTAACCTTTTCCACCTCCAAGTTAAGGTTTTTGTTGTTCTCTATCCTTCATGAAAGGGCATAATTTCAAACTCCCTGTACACTTTTTCCCCAATGACAATAACCCTTTTCCTATGTTCCTCACTTGGTATTCCATACATAATTTTAAGCCAATTTAAATAAAGGGTAGCAAGATTCCTACTCTTAGGCCTTAGGGGCATGATGATGGTCCTAGTTTTCTCTCTATAATTTCTCAACTACTCCCCAAAGATTATTTTATTTCTTTCATAGCTCATCATAGCTTTCAAGTGTATATCTGCCATAAGAAGCAATGAGTTCCATTCAGTGTCAAGTGACACTACATGGTTGTGTAAGTAAATTTCACAAAGAAAAAATTGCAACCAGGTAGGGGAAGCTTGGTAAAGATCATAAAATTCCCTATTTGTGTCTCTAAGGATCCTCATCAATTTAAACAAGAGATGTTGTTCCTTTAGGAAAAGAGCATAAACCCTTGGTGGAGGTCTACATTCCATTAACTGAGGAATCATATATGTTATCATTTCAAGATTATGCCTTAAGTATTCAATCTCTTGTTGTTGATGTTCAATTTTTTTTACATTTTACTTCTTTCCAAGTCCCATTCATTCTGTTCATATTGCACTTGTTTGAAGAAATCTAAAGAAACTGCATGACATGTTAAATGAGGAGTATGGTCATATACTTGAGTTCTTGTACTTGAGCCATTAACTTCTTCTAAATTCCTCACCTCTGCATTCTATTGATCATTACTCATCTGTTGTAGTGGATGAGGTTGAGACTCCTTTGGTGTGACTAGTTTTTCAGCTACAACAACTGGGTTTTCTAGCCCTTGCATTTATTCTTTAGTTGAAGGTAGTTGCATTATCTCTTTATTTTCTTCATGTGGCTGTAGGACATAATTTTTTTCTATTAAATCTTGTCTATATACATCTCTTCTAGAGATGTATCATCACGTGTCTCCTCCTATGTGTCATAACAACCCCTGAAAGGGTTATCAACATTGTCTTCTGTTAATACATGCTCATGCTCAAAAGAGGAATGAAAGATGTCCACTCTTTCTTTTTCAAAAAGATTCTCTTCTTGGGGTGATCTAGGGTTGGACACTGAGGTTTCCTGCAAAATTTCCATGACATGGACCTCAGTTTGTGCTTCTTATTTACTTTGTGTTCTTACACTCTATCTCATAGAGGTTTCTATAGTGGTTGCAGGATCCTTCTTTTGAATTTTCCTTTTTTATTGCTTTTTTGTAGGAGATGTTGCAACAAGAAGAGGGTTTTCTAAAGACTTTTTTGTGGGAGTGGGGATTTCTACACTTTTTCTTTTCCTAGAGTGGGTGTTAATAGACTTAGGAGTCTTTAGCTCTTGTGCCTCTTAGGCACTCTCATCTACCTTCCCCTTACCCTTATTTCTCCTTTTAGTAGCTCTAGTTTGAATGGGAGGTTTGTGTTGAAGATAGCGGTCACTAGTGTGTGTGAACTCATCTCTGGCTATTCTTGCATCACGATCTTGTGGGTACAACTCCCCAGTGGTAAAAAAACCAAAGACTTATGATATGTGCTCTTCCATGGCTAGGAATCTCAATCCCCTTACTCAATCTTCTCTATTAGAAAATGTACAGAGAAATTCTCAGGTAAATGCATCGTCATAACCATTCAATCTCAAAAAATAGTCCAACCACCCACACCTGGTAAGTGGCTGGAGATACACCTAGTCTTATAGTAGAATGGTATGATTGACTGGTTCATGTTGAATAGGTTGACCTACCACATTGAATATCTTAAAATTTTCTGGAACCCAACTCAAATTCTCTAGAATATAGCTCTCAATGCACACAAATTTCCTTCTACAACCTCTTGTTTTCTCAACACAAATTCCTTTTGTAATTTCTTGTTGAAACAAATCCTTGCCAATACCAAATTTAGGAATTTGAAGAAGGAAATTATGTCGAAATAAGGTTCAAGGTGAAATAAATAGAAGTAAAGGAAAGATATGATCAAAAGCACATATACGAAGCGTGTGAGTATATTTTTCAAAAAGGTTCAAAAAAATTTAAAAGATTTTACACAACTTCGGTAGTCACATCAACTTATACTAAGGGTGTAGATTTAATTTTGAAAGGACATGACATGCCATCAACCTTTATAATATGCATTTGGCTCGTGACATGGGCATATGACATGTATATGACTAGACTATTCCCCCTATTTAAATGATGCCATGTGTCCGCACATGGAAAAATGATAGGTTGAACTAAATAATAAATGCAATATACATACAAATAATAAAAAAATTATGAAACAATAAATAAATCAAGTGTGAAATAAATATTACTACATACCTTGTGGATCATCCTTGAATACAAGTACCAGTTGATTATATTATGTGATGATGTATTCTTGAATGTACAACTATTGGAGGGGGGTTAAGTGGAGTTATGAGTGGTGTGAAAGATATGTGGAATGAAATGAGATGAATTTTTTTTATTACAGATTAAATAATCATAGAGAAAAGGAATTTTTATTATGGTTTGGATGTCATGGTGATTTCAAAGAGAAGCTACATGCAAAAGGCTTTCACCTTCGACTATAGGAGTTCCTGCATGTTGTTGTTGCTTGAATTGCTACAAGAATTCTTCTTTAGTGTTTGGCTTATTATAGAGGCAAAGCCTATGCCTATTTACCAACAACGTGAACTTCACATGATCAATGATTTTTAATTGAACCACACCATTGTCAAACACTTTTTCAATCTCATATGGCTCAAGCCCTCATGTGGTCAAATTTCCCTAATTTTCTTGAAAGTGAGAGTCATATAGTAGTGCCCAATCACCAGGGGAAAACTTATTGTTTTTTATGTGACTGTCATGCCACTTTTTCCTTTGAATATAAATTAATTTAGTGTGCTACAAGGATGACTTTATCATTTCATCTAATGCATTCAATTACAAGATCCTTTCTCATTGTGCTATAGGAAGATCTATATCTAGTTCTAAGGTAGTCCTTAGAGTTTTATGTTCAAACTCAATGAGCATCATGACCACCTTTCCATACAATAGTTCAAAGGGTGTGAATCCTATTGTGGTTTTCCAAGTAGTTATATAATCCCAAACTACTTCAGGAAGCTGATTGGCCCAATCCTTTTTGTGCATGTGGACTATCTTTATAAGAATAGACTCTATTTACCTATTAGTCATCTCTTCTTATCCATTTTCTCAAGGGTGATAGGGACTTGACTTCCTATACCTTATGTTCTATTCATTCATTAGTGCAGTACTCAGTGTTGATGTAAACTATGCTTCTTGATCTATCACCAAATTTCTTAGAACTCCATATCTAGTGAAGATCTCTTCACATAAGAATTTTGCAACTCCGTTATCCCTTGCATGTTTCACTGGTCTCACTTCCACCCACTTAGTGACATAATCAGTATATACCAAGATGTAAGAGTTCCCATTAGATGGTGGATCTATGGGTCTAACTAAAATCCAAACCCCATTTGTCAAAATGTGTGACCACTACTTGAGGGTATAAAGGCATTTCATCAGATTTTATAGGCCTAACCATCCTCTAAAATCAGTCACATTTTCTAGCATAGCTTACTTCATCCTTTTGTAGTGTAGGCTAAAAGTATCATGTTGTTAAGACCTTCATTGTGGTCCTCTTTGCCTCAAAATGACCCCACATGGCTCATCATGGAATGCATGGAGGATGTCATAAGTCTCATCCTCATACACACATCTCCCTAGTACCTAATTAGGTCCTATGTAGAGCAAGCAGTCTACTATCTAAGAAAATTTAAAACTTTTCTCAACCAACAATCTCTTTTCCTTAGGTGAGAAATAAGCAGGGATTTTGTTAGCAACTATATAATTTGCAATATCTAAATACTAAGGTGTGTTAGAAGAGATATAGAAAAAATGCTCATTGAGAAAATGATCATCAATAACCTTTGAGTTATCATCAGTTTGAAGTCTAAATAAAAAATCTGCTACTACATTGGCTTTGCTTGGCTTATCAACTATAGTTATGTCAAATTCTTACATGAGAAAAAGCCATCTTTCTAGCCTTCTTGTTATTAAAGTTTTATTCATCATGTACTCAATGGATACATGATCCATATGCATAAAGATCTAGTATCCAGTGGTATAATAGAAGAACTTGTCGAGGGCATAGATAACAACTAGCATTTCCTTCTCTATGACTATATAATTTAATTGAGGGCCTTGTGAATTCTTGTTGATGAAGTATATAACATTCTCAATGCACCATATTTTTGTCCTAAAACTGCCCATATAGCATAGTCTGATGCATTTGTATGTATGTGGAAGGGAAGTGACCAATTTGGGCCTTTGAGAATAGGTGCTTGAGTAAGAACAAATTTCAACTGTAGGAAGGCTTCATCACAAGCTTGATTCCAATTGAATTCTCAATCCAATTGAATTATGAATCTTTTAGAAGAAGGGTATACAATGGACATGCCATCTTTCTAAAATCCTTTATAAATCTCCTATAATATCCAACATGACCTAGGAAGCTTCAAACATCCTTCTGTTTTGTTAGAGTAGGAAGATTAAGGATGACTTCTATTTTAGTAGGATCTACTCATATACCAACCTGAGATATATAATGTCCTAGGACTACACCTTCTTGCATCATCATAAAATATTTCTCACTATTCAAATATAAGTTATTCTCCTCACATCTCTTCAAAAACTTTCCCAAATTAGTTAAGTCTTCCTCATACATGATACCATAAGTTGAAAAATCATCCATGTATATCTCCATGCAATCATGCGAGATGTCTAAAAAGATATTGATGAATTCTCTCTAGAATGTTGTTTGGGCATTGCAAAGGCCAAATGAAAAAATAGAGTAGGCATAGGCTCCCCATGGATAGGTAAATGTGTTCTTCCCTTGGTCCTCAGGGGTAATTTTTATCTGGTTATAACCACTAAACCCATCTAGGAATGAAAAACACTTTTTTCCTGCTAGTGAATCTAGGACTTGATCAATAAAAGGTAGTGGAAAGTGATCTTTCTTAGCGGTAGTGTTTAACTCTTCTTAATCCACAAAAATCTTAATTTTTCTCCTTTCTTAGGCATAATGACTAAAGGTGATGTTAGAATAACTGAGAGGGGGGTGAATCAGTTATCCACAATCCTAATCACAAAATGTATATCCAAAAACAATTTACTAAAACTTCTGCAGCTTGGTAAACTAAAATAGTAATTTGTCTGTGCTTTTACCGATTACCAGTTAATAACATATAATGATTACTGATCAAATATAATATGCAACATGTAAATTATGACAACAAACAATCATCACAATCAACACATAACACAAGAGATTTAACATGGAAACCCTATGAAGGGAAAAACCACCTGGGACCGGCAACCCAAAAATTGTTCACTCTTCTGAAGTGAGGTCGGTGAAGACCCAACCCTGTTAAAGGTTACAAACACACTATGAGGTGTGACCTTGTTAGAGGATTTTAGACCAACTGTTATCATCCAACCAACATTCACTATGAGGTTGACAAGATAACAAATGTAAACTCTATGAATGACATTACAAGACTTTCTAGTCCACTCTGTTAAGAGATTTATTTGTTTACATTGGTTAAAATGTAATAACAGTTGATATGACCACAACACAACTTCAATTGTAGATTATCATATCTATGTTAAGCTCATTCAAATTCTCTGATCAATATATCAATTCTATTTCAATCAATATTCAGTAATTTACTGTCACTCGGTAATAGCTTTCTGATGCTCGATAATCTCTACAGTTTGGTTCTCCTTAACCAGTCTGATCAGGCATGCATGAATCTTGTTCATGTGATATCTCTATAGTCTCCTTCTTCTGGCATAATTTCATCATGAAATCCTAGTCTATTAAATAGACGAGTAAACCATTTTAATTCCATCCATTAGATTTTGCCTCTTAATATCCTTTATTGATTTTGCCGCTTAAACCTTCCTCAGCTGATGTGTTAGTAACATGTTTTGTTTCAATCCCTTAGATCTTCTTCAAATTATGTTAGTCATCAATCTTCGTAACAAACATTATCTTCATCTCTGATTTCGAGGTACTTTACAACTCATCAACTTCCATCGGCTAAACTAGTCATTTAGTTCTTTTCTTCTACTTAGTTAACAAGGAAATGTGTCGATGAACACAAGCTCGGTTTGTACTGTGATTGGTATACACTACACTATGTCAGTGTATACTGAAATGGTTCTTTAACCAACAACACTACCTTGTGCATTTTTCTCTATCCTTCATCATAGATGAATGCAACATAATCAAGTCAATAACATAAGGTCATAGACTCATCGATAAGTTACCCAATGTGTTCCTTATCCTTATTTGTCATATCCATCTTCATCATGTAGATATATCTTTTCTTCATCTCTTTTCTTCTTCTTTCTACATATGTTTGGGTATAGTAACTTACAAGATAAGTACTATCAAAACTAGTTGACATTAATGACAACATATTATTGATTTAATCATCTTACATATCTAATCAGCAACTCAATGATCTTAAATCATAGATCTTCAAGTTATACAATGTATTCAAATCAGTTGTAGTTCATCAAGCTCTCCCTTTGGCATTGATGGCAACACAAGCAATATAAAATATGCCATACACATACCAAACATGTATTCTACAACTCTATCAACAAATGTTGTAATGGTGCAAGCTTTCCCTAGCTTAATATGTTTAATCACTACGTTACATAAAAGCATTTGCAAGTGCAGAATAAGTTCTGCAGATATGATCTTTTCAGCTTGCAAGTTTTGTTCTATTCTTAGTAACCGATATTCAATAATCTCCCTTTTCTGTATCTCTCTCCTTTGTCTTTGGCTTCATATTATTCATATTGATCTCTCTCCCTTTGACAACAATGCCAAAGAGCAATACAATTATACAATTTTGTAGTAGCCATGTAACTCTCTGTGTTCAGTGCATTCTCTGTATCTTGGTATACTGTTATGAAAATCAATTTTAGTACTTCAACCTTTCACAACCTTAGACATAAGTCCAAAGTGTGAACTGTGTTGCAACAACATGTATGATCTTCTGATAAGATTAGGCTGATGCAACCTCTAGATCACCTTAGTGACTGATAGATAGGGGACAGACCCCAAGTCTAGTCCTTAAGTATTCATATGTATTCTTCGGTAGAGGCTTTGTAAATATGTCAAGAAGTTGTTCTTTTGATGTAACAAATTCTAGCTTAACTTGCTTCTCCTGTACTTATTACCTTAAGTAGTGATACTTAATAGATATATGCTTTGTTTTAGAATGCATCACCAGATTCTTTGAAATATTAATAGCACTAGTGTTATCACAGTATATAATCACCAGCTTAGTGATTACCTCATTCATTCCTTCTAACACTTGCTTGATATATGCAATATTTGAATAGTTAGTAGCAGCAACAACATACTTTGCTTCAGCTGTAGACTGAGAAATGCAAGCTTGTTTCTTACTTGTCCATGTAACAAGTCTTTCACCAAAGAAGAATACTCCTTCGGTGGTACTCTTTCTATCATCCACATTTCTAGCCCAATCAGCATTGGTGTATACCTTTAGTTCAAACTTGCCTTTCTTAGGATACCACAATCCATAATCTTCAATTTTCTTCAGGTATCTTAAGATTCTCTTTGTAGCAACCATGTGTGACTCTCTAGGGTTTGCATAAAATCTAGCAGCTATTCCAACAACATGTGCTATATCAGGTCTACTGTGAACTACATACATTAACTTACCAATCATGGATCAGTATAGTGTCTGGTTTACCTCAGTAGTTCCATCTTCTTTAGTCAGTTTACATCCAGTAGCCATTGGTGTTCCCACAGGTTTAGCATCTTCCATGCCAAATGTCTTCAATACTTCCTTTATATATTTAGATTGTGTGATGAATATACCATCATTCTGCTAAATCACTTGTAAGCCTAGAAAGAACTTAATCTCTCCAAACATAGACATTTCAAATTCACTTTTCATTTCATCAGCAAATGATTTACAGATTTGATCTTGTCCTCCAAATATTATGTCATCCACAAATATCTTAGTAATCAAGATAGTATCATCAGAATTTCCTCTCATGTAAAAATTACTGTTCTCACTTGTTCTAACAAATCCAATACTTAGCAAATAGTTATGCAGCCTCTCATACTAGGCTCTCGGTGCTTGCTTCAAATGATGGGGAGATTGGGATAGACTAGCTAGTCTATGCTCCCTGATCCTTGTCTTGGATCCCAATGTGCCCTTCAAACACTCTATGGTCTATAGGACTCCTATTTCACTCTAGGATCCCTTGACCTAGCCCACTCTATCCACCAGGTATAGCTATCTTTCTTCCTAGCTTATTTGCACTCCTCCTAGCTCCATTCGCTTACATAGTCCTATAAGGGCTCCTTATCTTTCTCATCTTCACAAGCTCTAACAAGGGGTAGGAATGTCTTCTAAGGTGTTTTCACAACCAACTAAGTAACTTCAAGGTATTATAAAAGTTTTCTCCTTTATTGATAGCACACTTTCTTCCCAAAATAGGGCTACTAGGAAAGAGCCCCAATTAGGCCTCCTCTCCGGGTTTATAGGACTTTTGGACCATTTCCTTCACATAAACAAGGCTAGTCTTCCATAGAGACCTCTATTCAAATGTTCAACCCTCAACAATTTTTAGGGTTTCAAGGCTCCAACTATCCGTAGAATGCCTCAACCAAAAATGAGGGTTTCTAGGGCTTTTTTGGGCTTACTTGAGTCACAGGGCTAGTTTGATTGCACAAACACCTCAAATGGATTGACATAACTCTCCCCTTCACATCAGTGAGTATTTAGTCATCCCTCTTGAAATCCTCCAAAGGGATAGTCTTGAAACTTCCTTTCTTGTCCTCTAGAGCTCCTTCACTACTGACCACACCTAGCCGGGCACTGTTTAGTCTTGCCTAGGGCTTGGTCCCATAATTGCTTGCACTCACTCTCCTGGGCCCTAATTGCATATTTTTATAGGTTAGGGTATGAACTACCATATCCCAAAGACCCATGGTGTTTCCATGGTGGGGATAGGAGTTGAAGGCCCTACATTACAAACCCCTTCAAACTAGATAGGGGATTGGCAACTACAAAACAAATACAAAAAGACACACCAGAAAACAAAGCAGCTACTCTAAGCACACACAAATGAAAGATTATACAATGATACAAGTTTACAATGCCAAATATTTCATAAAATTTCCATTAACTCATTCCAATCATGCTATTAGCACTGACTGGCACGCACTTTCACAGTCACAGTTTGGTTCCTCCATACAAAAGTCATACACAATGATTGCCAACCCTTGAGTTAGGGTTTTTCATGTCAAATATAGTCTCCTCCTTGGGGTTAGATCTTGGTTAGGGCTTAGAGTCACTTTGGTAAGGTTTAGTCCTTCATTAGGAAAAGTTGCTACCAACTTTATGAGCAACTTTTTCTTGCTCGAGCAACTTTTTCTTGCTCGAGCAACTTTTGCTCACTCAATCTCCTAAGACCATTCTAAGGTCTATTACAGGGCACACTTGTGCTAAAACTTCCCAAACCCCTATTTTAAGACTTTGACCTCTCTAAACTAGAAGTGATCTCAGGATGACATCATACCCTGAGTCACTATATAATCAGCATTGGAAGACCAACCTAAGACTCTAGGACCTAGACTAGGCCTAGACACACCAAGTGAGCTTAAGCTCTTATTCTAATTACAAACCTTCATAAAGAAGTGCTTCTCACAACAAAATTGGTGATGGTGGGAGCCCTTAGAAGGGTGCTCCTAGACCATCAAACCATATAAAGCTTTATGTAATCTACATACCATATCTTTGTTTTTTGGATCAACAAACCCTTCAGGTTGTTCTATGTAGACTTATTCTTCAAGTATCCCATTCAGAAAATCAGATTTAATATCCATTTGGTAAACTTTGAAATTTTTGTGTGCAACATATGCAAGTAATATTTTGACTCCTTCTAATCTAGCAACAGGTGCAAATATTTCACTATAATCTATTCCTTCCTCTTGTACATATCCCTTGCATACTAACCTAGCTTTGTTCCTTGTTACCTCTCCATTCTCATTAAGCTTTTTTCTGAATATCCACTTAGTACTGATAACATTCTTGTCCTTAGGTCTGGGTACTAAACTCCAAGTTTTGTTCTTCTTTATCTATTCTATTTCCTCTTTCATTGCATTAACCCATTCATCATTTTCTAATGCAACTTTTATATTCTTCAGTTCATAATCACAAACTAGACATGTACCTTGTCTTGCTTTACTTCTTGTTTGCACGCTAGCTTGTCTGTCTCCAATGATTTATGTCTTAGGATGATGTCTTCTAACAAATCTTGCCAGTATCCGATCTCTTTTTTCTTGTTCATCCCGTGCAGGTTCATTTTCTTTCTCGGTGGGTGCTTCCTGCTCGTCAGTTTCTTTTTCCTGTTCCTTGGTATTGTTTTCATATGGACCGATTGTCACTATCTATTATGTCGGTAGGTACTTTGGTTTTTCAATGTAACTAAATCTACCATAGTCTTCTAGTTCCTTTGTGCTTTCCTCTGCATTCTTGTCATCAAACTCATCAACTCAAACATTAGTACTTTCAACCATTTTATTAGTTACTTTGTTAAGACACTTGTATGCTTTACTTTTAGTGGAATATCCCAGAAATATCCCTTCATCACCTTTTGAGTCAAACTTCCCATTTCTTTCATCTTTCAGAATAAAGCATTTACTTCCAAAAATTCTGAAATAACTTACAATGGGTTTGTGAGCAAACCATAACTCATAGGGTGTCTTATTAGTGTCCTTCAGTTGCACTCGGTTCAGAACATAGATAGCTGTGCTGATAGCTTCTCTCTAGTATGTTTGAGAAACATTCTTTTGTAACATCAGTGTCCTTGCACAGTTAATGATTGACCTATTCCTTCTTTCAGCTATTCCATTTTGTTGTGGTGTCCTCGGTGCAGAGACCTATCTTTTAATACCATGCTCATTACAAAAGTTAGTAAATTCATCAGAAATAAATTTACCACCTTGGTCAGATCTTAAGCATTTCAATTCTTTACTAGTCTCTTTCTCAACTTTTGCTTTATACCACTTGAACATCTTAAATGCCTCTGATTCTTCCTTCAAGAACATTACTGTCATTAATCTAGTATAATCATCAACAAAAAGAATAAAATATCTATCTCCATAGTAACTTTGAGTTCTCATAGGACCACATAGGTTGGTATGCACTAACTCAAGTAATTTCTTTGTTGAATAATCTTTGCTTTTGAAACTAGATTTGTCATTTTACCTTTCTAACATTCATGACACATAACATGATCAGGCTTAGATAAGTTAGGCAGACCTCTAACCTTTTTCTTTTTACTGATCTTAATCATGTTATCAAAATTCAAATGACATAACCTCTTATGCCACAACCATGCATCTTCATCTTTCATCATTAAACAAGAAGATTGATCATTATCAAGATGAAACAAATTACCTCTCAATTGTGTTCCAGTTCCAATAAGTCTTCCTCCATCATCAAATATCTTCACTTTCTTGCTCTCAAAAGCAACTTGGTGGCTTGAATTGTTAAGCTATGCCACACTTAGCAAATTATAGTTTAGACCTTTTACCCAATAAGAATTTTCACATCTAATTTTATCATTTATCATTAGGGATCCTTTTCCTCTAACCATACAAGGTGCATCATTACCCATTCTAACAGATCCTCCATTGTGTTCTTCAAGATGATCAAATTTTTCTTCATCACCAGTCATGTGATGTGTACAACCACTATCTATGATCCATGTATCATTTTTATTAACCTTAGAGATAAGTGTTGTCTCTACATAACTTTCATCTTCCTCTGAGTCATCCTTCATTGCAACAAATACTACCTCCACATCTTCATCAGTGTTGGTGTCGGTGACATCTTCTTCTGCAATGTAGCACACCTTCTTTCCTTTATCATTATTGTCTCGGTTGTCTCTATTGTAGTGTCGGTAACTTTTGTTGCCTCTTCTCCCATAGCTTCCTTCACCAGATCGGTCTTTGTTTCTATCATCATCTTTCCTATGTGGACATCTAGCAGCAATATGACCAACCTCTTTAAAATTAAAGCATGTTAAAGGTAATTTACCTCTATACCTTCCTTTATCTTTAGGTAACCTTCTAGCCATAAGAGCTTCAAGTTCATCAAGCTCATCATCAATATTGCTATCACTATCATCATTCTTATTTTTGCTACTAGACTTACCAATCTTTAGAGAAGACATAAAAGTAGATTCAACAGATGGTACAACACTATTGTCAAAGTTATTCAGTTCAAAGGTTGTAAGCTTACCAATCAGATTATCAAGAGTAAGGTTGTTACCAGATGCAGACCTTGTTTCATGAATTGTAGATATTCTGATTGCATAAACCGACAATAAGGTTTTGAGAACTTTTCTTACCACTGTCTCTTCATCAATAACACCATCAGATGCTCTAATAGCATGTACTACCTCTTTTAGTCTATTGGTGTACTGCACAATATTTTCTCCTTCCTTCATCTTCATATCATCGAATCTTCCCCTTAAGCTTTCAGCTCTAGCTCTTTTGACATTCACATCACCACTATAAACTTGAGCAAGTTTATCTCACATATCTTTATTAGTAGTGCAATGTTTAATATCTTCAATTGGGCATCGGTACATGCAACATCAATCTCCATCATAGTAACATTATGTTCATGCTTGTCTCTTAGTTGATCAAGGGTCAAGGGACAAGTGGGCAGTGCAATGTAGCCATTCTCCATTAGTGTAAGGGCAGAATTCCCAATTCCAGATACATGTAGCTTCATTCGGCTTTTTCATACTGTGAAGTTACCTTTGTTTAGCTTTGACACTTCCCTCTTATACATTTTGAGATCTTTGTGCTGAATTCCTTAAAACTCTATTCCAAGCAACCAACGCTCTGATACCAATTGTTAGAATAACTGAGAGGGGGGTGAATTGGTTATCCACAGTCCCAATCACAAAATGTATATCCAAAAACAATTTACTAAAACTTCTGCAGCTCGGTAAACTAAAATACTATTTTTTCTGTGCTTTTACCGATTACCAGTTAATAACATATAATGATTACCGATCAAATCCAATATGCAAAATGTAAAGTATGACAACAAAAAATCATCACAATCAACACATAACACAAGAGATTTAATGTGGAAATCATGTGAAGGGAAAAACCACCTGGGACTGGCAACCCAAAAATTGTTCACTCTTCTGAAGTGAGGTCAGTGAAGACCCAACCCTGTTAAAGGTTAAAAAAACACTATGAGGTGTGACCTTGTTAGAGGATTTTAGACCAACCGTTATCCTCCAACCAACATTCACTATGGGGTTGACAGGATAAAAAATGTACACTCTATGAATGACATTACAAGACTTTCTAGTCCACTATGTTAAGAGATTTATCTTTTTACAATGGTTAAAATATAACAGTAGTTGATCTAATCACAACACAAATTCAATTGCAGATTATCAGATCCATGTTAAGCTCATTCAAATCCTTTGATCAATATATCAATTCTATTTCAATCAATATTCAGTAACTTACTGTCACTCGGTAATAGCTTTCTGACACTCGGTAATCTCTGCAGTTCGGTTCTCCTTAACTAGTCTGATCAGGCATGCATGAAGCTTGTTCACATGATATCTCTGTAGTCTCCTTCTTCCAGCATAATTTCATCATGAAATCCTAGTCTCTTAAATAGACGAGTAAACCATTTTAATTCCATCCATTAGATTTTGCCACTTAATCTCCTTTGTCAATTTTGCCGCTAAACCTTCCTTAACTAATGTGTCAGTAACACATTTTGTTTCAATCCCTTAGATCTTCTTCGAATTATGTTAGTCGTCGATCTTCGTAACAAACATTATCTTCATCTTTGATTTTGAGGTACTTTATAGCTCATCAACTTCCATTGGCTAAACTAGTCATTTAGTTCTTTTCTTTTGCTCGGTTAACAAAGAAATGTGTCAGTGAACACAAGCTTAGTTTGTACTATGATCGGTATACACTACACTGTGTCAGTGTATACTGAAATGGTTCTTTAACTGACAACACTTCCTTGTGCATTTTGCTCTATCCTTCATCATAGATGAATGCAACATAATCAAATCAATAACATAAGCTCATAGACTCATCCATAAGTTACCCAATGTGTTCCTTATCCTTATCTGTCATATCCATCTTCATCATGTAGATATATCTATTCTTAATCTCTTTTCTTCTTCTTTCTACAGATGTTTGGGTATAGTAACTTACAAGATAAGTACTGTCAAAACTAGTTGACATCAATGACAACATATTACTGATTTAATCATCTTACATATCTAATCAACAACTCAGTGATCTTAAATCATAGATCTTCAAGTTATACAATGTATTCAAATCAGTTGTAGTTCATCAAGTGAAACCTACTAGCTATTTGATATTGGATAAATAAAACCAATATTTAACAACTTCTGCAATTCAATCTTCACTATTTCTCTTAAGGTAGGATTCACCATCCTCTGAGATTTTCTAATAGGCACACTATCCTCCTTAATATAAATCCTATGTGTACACAACTTAGGATCTAACCCCTTCATATCCCCATAGTCCCAAGTAGAGGCCCGTTTATGGTCTTGCAATAACTTAATTAAAGATAATTGTTGTTCACGGCTAAGCTTATTATTTATATTTAAACAACGGCCTAGGAAAACCTCTATTTTTTTAGCCAGATCTATCATGGAGGCTTTAGTCAAACAAGGCATTTATATCTCATGGGGAAGTTGTTTTTGGTAAATCTCTTCGACTGTGGGAAGGTTAAAATAACTAGGATCAAGAAGAAGGGGATGCAAAGAACATGTATGGGTAGAGGAACACCCAAAATACTACTCCCTAACACTATAGTTGTTCTGAATAATATTAGCAAGAAATCATCTTATTCCCACATTTGTAGGAAAGGATCCATTTCTAACATCATTAACTAAACCATTGAGTTAAATTCTTCAGTTTCTTCCCCTAAATCTGGCCAAACTGTCTCTACATATTTAGATTGAGGTTGAGCATGTGGGTACAAGGCTAGTTTGTTTGTATTTAGACCATGAGAGATGGTCATATCCCCTTAATGACATCTAATATAAGCATTATCAATGGCCAACCATGGTCATCCTAGTATGATACGATATCTACCAAGTATGGATTTAGGAGAGAAGATCATGAAGTCAACATGATATTTCCAAGATTCCAATGTAACAACTACATCTTCCACCATCCCATTAGACTTGACTGTAGAATTGTCTACAAGTTGCAGGATGGTAGGAGTAGACCTAAGGTTTGAAATAATAAGATTTTGCATGGTTCTTTTATTCATAACATTGATAGTTGTACCTAGGTTAATTAAGACATTCTTAACTGATGATTCATTAATAATGACCTCTACTATTGGACTACTTGGATTAGAGTACTTAGGAATAACAACTTTTCCTAGCATGATATTTTCCAGCTGACCAATGACATGGACAATTTAGGGATCCTTTCTTTTCCTACTAGGTTTCTTTAGACAAGACTCCCTAATAGCCTTCCCATAGATATTGACATATTTGATTGCTTGAAAAAGTGGAATTTTAACACAAATGTGTTTGACCTAATCAATGATGTCAAAAAATGCTTCCTCCTTAGGCCTAACTATTTCATCTTGTAGCTTGTTTAAGAGGTTTAGTGTTTGTAGGTAAGTTTTCTTGATTAGGTATAGTAGGTATATTTGTTGGTTTTGACTCTTCAGATGATATTTTAGTTATAACAGGGGAAGTTGGTGTGGGAAATGTAGTTCCAGACCTTAAATGAATGTTCTTGATGTTTAAGGCATAAGTAGGGTATTGATCAAAATTGACTAAATACAAAGGTTTTTTCTATTGAGGTTTGTTGTTAGGATTTAGTTGAGGTTGAGCAGGGAGTTGAGTTGGTCTTAGCAGATTAGTGTTGGTTGTAGGAGGTGGCATAAGTGCTTGCTATTGTGGTTGTAGGGGTGGCTTTAGTAATCCAGAAGGTTAGTTTTGTCATTTCTAGCCTCCCCTCCATTGTGAATTATGTTTCCAATTACCCTGTGGTGGTTTCCATACACCTTAAGGATGCTTCTAGCTTCCTTGGGGGTTTTTCCATTGATAATTTTGGTATTTTTCCCACTGACACTAGGGGTTATTGCAAGGATGATACTATTAATTAAAAGAAGATTGCCATTGATTATTGTATGAATTGGAGTAAGGACCACTAAAGGTTAAAGGGTCTTGTGGCATAACTTGTCTTAGATCCCATGTCCTCCTTTGTGCAATATAGAATACCTGATCATCATATCCTTTTACTGGCTTTAAGTTAGTAGGTAGTGACTTAGCCTCCATATTAGCCACCATCTTGTATCTGCAATCTCTCTTCTTCTTTTTTCAATGAGGGCATAATTCTACTAACATATCCTCAACATCCTCATGTTTCTTCTTTTCTTTCATGGTATCCAACTATGTTTCCATGTTGTTAATGATGTCCTTCTTGAAGTCTGACAGAAGATTAGGTAATTTATGTCCTTGAAACTCCAGTGTCATTTGCTTTTTCCATAGCATGCCTATATCCTCTTCCTTTCTTGATAGAAGCTCTAGAATAGTTGATACATATTTTCTTTATGTCATCCCATGTTGATTGAGTTATATCTCCTCCTACCACAATATCAAGAGCTTAAATACAACTTTCATTTATTCCTCTAAGAAAGAGTAATTTCTGGGACTCCTCATTGAGCTAATGTTGAGTGTTCTTTTACATGATAGATAGAAATTGAGATATGTAGTCCTCCAAAATCTCATCCTATTTTCAAGACATCTTGAATATGTCATCACCTTTCATATTATTTCCTCTGTAATACTCCTTGTAATTTGTCAAGAATGCAGTCTTCATCTCATCCTAGTTATGCACAACATCTCTTCCTAGGCCCATGAACCATCTCAATGTTGACTCCTTAAGAGTTGTAGGAAATAATTTAAGCCTATGAGCATTAGTAGTGTATTCATATCTTTTATAGAGGATGTCAAACACAAAGAGAAAGGTACCATGATCCTCTATTACTAAGCCATATAACTTAGGAAGGGATGAAGAGGGAATATTCTTGAGGTTGTCATTGTCATGCTAATTGGTACCACGATCCTCTGTTACTAAGCCATATAACTTATGAAGGAATGAAGAGGGAATATTATTGAGGTTGTCATTGTCATGCTAATTAGTATTAGGAAAAGGAAAGGTTGGAGGAGCTACCATTCTTGGTGGACCTCTTGGTTTATAAACTACTATGGCTAGCTAATTATCAACTTCATTTTGATTGAATAGATTATTAGGAGGATGAACATACAAATTGGCCAAGATTTCAACAAAAGGATTTAGGTCAATATGATCTTCAAATATGTTTAGAGAAATAGGTTCTTCTAAGGAAGATGAGGAAGAGGGTAAATTTTGAACAAAACTATCAAAGGGATTATCTTCCTCTTATCGTTCTTGGTGGACAAAGATTTTACCGAATTGATTGTTAGGAGCATTGGGAAGGAATCTTCCTAAGACATCTCTTCTTCTTCTATACATGTATATTTAGTGATTCAAAACTAACTTAGGCTAAAATGGAACTTTAGAAACATGGACTATAGAAATTAACATGAAATGAACTAAAACACCGTCTTATGACTACAATAGGTTCTTAGCTTGACACCATCCCCAAAAATGGTGCTAAAAATGCTTGAATTCACAAAGGGATTAATAACTAGGTGCATCACTCAACTCATGGATTGGATATCTTATCTGAGTAGCTATCTTTCTCATTATGAAGGATCATTTAATCATAAACCCATGGATGTGTACTTGAAATGGGTCTGCATAGTTTATGCACTAAGTTCCTACTAGATCCATGCTAACTCTAAGCTGTAGGAAGTAAATACTTGAAAGCAACTCTATTCTATGGCTGTAGGAAATAAATGCTTGGAAAGAACTTAACCAAAATACTTGAAGAATTAAATACTAAACTGAATGCATGCAACTAATCAAGACAAAGTTCAAGTTAAATAAGACAGGGACTACTTTCCCTTCTTTAGTTGTAGGAACAGTCACATGAAATGACATATACTTGCTGCAAGAACAAGACAATTCCATAATTGAAACTAGATACTATAGGAATGTAAACAAATACTAACTAGGGATTACTTACCAAGTGGGTGCACTTGAGTGAGTGAGTCCAGAACTCAGTTACAAACTATTAATCTTCAAAACTTCATCATTTATTCATATAACAGAAATAATGTTGATTACACTCATGAAAAATTGAACTTAGATAAAAACAAAATATGTTATTACAAACTCACTCTCATATAGCTTGCTTCCACATAAGAGTAACTACTTATTTATAAGAGAACCAACTACTAACTAATTGATCACACCATATAAATAGGTGGATTTACATTATCACATCCTAGGAAGATGGAGCACAGACATCCATAGAATAAAGAACAAGAAACTCGTTCAACAACATGAAGAAAAAATCTAGCATCCACTACTTCCTAGATATTCCTAGAATTAAGAACATCCCTCTTGACTCGATCTTTGCTTGGTTGTTGCCATCTTTATCCATGAACTTCTCCAATGACCACATCTTCAACTGCATGATTGAGTCTTTACAATTAACTTATTGGACGCCATGTTGGTCATTCTTTATTAATAAATTGATCTACATCATAATGTTAACAAGAATAATACATATCCAATATGCAACATATATCCATTTTTCACATGATTAAATATTTATTGGATCATAATAATATTATTATATATAAGTATATTGCATAACATCATAAAAGCATTAATGTTCAACCATGAAACTTAAGTCTCTTGGTTGTATGCCTATGAAGCTAATCATGACAAAAATGGACAAGTTCGAGGATTATACGAAGAATAATGCTATACAAAAAACTAGACAAAATTGATGAACTACAACTGATTTAGAACCTAATTGAAGAATCTATGATTAGAGATCACCGAGTTGATTGATTAGATATGTAAGATGATTAAATCAGTATTATGTTGTCATTGATGTCAACTAGTTTGACATAACTTATCTTGTAAGTTACTATACCGAAACATCTGTAGAAAAGGAGTGAAAGAGATGAAGAACAAAAATATCTACATGAGGAAGATGGATATGACAGATGAGGATAAGGAATACATTGAGTAAATTTTTGATGAGTCTATGACCTTATGATATTGACTTGATTATGTTGCATTCATCTATGATGAGGAAAAGAGTCTAAAGACACAAAGCAATGTTGTCGGTTAATGAAGTATTTCAGTATACACCGATGGAGTGTAGTGTATACCGAGCACAGTGTAAACCAAGCTTGTGTTCACCGATGCATTTCTTTGTTAACTGAGCATAACATAATGAACTAAATGACTAGTTTAGCCGATAAGAATTGATGAGTTGGAAAGTATATGATTTCGAGGTAACAGATAAAGTTTATTGTGATGATCGACGGCTAAAAAAATTCAAGAAAGATCTAATGGATTGGAATCAAATGTGTTAATGACACATCAACCGAGGAATGTTAGAGTGGCAAAATTAGTGGATGCGATTAAGTGGAAAAATCTGATGGAGCAGAAGAAAATGGTTTACATGTCTATATAAGAGACTGGAGATTTCATAAGTGAGTGTGATGCAGGAAGAAAAGGAAACTACAGAATTATTGCGTGAACAAGTTTTCATGCATTTGGATCATACTGGTTAAGGAGAACCCTACTGTAGAGCATTACCGAGTGACAAATAGTAATTACCGATGGACAATAAGTTGATATATTGTTGAATCAGAAATGTTACATTGATTAGAAAGATTTGTATGAGCTGAATATTGATCCGTATATCTGTAATTGAAGTTGTAATAGATCAAATCACCTACTGTTACATATTTAACCATTGTACACAGTCAAATATCTTAACTGATTGGACTAAGAAAGTTTTTTATGTATCATTTATAGAATGAACATTGTTATCCTATCAACCCCGGAGTGACTGCTGGTTGGATGATAATGGTTGGTCTTAAATCCCCTAACAAGGTCACACCTAATAGTATGTTTGTAACCTTTAACAGGGTTGGGTCTTCACCGACCTCACTTCAGAAGAGTGAATATTTTTGGGTTGCTAGTCCAAGGTGGTTTTTCCCTTCACAGGGTTTCCACGTTAAATCTCTTGTGTTATGTGTTGATTGTGATATTTGTTTGATGTCATATTTTGCATGTTGCATATTTGATTTGATCAGTAACTACTATATGTTTTAGACTAGTAATCGGTAAATGCACATATAGTAAAGTATTTTAAGTTACCGAGTAGTAGAAGTTGAAGTATTTGTTTTTGGATTATACATTTTGTATTGGGACAGTGATTAACTGATTCACCTCCCTCTTGGTTATTCTAACAATTGGTATCAGAGCGTTGGTTTCTTAGAATAGAGTTTTAAGGACTTCAGTACAAAGATCTCAAAATGTATAAGGGGGAAGTGCCAAGACTGAACAAAGAGAACTTCACAGTATGGCAAAGCTGGATGAAGTTGCACATATCTGGAATTGGGAATTCTGCACTAGATATGATGGAGAATGGATACCATGCACCACCCACTGGTCCCTTGACCATTGATCAACTAAAATACATGCATGAACATAATGTTACTATGATGGAGATTGTTGCTGCCTGTACCGATGCCGAATTTGAAGATATTAAAAGCCACACTACTGCAAAAGCCATGTGGGATAAAATTTCTCAAGTTTACAATGGAGATGTGAATGTCAAAAGAGACAGAGCAGAAAGCTTAAGGGGCAGATTCAATGATATGAAGATGAAGGAAGGTGAGAATATTGTGCAATACACAAATAGACTAAAAGAGGTAGTACATGCTATTGGAGCATATGATGGAGTTATTAGTGAAGAGACAGTTGTAAGAAAATTACTCAGAACCTTATTTCCAGTTTACACAATCAAAATATCTGCTATTCATGAAACAAGGTCTGCGTTTGGTAATGTCCTTACACTTGACAATCTGATTGGTAAGCTCACAACCTCTGAATTGAATAACTTTGATAACAGTGTTGTACTGACTATTGAGTCTAATTTCATGTCTTCTCTAAAGATCAGTAAGTCTAGCAGGAACAATAAGAATGATGATAGTGATAGCCATACCGATGATGAGCTTGATGAACTTGAAGCTCTTATGGCTAGAAGGTTACCTAAAGGTAAAGGAAGGTATAGAGGTAAGCTACCTTTAGCATGCTTTAATTGTAAAGAGGTTGGCCACATTGCTGATAGATGTCCGCATAAGAAAGATGATGAAAGATCCAAAGACCGATATGAAGGAAGCTATGGCAGGAGAGTCAACAGGAGCTGCCAACACAACAAAGATAACCGAGACAACAATGACAAAGGAAAAAAGGTACGTTACATAGCTGAAGATAATGAATCTGAATCTGATTCTAATGATGATGTAGAATTTGTATTTGTTGCTATGAAAGATGACTCTGAGGAAGAAGAAAAACATGTAGAAACAACACTGATGTCTAGAGTTAACAAACATAATACATGGATCATAGACAATAAATATACATATCACATGACTGGTGATGAAGAGAAATTTGATCAACTTGAAGAATACAATGGAGGATCTATTAAGATGGGTAATGACACACCCTGTATGGTAATAGGTAAAGGATCCTTGATGATAAATGATAGGATAAAATGTGATAATGCTTATTGGGTATATGGACTGAACTATAACTTGTTAAGTGTGGCACAAATGAACAATTCAGGTCACTGAGTTGCTTTTGAGAGCAAGAAAGTGAAAATCTTTGATGATGGAGGAAGACTAGTTGGAATTGGAGCACAATCAAGAGGTAATCTATTTTATCTTGATACTGATGAGTCTTCTTGCCTGATGATGAAAAATGAAGATGCTTGGTTGTGGCATAAAAGGTTATGCCATGTGAATTTTGATAACATGATTAAGATTAGTAAAAAGAAAAGAGTTAGAGGTCTACCTAACTTGTCAAAACCTGATCATGTTATGTGTCATGAATGTCAAAAAGGGAAAATGAATAAATCTAGTTTCAAAAGCAAGGATTATTCAACAAAGAAGATACTTGAGTTGGTTCATACCGACCTATGTGGTCCTATGAGAACTCAGAGTTATTATGGTAATAGATACTTTATTCTTTTTGTTGATGACTATACTAGATTGATGACTGTTATGTTTCTAAAAGAGAAATTTGAAGCATTTAAGATGTTTAAGTGGTATAAAGCTAATGTAGAAAAAGAGACTGGTAAGGAATTGAAATGCTTAAGATTTGATAGAGGAGGTGAATTTATCTAATGAATTTACTAATTTTTGTAATGAGCATGGTATTAAAAGATAGGTCTCTACATCGAGGACACCTCAGCAAAATGGCATTGTTGAAAGAAGGAACAAGTCAATAGTTGACTGTGCTAGGACACTGATGTTGCAAAAGAATGTTGCCCAGACATATTGGAGAGAAGCTGTCAGCACTGCAGTCTACGTTCTTAATCAAGTTCAACTAAAGAAGGACACCAACAAGACACCCTATGAATTATGGTTTGGACACAAACCTACTATAAGTTATTTCAAAAAATTTGGAAGTAAATGCTTTATTCTGAAGGAGGAGAGAAATGGTAAATTTGACTCAAAAGGTGATGAAGGGATATTTCTAGGATATTCCACTAAAAGTAAAGCATATAAATGTCTTAACAAGGTTACAAATAAAATGATTGAAAGTACTAATGTCTGAGTTGATGAGTTTGATGAAAAGAACATAGAGGAAAGTACAAAGGAATTGAAAGACTACAGTAGATTCACTTACATTGAATAACCAGAGTATCTACTGAAGCCACAGCCTGTGATAACCAGTCAGCAGGAAAACAATACCAAACAATAGGAAAGAGAAATCTACAAGTGGGATGGACCTACTGAGCAAGCAAATGAACCTACACAGGATGAACAAGAAAGAAGAGATAGAGTACTGGAAAAATTTGTTAGGAGACATCATCCTGAGACACAAATTATTGGAGATAGACAAGCTGGCATGCAAACAAGGAGCAAAGCAAGACAAGGTACATGTCTAGTTTGTGAATTTGAAATGAAAAATGTAAAAGTTGCATTAGAGAATGATGAATGGATTAATGTAATGAAAGAAGAAATAGAATAGATAGAGAAGAAAAAAACCTAGAGTTTATTCCCCTGACCTAAAGATAAAAATGTTATCGGTACTAAATGGATATTCAGGAACAAGCTGAATGAAAATGGAGAAGTAACAAGAAAAAGGGCTAGATTGGTATGAAAAGGATATGCACATGAGGAAGGCATTGATTATGGTGAAACATTTGCACCTATTGCTAGATTAGGAGTTAGAATGCTACTTGCATATGCCGCACACAAGAAATTCAAAGTTTATCAAATGGATGTTAAATCGACATTTTTTAATGGAATACTTGAAGAAGAGGTCTACATAGAACAACCAAAAGGGTTCGTTGATCCAGAAAAGAAAGACATGGTATGTAGATTACATAAAGCTTTATATGGTTTGAAGAAAGCACCAAGAGCCTAGTATGAAAGGTTGCATAATTACTTGTTAACTATTAGATTTGTTAGAACTAGTGAGAATAGAAATTTGTATATGAAAGGAGATACTGATGATACTATTCTTATTGTTGAGATATTTGTGGATGATATTATTTTTTGAGGTCAAGATCACATATGTAAAGCCTTTGCTGATGAAATGAGAAAATAATTTGAAATGTCTATGTTTGGAGAGATTAAGTTCTTTCTAGGCTTACAAGTGATTCAACAGAGTGATGGGATATTCATCACACAATCTAAATACATAAAGGAAGTATTGAAAACATTTGGCATGAAAGACTCTAAACCTGTGGGAACACCGATGGCTACTAGATGTAAACTAACTAAGGAAGATGAAACTACAGAGGTAAATCAGACATTGTACCGATCTATGATTGGTAAGTTAATGTATGTAGTTCACAGTAGACTAGATATAGCACATGTTGTGGCAATAGTTGCTAGATTTTTTGTTAATCCTAGAGAATCACACATGATTACTATGAAAAGAATCTTAAGATACCTGAAGAAAATAGAGGATTATGGATTATTGTATCCTAAGGAAGGAAAGTTTGAACTGAAGGTATACACTGATGCTGACTAGGCTGGAAATGTGGATGACAGAAAAAGTACCATCGAAGGAGCATTTTTCTTTGGTGAAAGACTTTTTACTTGGACAAGTAAGAAACAAGCTTGTATTTCTCAATCTACAGCTGAAGCAGAGTATGTTGCTATCATGTCCCCATTCTGGCTGACATCATTTAGCATGTTGGATCAGTCTATCACAGGCTCTCGTAGACTGGTGGCAATGTGAAGAGAGTCATTTTGTAGATCAGTGGTCGTATTTGCTCTTGGAGAAGTGATTTAGAGCTTATTTTTATTATTATGAGTTATGCGGGCCCTACATGTTATAATTTTAAGTTGAGTTGCACTTTTTATTTTATAAAGTTATATTATTATAAAAGTGCATTATAATGGGATTTTATAATGGATGCTTCTAGAAGTTCTTAGTAACTTCTCAAAAAGTGAATAAATAGGGGGCTTGGGCATTCATTTGAACAAGCTGATTTGAGGATTCTTCTACTTTTCCATATTGGAGCAATTTGTAGTCATTTGGTCTACAAATTTTCATTAGATCTTTGGGAACGAAAACTCCCTTGGATTTGCATAACTGAGGAAGTGAGATATCTTCTGAAGGGTTGCACATTGGAAGTGGTATTCAGCCATTTCATGTTGAACTTATTTGGAATCCTCAGATTTACCTGAGAGTTTGAGTTTTGGTTGCAAGAGGAAGAAAAAGCAGGTCCGAAAAAGCAATCCAAAAAAGCAAAATGAAAAAGTGGATCTGAAAAAGCAATCCGAAAAAGAAAAATGAAAAAGTGGATCCGAAAAAGCAGTTCGAAAAAGTAGACCGAAAAAGCAGTCCGAAAAAAGCAGACCCGAAAAAGCAAAGCAAAAAAAGCAAAATGAAAAAAGCAGTCCGAAAAATTATTGCAGCCATCTACAATCAACTGTAAATTGGGATCAGTTCAGGTGCAATTGGAGGTGTCTACATCAGCATACTTCATCATCGATTTGATCAACATTTGGTGCAGCATTTCTAGGTTTTTATACATTGTTTGATATTGATGTTTTGGGTACCAAAATGGTAAAAATATGCATAAGTATAGTCACTATATAGCAGTCCAGAATTCCTTTGAATAGTCACTGTTATTTCTCATTGTAATTGGATTGATTTAGTGAAGTGCATTCTATGGTTTGGTCATTACCATAGTTCATTGTTGAAATCTGAATTTGACATAGTTGTCACAGCCCATTATACTCTCAAAATTCAGTCATAGTAATCAGTCTTGGGAAAATTGATCATTGCATTAATAGCAGAGTTTCTCTTTGTTGATATAGTCATTGTAAGGTGCCAAGTGATTGGAATCTCTGAATGTTATTATTAGTGTTGTTAATGTTCATTTCAATATTGGTATTGTTATCTCAATTGTACTTGATGCTCAAAACAATTACAACCTTGAAACACATTATTGCAAACAAAAAATTTAGTGCATGTCAACTGTTTGATGAATTTTCTCAGTTTAGTATTAGTGGTTTTTAGTGGCCTTTATAGTAAGGATCATTACAGTGGTATCAGAGTGGTTTCCTACCAGCCTGATTGGGTTAGTTTAGACTGAATTCAATTGTCAGCATGGCTTTAACAGGAGACAAGGAATTGAAAGAGAGAATGCACACTGCATTGAAGAAACTAGATCATCCATTTCAGCGAACAAAGGACCTCCTAAGAACTTTGGAGGAGTTGGAAACTTATTTAGGCAAGGTTGATCATCAGATTCCTATGCTATGCAAACAACTTTATCTCTAGTATTTGGTTCTTTGGTGAAGCCCCGATTATTGAGACATCATGATGAGGTGGTAAGACTTGCAGCTCTCTCTTACATTAGTGAAATCATGAGGATAATAGCTGGTTTTAATTCTTATGATGATCAGATTATGAGAGAGGTACTTCATGCCATGGTGAAAAGCTTCGAAAGGTTGGATGACATCAGGGACCCTCATTTCACAAAGAGGGCAAGATTACTTGAAGTATTTGCATGGTGTAGGTTTGAAAACATTATGTTGTCAATAGGTTGTATTGATGACATTCGCAAAATGTTTAACACATTTTGGAATATTTTGGATGAGTTTCATTCCAGCGATGTATTAGCATCAATGCACTCCATCATGTTCACAATCTTGTTTGAGGAGAAGGATGAAATTTCTAAACTTTTGGCAGAAGATTTATGGCATGTTTGGACAAAAGAGAGGAATGTGTCACCTATGGCATGTACGTGGTTGAAGAGCCTGATTAATAGGCCTAAGGATCGAAGTACCTTCCCTATGATAGGCAGAAACTTGTATGATGAGTTTGACAGACATGCTGATCCGGTATTGGGAGATGTTAGCACATCTTCACGTAATGATTTATTTGCATCATCTTCATAGGCAGAAGTGGTTACAGATGTTGTGTAGGTTGAGCCAGTTGCATCAGAAGGTGATATCACAGGCACACCGGATGGCATGAGTGACACTGACAATGATTGTGGTACAGTTGGTCTTGATGATGTCACAGGTGCTCAAAATGGTAACTACAACACAGTGGATTCAGATGATGATTGTGAGGAGGTTGTTGTGCATGATGATGAGATACCTATCAGTGATGAGCAGACATTGAGTATTCAGGACTTTGCTGATAGAGAGTATCAGGCATAGTTAGATGCTACATCACACGAGGTTGAGGCACATAGTACTTCACATGTTTTGTCTAGTCAACTTAGGGTAAGCAAGGATGGGATTGTGACTTCATTATCTCATCATGACAGGATGTGGGAGATGATAGAGGATCACATCCAGATGATTCAGTTACAAGACAGACATAAGGGAGTTCAGGCAGAGTCTTCTTGTGTTGACTTACAAGCGACCAGGGAAGGAATGTGAGTGATGAAGATGAGTTATTTACATCTTCTTTCAGATCATGACCATCTTCTTAGCCTTGCCAGAGATCATTTAGATGCCTTGAGGAGGAAGGAGGAGGAAGTTGGCAGGCTTTCTCGAGAGTTCGAGGACACTCGAGCCTCTTTGTTGAGTACTCCATTGGCATTACAGGACTCAGAGAGACATGTGGATGGGTATGGCATGGAGTTGAGTTCAAATTCATCTTACACACCTGATACTCAGCTTTCTGCGACATGCGGATCACATGTGGTTATTGATAGTTGTGAGAGTTCACCTTGCATCCAGGATTTAGGGATAGTGTCAATTATGGAAGACATGGATGTGGGATCAGCTGATATTGGGATTGAGCAGGCTACTCAGGTATAGATTTTGCTTGAGGTGTCAGTCAGTTCTAGTTTACGGATGAGGACTCAGGATTGTTACATTGGCATTTGGGATTCTGTTGACTAGAGATCTTTATCATCTATTGGTAGCAGTGATTGTTTGAGTGCTATCATGGATTTGATTAGCAGATTACATGGTGTTGTTCTCATTCATACCAGCAGCTTGTCAGATGTTGGTATTAGTCTTTATACACTGATGTTAGGAGTAGTGTACATTTCCAATCGACCACTCAGGGTGCAGTGGGTTTGTGATAATTTAGGCACATCTGAGGTGTTAGTGATTACAGATGAGTCCCAAGATCGCACTGGCCTTGATGACATCCAGGAGTCTACTGCGGACAGTTTTGAGGATTTAGGTTCCTTGGTAGATTCATTTGTTACAGTGGAGTTGGGCAGTGATGCTACAATTTTTGATGCTCTGTATGTTGGTATGAGCTTTGGAGTTGATTCGCAAAGTATGGATAGTAGTACTCCAGAGATCAATGGTTTTGAGGATACTCCCTTGGACAATGCATTAGAGGAGGATTGTAGGAGACAGTCTAGTCAGTGCCATCACGTGTCTAGTCAGCTAAGAGTTAGTGAGCGAGACATTGCTATCACTTGCCAGCATTTCGATGCTGCTCATCAGTTGTTAGCAGTTTACGGATGGGGTTCTCCTACTAGTGACGAGTAGGGAGGCAGTTATCTTTCCTTGATAGAGATCCACTCTTTATGGGAGGCTATCTGGATTTTGAGATAGAATTATATGCAGTTGGTAGCTGATAGAGATTATCTTATGGAGTGGGGCAGTACAACATATGATGCATTACTAGTCAAGGAAGATGAGGTGAGTGAGCTTACTCAGCAGCTCGAGGTGACTTCTGAGATTCTTGAGAGTACATAGTTGGCTTTCGAGGAGTCACAGTTTCATTTGGCTGAGGTGACCATGGAGTTAGAGTAACTACAGTCTTTACCAAATTCTGTACAGTCATGGGTTGTGGTGTCTGGTGATTCGAGGATGTCCATGGTCAAGATTGATAGAGGCAGTGGAGATGAGGATATATCTATCCTCGATACTAGCCTTGGCACATCGAGTTCATCTCCACTACAGTCAGGTTCAGTTGAGTTGGGCGCTGAGCATTAGGGTATGTTTGACTTGGTGGTGGTCTCTACTACTGATGGCACGGAGACTAGTGATGTTGTACTAGGGATCATGTTTGATGTTGGTGAGCCGGCAGTTGGCTTGGTTCCTATTTTTGATACTACTCCTTTGGAGGTGTCTTTGGAGGTAGTAGTTGGTTCGGGCTTGGTTAGTGATCAGTTGCAGTTAGTTTCATCTGGATTGCAGTCTGAGCCACTGACTGAGATTGACACATTCTATCGGCCTTACACTGTGAGGTATGCTCATCAGTTTACTTTTGATCCATATGTTGATGAGATAATGATACGGAGATGTACTTTGGGCTCTAGTGTTTGTCATCAGTTATGGGATGGTTTGATGCCACGAGATGAGAGTTGTGATGGGCATAACATGGTGATAGGTTATGCGGTCGATAGCTTGAGAGTACATGACTTTGAGTAGGAGTTTGGGAGTGTTGCTTCAGTGGTTGTTATTGATTCTACTCCTTTGGCTATGACAACTCTTGACTTAGCTGGTGATCAATCGTAGTGGGTTGTATCACCTGTGCATGGTGAGCTGTTGACCGAGGGTAGTTTTTTTTATCAGCATTATATTGCAGGGTATGTTCATCAGTTTGCATTTGATCCTTGTGTTGAGGAGTTGATGGCCGTCAGATTTGGTTTGGGTTCTAGTTCTTGCTATCTATCAAGTGATGAATATTCACCATCAGCGGCGCATGGGAGTTATAGTTATGGGATAGTGGCCAGTGATCTGCAGAGTTGTGTTAACTGTAGGAGTTGTACAGTGTGTGGATTTTCCATACTTGGTGCAGTTTCATTCGGGAGTGTTCACCACTGTTGTAGAGTTGGATTGTGCACTCTGCATAGGCCAGTGGGATGCGTTGATGGTATTCACTGTGTTGGCAGTTTGAGTTGTTTTTACTTGGGTTCTGATATTTTTAGAATTGGTGTCTCATGGGTTCCTGACTGTGGTAGTCATGGAGTTGGAGTTCAGTTGAGTAGTGGTTCACGATTCATTCATGGATTCCTCTTGGTTATATTGCAGAGGATATTGTAGGAGCTTGCATTGGTTGACAGTAGTACAGTTCATGACTACATTTGGGATCCAGGTGGATTGATTGGTTTATTGCTCAATCATTGCTTGAGGATAAGCAATTTTAGGAAGGGCGGACTGTCATGTCCCCATTCTGGCTGACATCGTTTAGCGTGCTAGATCAGTCTATCACAGGCTCTCGTAGACTGGTGGTGATGTGAAGAGACACATTTTATAGATCAGTGGTCGTATTTTCTCTTGGAGAAGTGATTTAGAGCTTATTTTTATTATTATGAGTTATGCGGGCCCTACATGTTATAATTTTAAGTTGAGTTGCACTTTTTATTTTATAAAGTGGTATAATTTTAAGTTGAGTTGCACTTTTGAGATATCTTCTGAAGGGTTGCACATTGGAAGTGGTATTCAGCCATTTCATGTTGAACTTATTTGGAATCCTTAGATTTACCTGAGGGTTTGAGTTTTGGTTGCAAGAGGAAGAAAAAGCAGGTCCGAAAAAGCAATCCAAAAAAGCAAAACGAAAAAGCGGATCTGAAAAAGCAATCCGAAAAAGAAAAATGAAAAAGTGGATCCGAAAAAGCAGTTCGAAAAAGCAGACTGAAAAAGCAGTCCGAAAAAGCAGTCCGAAAAAAGCAGACCCAAAAAAGCAAAGCAAAAAAAGCAAAGTGAAAAAAGCAGTCTGAAAAATTATTGCAGCCATCTACAATCAACTGTAAATTGGGATCAGTTCGGGTGCAATTGGAGGTGTCTACATCAGCATACTTCATCATCGATTTGATCAACATTTGGTGCAGCATTTCCAGGTTTTTATACATTGTTTGATATTGATGTTTTGGGTACCAAAATGGTAAAAATCTGCATAAGTATAGTCACTATATAGCAGTCCAGAATTCCTTTGAACAATCACTGTTATTTCTCATTGTAATTGGATTGATTTAGTGAAGTGCATTCTATGGTTTGGTCATTACCATAGTTCATTGTTGAAATCTGAATTTGACATAGTTGTCACAGCCCATTATACTCTCAGAATTCAGTCATAGTAATCAGTCTTGGGAAAATTGATCATTGCATTAATAGCAGAGTTTCTCTTTGTTGATATAGTCATTGTAAGGTGCCAAGTGATTGGAATCTCTGAATGTTATTATTAGTGCTGTTAATGTTCATTTCAATATTGGTATTTTTATCTCAATTGTACTTGATGCTCAAAACAATTACAACCTTGAAACACATTATTGCAAACAAACAATTCAGTGCATGTCAACTGTTTGACGAATTTTCTCAGTTCAGTATTAGTGATTTTTAGTGGCCTTTATAGTAAGGATCATTACAGTTGCTGCTGCTACAAATTGTTCAAACATTGCATATATTAAGCAAGTGTTGGAAGGAATGAATGAGGTAATCACTGAGCCGATGATTATATACTGTGACAACACTAGTGCCATTAACATTTCAAAGAATCCACTGATGAACTCTAAGACAAAGCATATATCAATTAAGTATCACTACTTAAGAGAACAAGTACAGGAGAAGCAAGTGAAGTTAGAATTTGTTACATCAAAAGAACAACTTGTAGATATATTTACAAAAACTCTACCGAAGGATACATTTGAGTACCTAAGGACTAGACTAGGGGTCCGTCCCCTGTCTATCGGTCACTAAGGTGATCCAGATGTTGCATCAGCCTAATCCTATCAGAAGATCATACATATTGATGCAACATAGTTCACACTTTGGATCATGTCTAAATCTGTGAAAAGTACTGGAACAGATTGGCATATCAGTATACAGAGATACAGAGTATGCATTGGACAATAGAGAGTTACTTGGCTATTGAAGAGCTGTATGTTTATTTGTTTCTTTGGAATTGTTGTCAAAGGGAGAGATAAACAATATGAAACAATATGCATTGATGAGAACTATCTGAGGGAGAGATAATCCGAAAGAAAGGGAGAGCATTGAAAATCAGTTACTGAGAACAGAAGCAGGAACAGGAGAGCTGAAAAGATCATATTTGTAGATTGACAAAGCTGTATTTTGTAAATGTTGTTGAAGTAACGTAGTGATTAAACATATTAAGCTAGGGAGAGCTTGTACAACATTTGTTCATAGAGTTGTAGAATACATGTTTGGTATGTGTATGGTATATTTCATATTACTTGAGTTGCCATCAATGCCAAAGGGAGAGATTGATGAACTACAACTGATTTAGAACCTAATTGAAGAATCTGTGATTAGAGATCACCAACCTAATTGATTAGATATGTAAGATGATTAAATTAGTATTATGTTGTCATTGATGTCAACTAGTTTGACATAACTTATCTTGTAAGTTACTATACCGAAACATCTGTAGAAAAGGAGTGAAAGAGATGAAGAACAAAAATATCTACACGAGGAAGATGGATATGACAGATGAGGATAATGAATACATTGAGTAACTTGTTGACGAGTCTATGACCTTATGATATTGAATTGATTATGTTGCATTCATCTATGATGAGGAAAAGAGTCTAAAGATACAAAGTAGTGTTGTCAGTTAATGAAGCATTTTAGTATACACCGATGGAGTGTAGTGTATACCGAGCACAGTGTAAACCAAGCTTGTGTTCACCGACGCATTTCTTTGTTAACCGAGCAGAACATAATGAACTAAATGACTAGTTTAGCCGATAAGAATTGATGAGCTAGAAAGTGTATGATTTCGAGGTAATAGATAAAGTTTGTTATGATGATCGACGACTAACAAAATTTAGGAAAGATCTAATGGATTGGAATCAAATGTGTTAATGACACATCAATCGAGGAATGTTAGAGCGAAAAAATTAGTGGATGAGATTAAGCGGAAAAATTTGATGGAGTAGAATAAAATGGTTTACATGTTTATATAAGAGACTGGAGATTTCATAAGTGAGTGTGATACCAGAAGAAAAGGAAACTGTAGAATTATCGTGTGAACAAGTTTTCATGCATTCTAATCATACTGGTTAAGGAGAACCCTACTGCAGAGCATTACCAAGTGACAGAGAGTAATTACAGATGGACAGTAAGTTGATATATTGTTGAATCATAAATGTTACATTGATTAGAAAGATTTGTATGAGCTGAATATTGATCTGTATATTTGCAATTGAAGTTTTAATAGATCAGATCACCTACAGTTACATATTTAACCATTGTACACAGTCAAATCTCTTAACTGAGTGGACTAAGAAAGTCTTTTATGTATCATTCATAGAATGAACATTGTTATCTTGTCAACCCCAGAGTGACTACTGGTTGGATGATAACGGTTGGTCTTAAATCCTCTAACAAGGTCACACCTAACAGTGTGTTTGTAACCTTTAATAGGGTTGGGTCTTCACCGACCTCACTTTAGAAGAGTGAATATTTTTAGGTTTTCGGTCCCAGGTGGTTTTTCCCTTCACAGGGTTTCCACGTTAAATCTCTTGTGTTATGTGTTGATTGTGATATTTGTTTGATATCATATTTTGCATGTTGCATATTTGATTTGATCGGTAACTACTATATGTTTTAGATTGGTAATTGGTAAATGCACATACAGTAAAGTATTTTAAGTTACCGAGTAGCAGAAGTTGAAGTATTTGTTTTTGGATTATACATTTTGTATAGGGATAGTGATTAACTGATTCACCCCCCTCTCAATTATTCTAACACAAAATATGACAAATACTATGAGGAATATGGACAGATTATCAGCCTATTAGTGCCATCCTTTGGAAAGAGATGTGGATTTATATCAATGGGCATAAAGGATGATTTCCTCCATGGTTAATGTTGTCATTCACCTACTATTGATGTCTAATTAGATTGGTGAATTCTATTGAATTGTAAATATTTTGGAAGTAATAATTAGGTGTTTTCTATCTTGAAGTTTGGTTAAATATTTCACTTCCTCATTGCAATTTGAGAATGTTTTAGCCTCGTATCTTTTGAATATATTATTGAATGGATGCACTTTAGTTATCAATACCTACAAATGTAAAATTTATTTAAAATGAAAAAAAAACCAATTTCATTGTAAACAAAAACCAATTGCATTTGGTATGAACATTATAACCTTAGCAAACAAAGTTAAAAAAATGGGGGTTGAACACTATAGTGGTATCAGAGCTTAGTCTGATTCCTTGCATCCTGTTGGGATGAGTGACACATCTTAGTACACATAACTATTATCTTAGGAAACCTAGGTCAAATCAAAATCTTGTAGATCAACCTAAGAATAATCAATTTTGGAAAATTAAAGAAATAAATATGGGTGATAGAGATCACAGAGACCGAATATATCCTAGCATGATATATATCTTCAATGAGATGGCTAGGGGAAAATGAGATGTGCATAAGCGTCAAACTCATTTGGATGATTTTTTGGTATGATAGATGACTAGAAACAAATACCATAATCAAATACATAACAACAATAATGTAAATAATAATGGAAAAAACAATGGGAACAATGATACTAATGGGAAAAACTTGTGAAACTATGAACATGACCAACAACGTACCTTTAGTTGGACATCTAACTTTGGAGCTCTTATGTCTAACTTCAACTGAACAAATAACACTCCAACAAAAAATGAACCAACAAAACCAGAATATCATGCACATATTTGAATAAATTGGAATGGGATGGATGAGGATTTTAAGGATGCAATGTCATTGCTTGAGTACTTATTTTTTAGGGACAAAACTAAGTAGTGAAGAGGTGGAGGTAGTAGACTAGACACTCAAAACTTATAAAGGAAAGTAGGTAAATTAACCATTTTTTACTTTGATGGTTCTTAAAAAATAACTACAAGAGCTTGGGTGCAAAATATTGACACCTACTTCCAACTCAACACCATGGATGAAGATGAAGCAATTAAGTATGCAACCTTACATTTAGGAGAGAGTTATCATGAATGGTGGCACCATTGATTCATTACTTTGGGTCATTGATCAAATAGTCTCATATGTATATTTTATAGAAAGGTTAATAAAGAGATTTGACAAGGACCTTGAATTAATCTTCAAAGAATTGGCCCAATTGAGACAGTGGAGTTCAGTGGACACATTTATAGCAATTCTTTAGAGGTTTTCAATGATGGTCACTGATATATCTGAAAGGAGATTGGTTGTTCTATTTATTGATGAGTTGTTCAAACCTTTAAGGGGTTGGGTTAAGGTCCTCAAACCACCCACATTGCAAATTTCCATAAAAAAACAAGGGACATGGAGCCATCTACCTCAAAAAGCAAATTTCAATCAAAGGGGTTCTTGAGCAAGAAAGATAAGGATAAAAAATACTTTCATAGAGGCTCAAATCAGAATAAGAATGCATCTACAAGGTTGGATGATGAGAAGCTCAATGATCTCAAGAAGAATAAATTGTGATTTTAGTGTACGAATCCATGTGACCCATCCCATAAGTGTGCAATTAAGGCCAAGGCTAAGAAAATTGAATGTTTTACAACTGATTAAGCAACCTCTAAAAAATCAGACCAACAAGATGATTCAGAGGGAAGCAAAGAGGATAGCTCTATAAAAGAGTCTGAAAAGAACCAGGAACATGGAGCGATACTTTCTCAATTATCTAGTCTCAAGAAGAGTGAAACTTTTAGAATCAGAGGTGTGTTAGGTGGACAACGAATAATCACACTTATTGGTATATACGCCACACACAATTTTATTGATGAGGGTCTAGTAGCACAAAAAGGGCTCAAAATAGAGGAGTGTGAAGGATTCAGAGTTATGGTTACTAATGAATTCACCCTCACTTATACCAAAAATATTTCCAACTCAAGTGTTAAGATGGGTGAGTATGAGTTCTAGGTTGAATTCTTCATGGTAGGCACAAGAGATACAAATGTAGTTCTTGGAATGGAGTGGATTCGATCTATTGGGAGATTTTATAAGGAACTACTAAAAATGGAGACGGAATTTAAATCAGGGGGTAAGAAATTTTTACTTAGAGGCATGCGTAATGGTGGACTCTAAATAGTGACTTTTAAGCAGATGGAAAGACTTCTCAAGCATGAGTAGATGGAATGGGGAGTAGAATTAATTGTCATGCCTTCAAATATGAAGCAACAAAAGAGGATTTATTACACTGATGTTGAGGCTTTATTGTCTAAGAACAACAAAGATTTTGGTAGCATAACTCCTAGAAGACCTCCAGATTATGACATTGAACATATTATAGAGTTAGAGGAAGGCACAAAACCAATCATCAATACACCATATAGGCATCCAAAAAGACACAAGGATGAGATAGATAATGCCATCAAGGATTTGATGGAGTTAGGTTACACTAGACATAGTAAGAGTCCTTTTTCATCTTCAGTGGTGTTGGTAAAAAAAGTACTCAATAATGAGGATGTGTGTTGACTATATGGATCTTAATAAAAAACCCATCAAGAACAAGTATCCTATCCCATACATTGATGAGTTGATAGATGAGTTGCATGGTGCATACCACTTTTCCAAAATTGATTTGAGATTAGGTTACCATTAGATTAGAGTTAGAGAGGAGGATGTAGAGAAAATGAATTTTCATTGTAATTTTGGGCATTATGAGCTCTTGGTTATGCCTTTTGGCTTAACAAATGCACCAACTACATGCCAATCTTTCATGAACAAGGTATCCAACAAACAACTCTGTAAGTTTGTTGTCATATTTTTTGATGACATTTTAATATTTAGCAAGATATGGGATGATCATATGAGACACTTGGAAGAATTATTAAGCATCCTTGAGAAAGAATATTTATTTGCAAAAGAGTCAAACAATGAATTTAGAATGATAGAGTTATTGTATTTGGGTCATATAATCAGCTCCAAGGGTGTGTGTGTGGATCCTAAATAAATTATAGTAATAGTTGATTGGCCGACTCCTATAAATCTATCACAACATAAGAATTTTTTTGGCCTATGTGGGTTCTATAGGAGGTTTGTGAAGGGATTCTCATAGAAGGCTACTCCACTCATTAATTTTAACTAAAAAGGGGGCTTTTGTTTGGTCTACTACAATACACCCATGTTTTTTACCAGTTTAAACAAATTGTGAATACCTCCCTTGTTTTGGCCATTCATGATTTTTCCAAGCCTTTTGAGCTTGAGTGTGATGCTTCAAGTGAAGGGATAGGTGTTGTTTTAATGTATGATAAACATCCAATCACTTTTGAGAGTAGAAAATTAAGAGGTGTAGAGAAAAAATACTCAATATATAACAAGAAGATGTTGGCCATCATGCACGCATTAGCCAAGTTCAGACCTTACCTTGTGGGGGGAAAATTCAATATCAAAACCAATCAAAATAGCCTTAAATATTTTATAAATCAGTAATATTTGAATGATAGAAAAAAAAAGGGTTATCAAACTCCAAGCTTACGATTTTGACATTGTTTATGTGAAGGGGAAGAGGAACATAGTGACTAGTACACTTTCTAGGAGACCACGTTTATGCTCTATGGTTGAAATTACAATAGATTGGGAGGAGAAAATTACAATTGAATATGATAAGGACTCTTGGGATTCTAATATTTTGGAGGGTATCACACATGATGACATGTATAAAGTCCATAATGAGCTCATTATTTATAAAGGAATTTTTTTTAGTACCTACTTCTCAGTTTAAGACAAAAGTCATAAGGTGTTTTCATGATACCCCATTGGTTGGTCACCCGAGTTTTTTCAAGACATATAAGAAAATATGGGAAATTTTTATATGGAAAGGACTTAAAGATGAAGTCCTTAAGTATGTTCAGAAGTGCCCCATATGTCAACAAGAAAATTTTGAGCATACTTATCCTACTAGTCTGGTATATCCCCTATCCATCCCCAATAAAAAATGGGAGAGTATTTCAATGGATTTTATCACTAGGTTACCTAAGGTGCAAGGGATGGATTGCATCTATGTTGTGGTGGATATGTTAACCAAATTTTCTCTTTTTAATTTCTATTTCAGCAGTGTATGTAACAACTCAGGTGGAAGATTTATTTTTTAAAGAGGTTTTCAAACTACATGGGTTACCCAGGAACATAGTATAGGGACAACAAGTTTATAAGCTTGTTTTGGTAGTAAATTTTTAGATTAAGTGGGACTGAGCTCACTCAAAGTATCATCTATCACCCATAGACAAACAAATAGATTGAAGTTGTTCACAAGTGGGTGGAAGGTTACCTACAGAATTATGTTTTAGGGAAACAAAAGGCATGGGTAAGATGGCTTCACCTTGGTGAGTAATGTTATAATTCTACATACCACGTGTCAATTAGGATGCCACCCTTTATGGCTCTATATGGTTATTAACCTCCCCATTTCATGGATTAATTATTTGGGGATAGTATAGCGCCAAATGCAAAGGATTTCTTATATTAGAGTTATGACATCATGAGATCCTTGAAGGAAAATTTGTAACAAGCCCAAAATCAATAGAAGCAATATGCAAATCATCATCATGTTGAGAGGACTTTTGAGGTTGGTGACATGGTTTATGTGAGGTTTCAACCCTATAGGTAGTCCACCCTCAAGAAGAGTGGATTATAGAAGTTGAAGGAAAAGTTTTATGACCCCTTAAGGATTTCCAAAAAGATAGGAGAAGTGGCTTATGAGTTAGAGTTTCCTACAAATAGTAAGGTGCATAATGTTTTTCACATGTGTTACCTCAAGAAGGTATTGGGTCATAATGTAGTTCCTTCTTTTGAGTTTCCACCATTGGATGTGTTGCAAGGTGTACGCTCTTGATCTCCTTGTGTGGTGCAACAAAATGCTCATGTTTGTCACATGGCTTAACTACCTCCCATGGATTCTATAAGTCTAGTGGTTATATCAGGCATTGATAGGTCGATCTTTTTGTGCAACAACCATCACACTTGTAACAAGTGGTATCAAAGATTGGTCACACATTTAAAACCCTCACTTGTGCTATGAGATTTTTGGAAGGTGTGTTCCCTTGGTCTCCTTATGTTGTGCAACACAACTCTCAATTTTGTGACATGGATTACCCACCTCCTATGGATTCTATCAGTCCAATGGTTGTATTGGGAATTGATAGGTCGATCTTTTGGTGCAACAATAATCAAACTTGTAATAGGATGAAGATGGAAAAGTAATTCTCATTCTAGAGGCTATCATTAACACTAGGGAGCATACTCTAAGGATGAGATTTATCAGAGAGTATTTGGTGAAGTGGAAAAATTTTCTCTAGTTGAGGATTCTAATTGGGAGAATGGGAGGGATCTGCAGCATCTAGAACTTAAATTTCTTGAGGACAAGAAATTTTGGGGAGGGAGGACTTTATTGTTCCCCCTCTAGGCTCAAGTGTTTGGTGGTCATTATCCTATCATGGGTTCCCTCGTAGGCTAATGCATATAGCTAGGGGTTGGAAGTATTTATTAATTAAATGCAAATGTAAAATAAGCTCTCACAATTCTACTATGTT